>JAMGYR010000028.1:0-163032 GCA_025531575.1 Pichia sp. PH4023
AGAAAGAGAAAGCTGAGAAAGAGAAAGCTGAGAAAGAAAAGTTAGCCAAGAAAAAAGCTGAGAAAGAGAAAGCTGAGGAAGATAATGTAGCTAAAGAAAGAGGAGAGAAAGAAAAGTTGGCTAAGGAAAAGGAACAATCAACTGAAAAAAATTCAAACATAAGTTCACACGTCATACCAGAGAACAAACCACTGAAAAGGTCGAGGAGAGTTTCCAGAAACGACGATGTTATTGTAATTGATGGTACGCCAGAAGTAGATAAGGGAGCCAGGATCTTAAAAAAATCATCAAATGCGGTTGCGGCCGATGTTGATAGTGATAATATTCTTACTGATACTGAAGATGATGAAGACATAAGCAAAATCAGGATCTTAACCAGAAATGACACTCCAGAAGATGAAAAGTTGAATCACCCTGCAAAGGCAATCAAGGTTACGAAATTGTCTGTGAGCGCGGCTAAGTCAAGAGTACCTAATGTTTCTCTAGCATCCGACAAGAATGAAGTCTCATCTGTTGGTACTTCCAATAATCTGAATAACAATGGTGGGTCAACTCCATCCAATGTTTCAGAGGACTCTGCCACCGCGTCTAGTGAAGGATCCCCTGCAAATAAAAGAAGAGATTTGAAAAAGAAGGAAGAGAGTTCTCCAGGAAAAATCATTTCTAAAATTATTATGAAGGAAAACGCAAAGATCATTAACGGTGCAGCAAGACACGACGAAATCAGTGGAGATATTGACATGTCTAACATTCTTCCTCAAAAGAATAGAGTTGTCAAGCCAGTTGCGACTATGAGTACTAATAAGATTACAGATAAATCGTCGTCAGAGACAGATTCCTCATCGGATTCCAGCTCAGGTTCAAGTTCAGATTCAGGTTCAGGTTCAAGCTCCAGCTCAGAATCTTCTTCCGATTCAGAATCATCCGACGAGTCCTCAGATGATGAGAGTTCTAGGCCAAAAATTGTTCCAGCACCAAAGATAGCAATGAAAGCATCTACTTCAAGCCTGGGAAAACCGGAACCTCCGAAAAAGTCAACTTCTACAACCAATGCTAACGTGAAATCACCGGGGGTTCTGCCTCCAATTCTTCCGAAACCAGCACCATATGTTAAACCACCGCCATCAGCCAAAACACAGAGTTCTACGATCGTTGAATTGTCTAAGCGTTCGTCACTGCCAAGATTATCTGCTTTCCTGGATAAGAAACTGCCTGAAGTCAGAATGCAAAAGAACCAATCCGCAAAAACTGAAAATACCGAAATAAAACCTTCTGATTCAGATTCTACTGGCTCTTCTGACGACTCAAGTTCTTCATCTGCATCAGACTCAGATAGCGATTCAGATACTGCTTCCGACTCATCGGATTCCGATTCAGAGGATGGAGATGCGGTAAAGGCAAAGTTCATCAACGCAAGAACTGCAAATCAATTTGTCTCTACTAAAAAGTCGAAAACTAAAGCCAAGAAAAACAAAGGATTTAGTGCCTTGATGAAAGACTCGAAAAAGTGAAGCTTTCCCCTCTATGTATTTTTATGTATTCTTTTTTTTTTCAATTCTCCTAGCTTAATAATCAAACATATTATAACAATTCTATTAAAAAGAAGTAGCAATGAATGTTTTACAAATATTACACACGATGTTGATCCTCCACAAAATCTAGAGCTTTCTCTGCATCAATGTCACTGACGGTACTAACTTTATTATTGAACATAACACCATAAAATTTGTCACTTACCTTCAACATTTCAGGTCTGAACGTTGTGCATATAAATTGCGCATTACGAGACAGCTTATGAATTAAATTAGCCACAGCAGTTCTGTATTGGGCATCTAGGTTTGAGTCAACCTCATCGAATAAGTAAAATGGTGCCGGATCACAACTTTGAATGGCTAGAATCAGAGCTAAAGCACATAATGACTTCTGACCCCCGGAAAGTTGTTCTAATCTCAATTGTTCGTTTTTCTTAGAGTTGAAGGAAACGGATATAGATATTCCAATAAAGGACTCAATTGATTTTCCTTTATCATCTGAATCGAGATCGTCAGCCTCGTCTGCAGATTTACCGTTTTGTTCCTCATAAGTATCTGGATATTGAGACAATGAAATTGTGTTTGCGTTTTGCTCTACATTTTTTTTCTGGATAATTAGTCTGCCTTTACCAGCAGGTACAAGTTTTTCAAATATTTTAGAGAATCCAACAGACACTTCCCTAAACGTTCTTATTATCGCTTCATTTTTCCGATTTTGAAGAACTTTTATCAAATGCTCAATTGAGGACTTGGCTTCGTTTAACTCAGATATACGTTCTTTTAATGAATCTCTTTGTTTTGCAAACTTGACAAATTGTTCCATAGCTTTTTTGTTGACATGATTATATGCTTTTAGTTGTTCATTGATTTGAGTAAGCTTCTTAGACAATGAGGTTGCAGACTGACCGGCATAGATAGTTAGAGTTTCTTCTGGGAGAACACCCAATTCTCCAATATTTCTTTCCAATTCTTGTTTTCTGTTTCTTAATCTAACTCTTTTCACTAAGTTTTTATCCGTGGATTTACCATAATCCTCAAATTGCTTAACAAATGACTCTTGAGCATTGTTAAGCTTCTCAATCTGAGTATTTGTAGATTCTATGCTTTCTTTTATATCCGATATATCAATTGTCAATTGATTTTCAACACCTTTCAACTCTGTCTTTCTTTCCTGTAGCTTCTGCAATCTTAGCTTCAAATCCTCTAAAATATAATCCGAATCTTTTTCCACACTATCCATACTTTCGAGCTCAGAATTGAGTTGGTTGTAACGTGGGACTAAGTTTTCAGTTATAGTGGTAGAAAGTGATGATAGTTTCAACTCAACTGGATTCATTTCTTCAGTTAAATTCTGTAGACTTTGCTCCAATAGCGGTAATTCTTCATAAATTTCCCTCAATAAATCTTCATCCTCCATTGAGAAGGAATCTTGAGAAAATGATGTTTTCAGCTCATCATCATAGTTATTGATCTTCTGTTTAATAACTTGTACTGAGGTATGGATAGCACCCAACTTCTGCTCAATTGAAGAAATGTCTTGTTGGTATTTTGTTATTGAGTTATTTACCTTTGACAACCTGGTTGCAAACTCACTCTTTTCACTCAACTTGACATTCAGAGAATCTTTTAAAGTTGACGTCTTTTGGTAGTTTGCAGTGATGACAAAATCTTTAGAGTTGATTTCTTCCTTCACTGATTTCAATTCCTCTTTCAAGGAGAATATTTCAGCTTTGCAAAATCTCAAACTCTTCAGATAGTCAACCCGGGAAACCTTGATGTCTCTGAAACCTCCTGTTAAGACACCCTTGTTGTCACATCTATCGCCATCAAGAGTGACCGCGTTAACATTGTATATTCCAGATAACTCATAACCTTTTTGAATTGATATACAAACGACAGTTCTACCAAATATCTGCTTGACAGCGGGTGCCAGAAACTGGTCGTAGGCTATTTTCTTGATAAGTGGGACAGATTCACTACCGGCCGGGAAATTGAAATCTTCGTTCTTTAGTCTACTCAAAGGTATGAATGTTGCTCTGCAATTTCTTTCTTTCTTTAATTCTTCAATTAAGATACTTGCGGTTTGATCATTATTGACTACGATATGGAAAAGAGAGTTACCACCAATGACGTCAACAGCAGTTTTATATTTTTCAGAAACATCAATCAATTCACCGAGGTATCCATAAACTCCGGATTCGATAGTTGGACCCAGACGTTTAGCAATTGCCTTAACAGTTTCTAGGGCATTCAGGGTCATTCGATCAATGCCGCCTCTGAGGGATTCTTCGATGGCTGCAAGATTTTCTTCCTTAGCTAAGATGATGTTGTTTAACTTACTTTCATTTCTCCATAACAAACTACGGTCATCAACCAAGTTTCTTGCGTCAGATTTTAGTTCTGCAATTTGCCCTCTAATCTTGGCTATTTCTTCGTTTAATTGGGTGTTGTCCTCGATTCTGAGTTTTTCTTCGTTTGCTTTGCCTAATAATGTTTTCCTGTCTGATAAGGCAGTTTCAAGTGCTTTGATTCCTTCTTCTTTCTTCAGTTGGGAATCCTTGAGTGATGCAATCTCTTTTTTCAAATGTTTGTCTCTTTCCCTTTTGGAAGAAAACCTTGATGTTTGATTCTTCTTGGAGATGATGGACATTTGTTTTTGACGCAGATCGTTGATTTTGATTCTGATTTCGGCTTCATTTTCTCTTTGCAATTTCAGAGTTTTCTTGGTATCGTCGAGTTGTTGTTGCTTTTCCTCTATTTCGAGTTTGAGAGCTCTCAATTTTTCAGAAGAGGAAGCCTCCGAGTGTAGAGAATCAGATGAGATTTGTGCATCTTGTAGCTGGATATTTATGTTTGAGATTTGCTGCAAAACGTCTTGGTTTTCTTTGTGGTTTATTTCAAGATCAATCTCGAGTAACTTCTTTTTCGAACTTAGGCTGTTCAAGTCTGAAGACAATTGTGATATCTGCGTTTCTCTTTCCTCAAGCTCGGTTATCAATGCCTCAGTCTCATGTGCCGACGTTGAATAGTTATCATCTATTGCTTCGATCTGATCACTCAAAGCCTTCATTTCCCTATCGTAGATGTTGAATTCTAACATTTTCTTTTTACCCATTAATTTTTCAAAAGATTTCAAATCTTCTCTTTCAATGTCCAATTCATCCAATCTTTTTTCGATATCTACCAACATTTCCTTGATTTGGTCCTGCTTTTGTGCGGTGATTGCCATTTCCTTCAAGGAATCTTTTAACTTGTTTTCGAAAACTTTGGCACCGGCCACATCTCGCAATAGTTCTAGTCTCTCTGAATCCTTTGCGTTTGTGAGCGCCATGACTCTACCTTGTGGAACGATGTAGTAAGGATTCGATTTGGAAAATCCGGATGCTTCTAGCAGGTTCATGATATCTGCCTTCGTTGCACTTTTATAGTCCAAAGTATAGTCATCCTTTCTCATACCAATGGTACGCCTGATGGAGACCTCGTCCTTCGCTACTGGAATCCGACGGTCTGTATTATCGAAGACGATTTCCACGAAGGCAGACATGATGTTGACGGAGCTCTCGTGAATCAACGACTGTCGTTCTTCACGACTCATGTTGTTATACGCGTCACTCAAGACAAATCTGATGGCTGCAAAGAAGTTGGATTTACCAGAGCCATTTCTTCCAATCACGACATTGTAATGGGGGGAGAAGTCCTCAATGACGGTTTCATTTTTGTATGTTTTGAAACCTCTGATGATCACCCGTTTGATGTGCATTTTTGCTTTGGTTTTGTTTAAACTGTGACCTGGAGAGACGGGACAGCAGTTCCTCTGGCGTTATCGCAGACGGAGATGGTGATAGAGGAGTATGTAAATACGCGTCAGGAAAGTGCTGAGCATTCCAGACCTGTTTTGCTCCGTGAGGATTTCGCGTTAGGGTGAAGAAGATTTTGTTTGATCTATTACTTATTAATCGGAAGAGTATAAAATGAGGGAGGGGCGTCTGTACAAGAGGAGCAGGCGGAGGGTACGTGTGATTACTATAACGATCTCTGATCTTGTTATATATTCAGGCACCCTTGTAGTAGGATGTTGGGTAGAAAGGCATTTTGGCGACCTCGGCGTCTCTCAGCTTGCCTCTGATCTCGACCTTGACCTTTGTTCCGGTCTTGTTGTAAGGCTTGTCGAGGAAGACCTGGGCGACGTTGCCGCCGCAGCTTGGAGATGGGGAGCCCGAGCAGACGGTACCGATCTGCTTAAAAGGCTCTTCTGCTGAGAATATCTTGTTGCCGTGTCTTGGGGAAGGGCCCTTGGAGACCAGGCCGACTCTCTTGAAGGAGACGGACTTTGGGTTGTTGATCTGGCTGATGATCTTGTCTGCGCCGTTGAAGGTGGCGGACTCTGGCGATCTTCTGGACTTGGAGACGAGCCAGTTGAGGGAGGCCTCGATTGGGGTGACGTCTTCGTTTAACTCGTGACCGTAGAGACACATGCCGGCCTCCAACCTGAGGGAGTCTCTGGCGGCCAAGCCGATTGGCTTGACGATTTCGTCGTATTCGAGCAGGGCGTTGAAGAAATCGACGCCGACCTTGCTGTCTGGGATAGAGATCTCGAAGCCATCTTCGCCCGTGTAGCCGCCTCTGGCGATGTGAAACTTGGCGTCTGTGCCAAAGCCCTGGAGGTCGATGAACCGCGAGTTACCAAAGTACAAGTCGGCGAGCGGGGTGTTGGTGAACTTTGCGACGACTTCCTGCGCCTTTGGGCCCTGGATGGCGAGAAGAGTCCCCTCGAAGTTCTCGTGAACAATCTGCTTGTCCTGGTCGAACTTGGCGAGCTCCTCCTTGAAGAAGGCCGTGTCCTTGTCTCTGCAGCCGGCGTTGGTGACAATGTAGTACGAGTCGTCGCCGTGCTTCGTGACAATCGTGTCGTCGACGACGCCACCGGCCTTGTTCAGCAAGACACTCAAGTGGCTCTGGAACGGCTTCAACTGGCTGAAGTCAGTGGGACAGATCTTCTGCAAGAAGCCAGTCGTGTTCGGCCCGGAGATGCGGTGCTGGAGCATGTGCGAGACATCAAAGACCCCGCAGTGGGTCCTCGTCCAGTTGTGCGACTGTATGTGCGTCTGGCCCTTGTAGAGCACAGGCATCGAGTATCCGGCGAAGGGCACCATTGTTGCGCCGAGCTTCACGTGGGCGTCGTACAACGGCGTCTTGAGGAGGGTCTCGGCGGACTCTGTGGAGTACGTTCTCGAGATAGTTCTGCTGGCGGTTTTAAGCATCGTGTATGGCTGTCGTCGGCTATTATCCAAAGGTCTTGCTGCCTTCCTCCTTCTTATCGCCGGCACCAGCAGGGAGCATGGACCTTTGAAAGAAGAGGGCTTTTCCTGGTTTATATACCGTCCGGGGAAGGCTGTTGCAGAAACATGCAGCCTGAACGGAGTCAGCAGCCTGCCCGGGCCAAGTCGCAGGCCCGACTTCGCCTCGCAACCCAAGTCATTGCCGTCGATCGGCGCAGATTTCCGGTTTCGGGACACCCAAAAACACAAAACGGCCGGCCGGACCAAGAAAAATTTACTGCAGCCCCGATAAATGTGCCCAGCCTGCCGAACAGCTCTGCCACCTATAAGCCATACGACGTTCTCTTCCGACTTCACTCCCTTCCTTCTTTCTCTTTACTCCCTCCCACTGCACATCTCCTAGATGCCGTTGCCCAGGCCTTGGTTATGGCCTTGTCTCGGACTCGAAGCAGCGTCTTTACCCTTTCTGTGAGACCACGCCAGAACTATGCCGGTCTGTGCACAATGCCTACTCCTGGATGCAGGTGGGGGTGGCAGCAGGGCGTCTAGCGGTTGGCATTGTTGTCGATGTCCTGCCGTGTCGTAGCGTAGCGTAGCGTCCCTGTTCCTACCCAACCCCGTCTGGCCTCTCGCCGCCGCCGCCGTATTAGCTCCGGACTGAGGACATTGCCTATGCAGCTGTACACCCGCCCACAAGCCCACACAGCGACACAGGCGTGTACACATTCGGTGCCCAACTGTCTGCGAGAGTCTGCGAGAGAAGGATCGCATGCCTGCTACATCACCTTTGGTCAAACACGTCAGCCAGCTGTGCCCTCTTCCCGTCCAGGCTCCCCCTGAAGTTCCGGTGCACATACGCCCCTTTGTCACACAGCTCCTCCGCCCCTGTCGAGATGCAGTCGAACACAGGCTGCAGCAGCCATAGCAACCGTGCGCACAACAAGAACAGCAGCAACCGCAACCTGCCTGACGAGTCGGGTCATGCTCTGATCGTCGGCAGCGGAAACGACACCAACACCAACGCCAATAGCAACAACAACGAAGGGTCCCAGCCCTTCATCCAACGAAAAAGAGCCAGATCGACGAAGGCATGCATCTCTTGCCATAACAGAAAGGTCAAGTGTGACGTCGCTAACAAGCCAAACAACAGTAAGTGCACGAACTGCCTCTTTTCCGACTCCGAGTGTGTCATCTACGTGAGGAAGAACAGAAGCGCCAACAAGAAGAGAGCACTCTCGGTGCCTCCACTGGACGAAGCGGGTTTCATTAACACGACCAGCTCGACCTCCGAACCCACAGCGCCAAACTTGCCCGGATTGCCAGAGAAGGACGACCACTTGGCGCCAAAGCCAATCGCCTCTGCAACCACTTCCTCCAGCGTGCCGTCAAAGCTATCCAACCTCGTCTCTAGCAGCGATGGCGCTCAAGAAGCCTCAAGCGGTGATACCAACAACAACAGTGATAGCAAAGACCCTTCCAAAACAAAAACTAATGACGTCAGTATTCTGAGCTCCAATTTAAACGACTTGGACTCTTGCAATGAACGCAAGCCTTCGTCCAAAATCCCAAACTTTGCTCTGTCCTTCCTGAAGCCATCCGGCCACGACGAATACCCACACCTAAGCGCCATCAAGCTCGACCCAAATGTGGTTTTGAGAGAAAACATGCATGAGTTGATGAGAACCGAGTTTGGGATCAACGAAAACACAAACCACTTCATGAAAGAAATCTTAGACTCAGCGCTATCCAAGATTACAGAAAGTTACAAGAGAACATACTCCTTGAACCAGTCGGATTACTGGATCCTGGACCAGCTGGGATGCTTCACAATCCCGGACGAAGAAACCTGCTGGAAGTTCATCGACAACTTCTTCGAGTACATCAACCCACAGCTCCCGATCATCGATAAAACAAACTTCTATGAAACATATGCAGATTTGAGAAACCCTCCGTCCTTGTTGTTGTTGAACTCCGTCTTATTCGTCGGCGCATGGCACACCAACTCCGAATCGGAAAATGCAGAGGAACAATTTGAAAGTGTGAAGATCGCCCAGATCTTCCTCAAGCGTGCAAGATTCTTATACGAATACTCCATCGAGTGTGAGCCCATCGCCTTGATCCAATCCCTACTCTGCTTCTGTTTCAACAACGAAAATATGTCCAACATCGCCAAAAATGATTACTACTGGATCCACACAGCTGTAGGCGTTGCCTTTGCTTATAACCTCCATCAGAAGCCTGCTTCGAGTTTAACTCCCTACAAAAGAAAGATGTACAAGAGACTATATTGGATCCTTTTCTTTAAAGATCGAATCACAGCATTCGGATATTCTAGACCCAGTGCCATCAACATCACCGATTGCGATCAAGATATGTTGAACGTCTCTGATTTGTCAAATAGTGGCATGACCCATCTAGAACAAATCTATCTGATCAACTTGGTGAAGTTTGGTAAACTACTCGACAAGATTGGAGCAATCCAACAAGAAATCACCAAGCTATACACAAATAGACGTCCAGTGTTACATCTAATGAAAAAATGTGACTTGATTATGATCAAGTTTCTACAAAATCTACCAAAAGAATTGAAATTCAAATTCAACGATAAATCGACACATTCCTTCCTTTCCTTGATGTCATTGTCCCAATATTATACCCTTTTGATTGTCATTCATAGAGCAAATATCCTCAGGCACTCTGCAGATGTTTATCCTTCGTGGGCAATCACTTTTCAAGCCGTCCAAATGATCAAACTATTGAGTGACTGCCTAGTGGCGAAAAACTTGATCAAAAAGGTTGCCTTGCTCTCTCATAATACTTTGACATCACCAGCAATCATCATGCTTTATCATTTGCTCAACGAAGATGAAAAAATCTCGAAAATTGCAAACGATTTTTTCCTAAGAATTTTAGGTATCTGGAGAGCAACATACAGAAAGTTTCCCGTTGTTTATCCGATGATGTGTATCTTTGGCTACATCTATAATTCCGAAGAGCATTTAAAGGAAATCGTCAAGTCGGTGGCTCCAAAGTATAATTCTGCAGGGAATAGTCCTGGAATTTTTTCCAAGGCTGATGTCTCCCAAGAACCCAACAAGGCTCCTTTGAAGCTTCCAGATTTATCATTCATTGTCAACCCAGGTTTCAAAATCCATAATATGGTGGATCCATTCAATTTGAATTTAGACCCTAATGCTTCGAAGTTCGAGGATCTTGGTGTCAACTTCGATAAATTGTTTTCCGAGAGTGTTTTCGCAAAAGGTGAGACTTTGGTTCCTAAGTTAGACTTGGAATCTATCTCTCAAAAATCCAAATTACGACCTCAACCTCAAAAACAGATGTCTCCGAATGTTGATTTGAACCCCGATAAAGTGGTCAAAGTCAATGATATCAAGTTAAAAACCGAAATGGGACTTTCAAATCCCGATACACCATCGACAAAATCAGAAATCAACTCTGAAAGTCTAAGCTCTCGAGCACCAATGTCGACTAAGAACAATGCGAGCGATTTCAATAGTACAAGTATCCCTACATCGACAGCTTCAGTCTCTGCACTAGATCACAATCTTCAGAGTGATGATTATCTCCAGGAAACCAATCAGACTGCTGATTCATTTTCAGATCTAAACAACTTGATGATGTCGAATCCAATGATGAATCTAGATGAGATCCAAGGTTATGAAGCGAAAATGCAAACTTCGAATATTGATATTCCTATTAGTTTGTGGATGATGAAGGCTAATTGGAGACCAAAGTTCAATGTGAATTTAGAGGAAACAGCTGATGATCTTGAGAAGAATGATACTAGTAACGCTCCGGATGGTCAACTTAAGGAAGATGATTATGGAACAGAAAAAGTTGGCAGGACTGAAAATTTTTATGGTGACGCTTATCAGATTATGGGTGGTGCATACAACGAATTGCGAGAAGATAACAATTCTGAAGGTGGAAGTGCAATGAATTCCAATAATGATCCACTATATCCAAGCATGTGGAATCAAAGTAATAACTCGGAGCTGGATGATACTAGATATCAATTGCCTAAATTTGATCGGTTCTCGCATGTGAATATGCCTCCCAGCGAGTCGGCTGATACACTACACAAGTATCGATATAACCTGAATCGTCACTCTGACTCCCCTCTATTATCTTCCACGGTGCCAAACATTCAATCAAACTTCCAAACTCAAGCTTATCCGCAGCCGGCTGATCCTATTGTTCCTCAAACCCTAAGTACAAATTTGGGCGCTCAGAGCAATGTAGTACCCGAGCAAGATATTATCCCTAAAACTTCTAGTTCACAAGGTCTACATCTGCCAATACAGCCTGGGGCTCCGCCTCCAAAACTACCCCCTCAATCTTTGCTATTGAATAATTTGCAGCAGCAACCTCTATCACAACGTCCACTGTCGCAGCAACAACAAAATGAATGCTACCAAGAGCAAAGCTTTCCAACTGAAGCAATGAAGCGGCATCAGTCTCTGCAGAGTCAACAACCTAATAAACGTTATTCACAAGAGAACATGTTTGCTACACAAGATTATGGAAATTTACTGAATTACAACCCCGTAATACCGCAACAGCGGCCACCTCAGCAACAACTGCATCTTCAATCACAGCCACAGCCCCCTTCTCTACACTCGTTGTATCGACCCCAACAATCACAACTTCAGTATCAACCATCGCATCAACATCAACGTCAACACCAAAATCAGCGGCAGCACCTCCAGTCGCAACAACAACAACTTCCCCAACATTCACAGCTTCACCACCTCCAACAGCAACATCAACAGCATCCACAACATTTGCAACATCAGCAGCAGCTCATGCAACAATATCAACCACCACCTAATCAACCTCCCCAACTTTCTCAGCACCAGCATCCACAACTCTTAGGCCAACATCAACTTCTTCGGCAGCAACCACAGCAACCACAGCAACCACAGCAACCACAGCAACCACAGCAACCACAGCAACCACAGCAAACACAACAACCATATCAACCTCAAAAACCTCAACAACCTCAACAACAACCACAGCAACAACCGCAACAACCACAGCAGCAGCAACTTTAACCACAGCTATAGTGGTAAACATTTCTTCATAATTCTCTTAAACAATTGTGCAACTGGAACATTTTCCCATATCTTTTCTAAAAATCTATTACTTGTCAGTAGTTTCATGTAATTTTATAAACCTGTAGTATAATACATATAGTTCAATCTGAAAGATATGATCTACATTTTGTGCTAACGAACAAAAGAATGATTGAAACCAAACAGCTATAAATCGAATGACAACGAAAAAAAAACCTTTTTTGAAGAACAGAAAAGGAACAAATAGGGAGAATGGGTTTTACAGTCTTTACCGTAATCTGATTTTTGCATCAAAAGTCCGCTTGTTAGAGACATAGAAAACAAACCAGAGCATCGCCGCTGCAGAGAAAGTAAAGAAAATAACTTCGGGGAAGTACTTCAAACCTGCACCGTCTGCAGCTTCGCCATCAGTGGCGCCAAAATTTTCTGCGATGTATCCCATGAATGCAGGAACGATTGCTGCACCTGTACCACCAAACCCGGCGATTAGGGAAATGCCGTGCAATGCGTATCTTTTAGGAAGCGTTTTCAGTGCAATTATGATAGTGGTCCCAAACAAAGGACCAACGAACCAAGCTGCAACACAGATTGAAATTGTTTGCAGAAGAACGGAAAACTCGCATATCCAAAAGCTCAAACAACCTCCCGCAACAACGAAGCAGTATATGACAATGGCATGGATTTCGCTGTCTTGGAAATAGCGACCCGTAAAGAATCCCATAAATCCCCTACCCAAAGTCATAAAAAGCCAGAAAGTGGAAGTGATAACTGAAGATCTTTCCTCTGTGAGTTTCTGGATCCTGAATAAATAATTATTGAGCCACACGCCAACACTCAATTCACTTCCAACATATGCGAATAAAGCAACTGAATAGAATATTATGTACTTGTTGGCCAAAGTTTCACGGATAGTTGGCTCGGATTGATCTTCGGAGCTGGCATCCTCTGAGAACTCACTGTCCTCTGAGTTGTTTTTCCTTTCCAGTGAGGCAACATATCTATACTTTGCACTTGTTTCATTTTTGAAGAAAAAGTAGGCAAGCAAAAAGTTGACAAAAGCAGTACCAAACAAGAAAATGTAGTAATGGTTCCAAGCCATACCGTGTTGGATGAGATATATTGAGAGAACGGGGGTAATCAAACAGCCCACACCATACATAGAATGCATGATTCCAAGGAGTTCATTGGAATAGTCCAAGCTGCCGACAAAATAGTTTAAGCAGCAATCAAAGGTACCATTACACCATCCAATGAACACCGAACAGATGGGTAAAAAAAAGAATGGAGCTTTGAAGAAGAAAAACATGGATGTCACACACATGATCAAGCACGATGAGTAGAACAGCTTGTGTATTCCATACTTTCCCATCAGATAGTTGTTGAATATACTTGAAGGGATATAGCCACAGAATTGTGCAAAAAAGAGATAGGAAATCTTCACTCTGTCGATCTGGTACTCCGCTAAGAAGTATTCTATCAGCGAGCCAACAACCTGATCTGTCAATCCGATCAGGAATAGAGCACCCATCGAAGCAGCAAGTTGGAACTTAAGCTTAGGGTTTTTGAAGATGTTTTTGCTCTCTAAAATGACTATCTCGTTTTCAAACCGCACAACTTCTCCTGATTCAAAATACCCCATGTCTTCTGGTTCTACTATATCCATGTCGAACTCATTCAGCGTGCTTCTGTCGAAAGAAGAGCTGGTTTTCGGAGAGGCTGATATGCTGTGGTGCAACTGGACCAAATGCTCATCGCTATCTTGCAATTGTCTCTGCGTTTCTATCACTGCCTCTGAACTTTTCTGATCCTGCGACATTGAGTTGGCCTCTACTGAATAGTTCTATCCAGCTACCCAGAAACAATGAAAAGGGCAGTAAAGGAAACAAACTATGAGCAGTTAAAAACTGTAGAAATAGGTGCATTTACGTATATCTCCCAGGCTCTCACCGGAAAAAAAGTTTTCTTCTATTTTTACCTTATCCGATCCCCATTTTCTCATTTTTTCGCTTTTATCTACTGTTTTATTCAATCTCCGGAATCTACTGAGTCACCTCGCCTCCTACCGACAGTCCTCCCGGACTCCTACAACGACTTGAGCTTTTGCACTAGGATTAACTGGTTCTATATTACACTATTGTACATTCTACCCAAAAGGGGGATTCCAGTTTTGGCTGTCAGACCGAGTGACAAGGCCAATGCCACCCCGTCGAGGCGATATCCGCCACTTGCCGTCCTACCGTAGACGCACTCACCTTTATCGTAAAGAGTAATTTAATCGCTGCCGTATCGATAGCCGGGCGGCGGCTTGGCAGTTGGCGGATACCATCAGTTGTTGAGACCACGTATCGAACTTTGAAGGAGGCCGACTACCCCATTGTACGACTGATCCACCAATGCCTTGAGTACCGACATTCGCATGTCGTCAGGGACGTTGTTCTCTGTGTTCTCGGAATCTCTAGCCGAGCGCACGAAGATCCCTCTTGTAGTAGGTAAATGCGCTAGGTCCATCGACTTGGGTTCAAGCTTGTCGACGAAAACGGACGGGAATCCAAAGAATCGCCCCGAGGATATGTCTCGAACTTGGTAAGCTCGGTTTCTCCACAGAAAATTGCATATATCCATGACGTACGAATTGTGCAACTCTTTGATTGCTTTCAAATGTGAATAGTTGCTTTGCGAGGCACTGTTCTCGATTTTTCTTAACCCATACTCAGCAAAATATTGCTTGCAGAACAAAACATGCTGCAGAAGGAGGTTAATCTTAAACAAGTCGTTGGAAAAGAAGGTGGTCGCCATGAGGTCAGACTGTAGCACTAACAGTGCGATGTCGATAGACGAGTAGGGTATGCTTTGGACTAAGGGTAGGAGGAGCAAAACTTCGTTGTGAAGCGGGGAATTGGCATAGTCGAACTTCCCTAGTAGCAAGGCTAAAAGCTTGTTAAACTCAACTGGACTATCTATCCAGTTTGAAGCCAAAAGCACAAGTCCTCTCATCATTTTGACGTTGTTAAGTTTGAGGGTCATCCTGACCAATCGATTTAGAATGTTTTCATACTTCTTGAAGTCAGGTTCCAAATATTGTACAAAGTCACTCACGCAAAGAATTTGCATCATCTCGTCTTGTGATCCTGCAAAATCGACATGGATGTGGCCTAAAAGCACATCTCGTACAGACGGTAAAAGAGTGTGTTTAGGATGCAACGCACAGAAATTGGCCAGGCCTTTGAAAATCCAATGCTGCCCCGGCGTCAACAATATGGTCCCTTTATTGGTTTTTATAATCTCTGTAATCACTCCATTGAAAGCATCAAAATTAAAATTGACCAAGATAGTAAGTATGGGAGCATAGAATATGAATAACGGGTCGGTGTATTCGGTGGGCAGAGCAGTCGCAAACTCAGGGGCTTTCAAGTTTTTCAAATCGAGTGCCGATAGAAACTTCAGAACGGCTATCGCCGTTAAATCCCAAGGTTCAGCGTCTATGCTGATTTCTTCGGCTAATCGTTTCGGAGAGTAAGTATGATGTAACGAGACGTTTTTCAAAGCACTTGGTATACCTTCATCTTCTAAATACTTGCGCTTTTTCGATGCGTTACTTGCTAGATTGGAGCCAAAGGATTGATTGAGATTGGATATCAATTGAAAATATAATTTGACGTTGGTTTCAAAGATTTCAATTTCCTCCCGGTCTTTGTTGGCCAGCCTTTTCATTTCTATTAGCTGATTTATTTGTGAGAGATCCTTTCTTCCAAACACATCTTTCGAGATCTTAATGTCAGATAAAACCAATGAATACTTGGAGTATATTAAATCAAAGGAATAACTTCTATTTCTCGAACTCAAATATGCTGCGAAACTCAACAATAATGGGAATGAGCTCGACTTATCAAGGTCGTAAAACTCAAGTAAAGAGTTGAACTTTCTCGCAGTATAGAAATATCGCTTGTCGTACAGTGGATCAATCTCAGATGATAAGCTTAACAAATATATCAAAAAAAGCCCTATGTTCAATCTCAAATATCCTATAGATAGTAAATCAAACAACCAGTTAAGCAATCGTAGAAATTTTTTTTCCCATCGGATGTTCACAAAATTCCGAAGGAGAAAAGAGGATAGCTTTGTTTGAATTGCTCTAGAAAGTATAACAGCTGTTGACTTTTTGTTGTAGTAGCTTGGGACTTTAAACACGGAAACAATCTTGAGAACACAATCAAAATCAAGAAGGTCTCGGCAATAAAACAACGTCAAAAGCTTGTTCTTTTGCATGCTTTTGAACTCCGAGTGAGGATCAATAACGATATCCAACAAGAGAGTAAATTCCTCTAGCGAAAGCCCATATTTTGGAACAACAGCATAGAGTTGATTGTAATATTTGTCGAACTTCGAATTGTCCTTTGAAAGTTTTACCAGATTCCTGGTTGCAGACGCAATAAAATCGTAGTATTTCCGGTCGTGCTCATTCATGCCGGAAGAAGAGTGTTTTCTTCGGATAAAATACGTGCCAAACACGAAGGTTCTTCATGTTGACATTTTCATCATGTTTTGAAACTTACAAACACGGTTAGTACGTTCCGCAGCAGTAATATTACGTAATCGCCGAGTAACTCTTTTGTATCTGTAAACTAGGTGACAGGAAGTTGAGAAGTCTATACATTATATATAATTTATTAGTCGTCAGAGGTTATATGTACAAAAATTAAAGTCGTGTTTTATTGTTTACCATTCGTTGAGCTGGACGCATACTTGAGAAAGTTACCCGCTACGTCAAAGGATCCCAGTTGGCAAATATCATTCATTAGCTGGATCGATCTACGGCTGACTATGGTCTCCACTTTGTCCTCGTTATCGTAGAAGTTCTTGAGCTCCATATTCTTTGCGTTGGCTCTGAGATACTTTTGCTCTAAATCCTTGTATGTGTAAGGATCAATTCTTAAAATGTTGTTTTTCTCCTCCGGAGTGAGCTTACTGAATCCACCATCATCCATGACCGCATTTCCTGACAGAATGTCATCAATTTCGCCTTGACAATACTTAATAACATCCACCCTTTTTTTCCATTCTGGATATATCACCAGTTGCAGAAACGGGATACATGCTGATTCGTCTTCCTTGTCAGATCTTGAAAATTTGAAAATCGAAGTCTTATTCACCTCATTGCGGTTCAGGATGCTGTTCAAATCTGATCTAAGGTTATCATCTGTAGCAGCTCTGGAAAGCTTAAGAAAGTTTTGCAAGCTTTTCGAATCTTCTAGACATACCTTTCTCGATAAAGCTGGCTTGGGTGGTAGTGATTTGATGAAATCTATGTCAAGTCTGCTGGATATCATGTCGGAGTCGGTACCTTCATTCCCGCCGCTGCTTGAAGAATACATCTGTGCTACTGGTATGTTATGGTGACTTTGTATGATGCTGTTTGAAAGTAACATCCGCCAATCCAGACACACCAATAGTCAGACAGTTCTTCTGTACTCTGTGGAATAAGGGCAAATAAAACACTTATCGGGTCACGGAAAAAAATACCAATGTGTTACGTAAGCATACACAAACTTTCTCGCTTACAAACTGGCCTTTGCGCCTCGAGGTTGGAACGAGTTGGCTAGTGGACATAAGAGGTGGAGGACTAGAAAGAGACAGACACAAAGTTTGGGAGAACGAGCATACTACGCAAAGCAAGGATACGACATAGCAGCGTTTCAGCAGGTAAGAACACGATGTCACACACAAGAGGTTCTGAAATGACGTTAGAGCAGTTGAGGGCACTTGGAAATGAGAAGTTCCGTGCCCTGAACTATGGTGCAGCCCTAATGCACTACACGCAGGCTATCGATCAAGATCCAAGCAGTTTTGCTATCTACTACAACAGAGCCATTACGCTAGTGAAAATGGATGCTATGAAGGAGGCCAAGGAGGATCTTCTGAGATCACTTGAGATCAATCCAGAATACATACCAAGCTTGTGCCAACTGGCATTCATTTATCTTTATGAAGGGAACACGCCCGATTCTCTGGAAACCTATGTAAAAGTGGTCAAACTCAATCAGGAACTGCCCCACCAACTCAACCGGTTTAAGGCGCAGTTGAAAGAGGCGGTGAGATTGGCAGAGTCGAGATGCAAGCAACAGGAATATCCGCAAGATTTCATAGACTCAATAATCACACCTGATATTAGAGAGAGTCTCGACTTGTATCCAAATTTGCCAACCCACATGATCGAATCGGGTATACCTCCCGTTGCGTTTGGAAACGTGCCAATATCCCATCAATTTGAGAATGCTTCAGCAGTAATTGCGAGAGCAAGCATTCCTATACCAGTGACGGGTATCCGTGCGATGACTACTACTGCTACTAATAGTAATAACAACAACAGCAACACTAATGATGCCACCGCTAATGGTAATACAAACAACAACCCTGCCAACGAAAACGTCGCCAACGTACTGAATATCCCTGGACTGCTAAATGCGCTCAATACACCGGGCGTCAGTGCCTCTGTCAGTATTGGTGGTCCACAAAGCTCTGAGGAGCTACTGAATGCTTTGGGCAACTTTACAAACACGCAACTCAGCCCAGAAGCTGCTAATGCCAATAGCACAGGTACTAGCGCATACAGTGGACCTTCAACACCAAACGTGAGCACGAGTGCAAGTGCTACAACAAGCACCACTCCAACCATCATCCATGCTCCAGTTTCACGTACGACTTCTGGCCTTCCAACTGATGTATTACAGCGACACAGAGAGGCTCACCAGGCCGCATTGAACAGAGCAGCTGAATTAAGGCGTCAAAGAGAACAGGGGTTAGGAAACTCTACTACAGACCAGGCTTCCACAGAGAACCAGGCGGCAGACTCAAATGTTGATTCAAATGTCAACAGCAATGAGGATACAAACACTAGCACCAGCACCAATTCTACCGCCACTGCGACGACAGGATCTGACTTTGCTCGACAATTTGCAAGCACGATTGCCGCCCAGCTCACGAATGCTGCCGTGCAAAATGCATCACAAAGTGGTACCAATGCTACCCCTAACTCCGGTGCCATTCAAAGTCTGGCGCAAAACCTAACGAGCATTGCTTCTGGTGTTCTGGGCAGCTTATCGAGTGGAAACAACTTCGTCAGCATGGTAAGCAATGGTAATGGTTATGAGAACAGCAACAGCAACGGCAATAACGGATCTTCGAGTGAAAATCCGTTAGATGCAGATCTAGACATGGATTTGGACTGAAAAGTTGTCCCGCGGAGAAGTACGAAGGCAAATATTTTTCTTCTAAAAGCTATGCATCATACGATCGGTTGATGGGCTATAATATATATATTTGAGATACTGTTGTACTTTGGTATAGGAAACTCGATTGAGTGATCATAGATACAGGTCATATGTCAGTGAAAGAGCCTTATTTGTATTGTGGAATTTGCTTCAAAAAGAGTAACGAGCGAACCCAATATCTCACCTCATGTGCCCATGTTATTTGTCATGAGCACATTAATTTGAGTAAGAGCTGAACCCTCTACGTTGTAAACTAAAATGGTCTGAAAACTAACTAACAATTTGTAGACAACAAGATATGTCCCAAATGTCATGTGCATGACATATCAATTGTTAAGCTCGAGAAGGGTAATATACCCGAATCGATTAAGGAGATAATTGAGCCGAATCACGAGCAGTTGAACAATATCCAATTTGCCAGCAAGTTTCAGTATCTACAGCTGGTTGGATTGATTGAGCATCACGAACTGCAGGTGAGTGTGCTAAAAGAGAAGAACAACCGGTTGAAAGATTTGCTAAGGAAGTCACGAGTTGAGTTGGATAAATGCAACGAGTACCAAAATGAAATTAGTCGATTGAGAGAGGAAAACAAGAGAATGAGCTTGAAGCTACAAATTGGCGACAGCACTACGAGCAAAGATAGAATATCGAATGGGAATGAGATCAACGAAATTACGGTGGAAGAGTACAACACGAGCAGCAGAAGCCGAAGTCGTCAGAGGGATACTTCTAAGGAAGGTGGCAGGGATGACAAGGATTCTGAAGATTTTTTGAGCAAAATGAAGAAGTTTAACCAGTTGAAAAGCGTCGAAGAGATCAGCAGAGCCAACAAGGCACCTGTTATTGACGTTATTTCGCAGGGTCGTAGAAGTCGCCCGATGGACGAGCTGAACAGTTTCAACATACAGGCAGAGAGCACTACTATCCAGAAGAAGGATAGATTGATGTCGATGCAGTTGATTCCCAGTAAAGCTAGCAGCAGTGCCAGCAAGGGCCGGAACTTCTTCCAGGCAGACATTTCCAAGATGCTATCACCCATGGTATGCAGCACAGCTGGTGATTTCAGCAGTGCCAGCGGAGCAGACACCAGCACTGTCAAGAGAGACTGGAGCCAGAGGCGGCATACTTACGGCAGAGGAGTCAGCAACAGCAGCGGCAGCAACAGCAGCGGCAGCGGGCGGAGCGGTCACAGCAGCAGCATCATCGGTGCCGAAAGCAACTATCAGGTGAAGAAGCTATTCAAGTTCAAGCCTCCTAGCCGTAGCATCAGCAGCCGAAGCGGGGTCCGGGTTGGCGGACAGGGGAGTATAGGGGTACTTCGGAGCCAGAGTGAGTTGTTCAACAAGTAGCAGGAAAAAAATACAATAGCGTAGCGTGAAAATTGGGCCATTGCTATGGAGGAATTGGGAGAAAAAGCGGTTAATCGATGTTCTGCAGTCTTGTTTAATATTTATAATTGTCTTTAAGATTTTATTTATGATACTAATAAGAAGTAAATATAGTAATAATGGAAGAAAAAAAGAAGAAAGTGTGAACTGGTAATAATACTGATAATAATAATAATAGGGATAGTATGGGGCCAACTAGGGGACAACTAGACGTGTGAACGAGGGGTGATATCAGGGAAACCATTCCAGAGAAGCTGAAGAACGACGGTTGGCCCTAACGAGAGCTGGCCCCCGTCTGGTGTCTCTAAGCCTGCCTAGCAAATTTTTCCTAGCTGTCCGGCAGACAGCTTACCAGACACCGGCTCTCTTTTGCTGGACAGTGACGGCAAAAAATGGGATACCGCCGCCCAAGATCCAGAAAATGAGGTGTGGGATGGCATATGGGATTCTTCTGTTCTTGACCTTGAATGGCAAGTTGTTGTAGGCACCCTCTGGGAAGTGGGAAGCGGAGAGCTTCTTGGTGGAGGCAGAGAATTGTCTGGTGGCTTGTCTTTGGAAGGCTCTGGCTAACATGGCGATGTGCGTTGTGTCGGTGTCGGTTTGTGAAGTTAACAAGAATTGTGCCCACTGCCCAGCCAGAGCCTTGTCAACACTGCTGACGAAGAAATGCTCAGCAAAGTCTCTGTCTCTCTACACCGCTGCTGCCACAGACCGCTGCCGGGGGGGGGGAGAAAGCGCTACACGGGAGACGCTGCAAGCACAGAGTGGCGCGTGCGGTGGCGGTGCAACCGGGAAGACTCCCAGTGGTGTGAGCAGCTTACCTAAGCGCCGGGGGCAAGCACCTTTTTTGGCGACGGGGCAGTTGGCGGCTGCGGACGTGTTGCGAAAAGCGGGCGTTCTCATTGGCGGAGTGGATGGGTGTACGGGTGCTCATCGCGGGTGGTGAGAGGAGGAAGGGAGAAGGGAGATCTACTCAGACGGGCAGGCAGGCGGCGGTGAGGCATGTCGTTTTACACCATTTTTTTTGCTTGTTTGCACAGAGGGTGTGACGAGGTCAGAAGAGAATCGGAGGGGACCAGAAGTAAGTGATTCTGGAGTCTCCACACAACAGCACAGCAACACATACATACATACACGCAGCATGGCTATCGCTCCAATCACAGGTTTCATGAAGAGACGGATCATCGTCGACATCTCTATGGGTACGTAGTTAATCCGTCCCGTCGTGTCTGCGGCCGGCAGACGTTGCGGGGGCGTAAAAGAAGATACAGCAAAACGTGGGAAGCCGTGGCGATTGTGCCCTTATCAGTTGGAAAAGCACAAAGTGGAAAGCATGGAAAGCGCCAGGTAGAAAGAAAACGAGGCAATACAACACAGCATAAGACGGCTCGTCAGTTCCCACCAGCGACAACAATTGCCATCAACAGACTTCCCCGTTACCCCAGCACAGTCTGGCACCTAATATACAGAATACTAACATTTTCCCTTTTCCCCCCACTCGTTGTTTTGTTTTTACAGGTTTCGCCATTGGTGCCGTCATGGGCGCTTTCTGGTGGAGGCAACACAAGCAGATGATTTCCACCAGAGAAAACTACTACGCTACTTTGGCTGAAAAGAAGAAGATCGAGGACGCCGCATAAGCATGCCGGCGGCCGCCCCGTCGACATTCCCCAGCCACCCCAGTCTGATATCTTAAAACACTCTCTTCAGTTCTTCTTATTCTTTCACTAGATGTTTTTATCTTTCTTTCTAAAACAATAAATAAAATGCAATAAAACTCTACTATTATTTTCCCCTGCTTCCTTAGTCAGACGTCTTCTTCGTCCTTGTCGTCGCCTTTTTCGTGTTAGTCTTGGTCTTGAACCTGTTTTCTTTACCTCCTGCCGCGCACGTGACATTCGTATCGGCCACCCGTAACTATCTGGCATCTTTCATGTAGCCTTGTCTTCTACCTTGAACAGACCGGTACTGCACTTTCTCTCCACCATATCTACACAGACCAAGCAATGCTTACTCCGCTAGATGATCTCGTATCCATCTTCTCTTCGATCTCTACGTACCAGCCGGGCAAAAACACGCTTGTGCTCGACCGTGGCGTCTCCGATCAGTTGAACTTCTTGACGGAGAACCACTTCTCCCGCTTCTCGTCGCAGGCAAACATAGAGAAGATCCTGTGGTATGACGCCGATACCATTAACGAACAGATCCAGAACACCATTGACCCGGTCTCTTCGCATGCTGCCAAGCCCCTCGTGTTCTTGTTCAACCTCCACTCCAGGGAAAACTTCCTCAAGTTGGACTCCTTCGCTTCCTGCTTGAGAGACACCATACTGCCCTTGAACGCAAACTTCAACATCCACCTCATAGTCGCCCACCCTTCGCTTGACAAGTCCGTCGAAAAGTACCTCTCCACAATCGGTGTGTTGGGCGATTTGGCGTCTTTGCAGCTCTGGAACTCCCTTCTCTACTTCGAAATCTCCCCCGACGTTTATTCCCTAGAGTCAGGCCCGGATGCCGCATTCTCCCAATTGTTTCTTGACAACTCGCCTTTACCGCTCGAGCTTTTGGCTAAATTATTGCTCGACTTGTACATCTCCTCGGAGTACAAGCTCAGAATCACAAATATCTATCTCAAAGGTGAAAAGTCTCATCAGTTCTGGAAAATCTATCAGCGATTACTAGACTCCCATTTGCAAAAACTTTCAGACAACCAGAGGAAAATAATTGACGATATTGACGAGACCATTTTCATGGATCTACACTCATTTTACAATAATGCAGTCGACTTCATATGCTTGGATCGCTCAAATGATATAGTCAGCTTGTTGTTAACACAGTTGTCATACTCTGGACTATGCGATGAAATCTTCAACCTTTCAAACCAGCTGGAAATGATCCAGTTCAAGATTCCGGACTCAGACGAAATGATGAAGTTTAAACTTGACGATTCCTCTGATGACATATATCCCCAAATAAAATACTTGAACTTTAGCCACGTGGGTCCGATACTCAATCAAAGGGCGAAACAACTACAATTGGAGTTCGATAGAAGGAAAAAACTGAAAGACTTGGATGAAATGAAATCCTTTGTCAATGAGTTGAATAGTTTGAAAAACATGCAATCCTGGGTCCAAAAGCACACAAATTTGGCAGGATTTATAATTAACTCTTTTAAGCAAGATGCGTTGGATCTCACTTCTGGCGTCCCCCTTTTGGACGATCTCAGTGTTGATATCTTCGAAAGCAAAAGTCTTGGAAATGTTTCCCTTGATTCGTACTACTCTCAGCTAATTGAACTACAACAAAATATAGTATCAAACCAGATCAATACCTCACAGATACTCGCAACGATCTCCGACCTTTTGATCAACTTCAACCCTTCATTGAGCGACGTCACTAAATTGATAGTATTAACTTCAATTGTGAAGAATGGGATAAAGGAATCCGATTTTCAAAACCTTCATCTAGAAATGGTGAATAAATACGGTACACTTCAAGTCACTCCGATACTACTCAACCTTCAGAAATTGAAAATTTTGCAAATAAATAATAACCACCAGCAGCTAGCATTTTGGTCTTTCTCTGATACTTCTTTAATACCTTCTGAATCTCAATGCATTTTAAATTTTGCATTATTGTCCAAGTCTCTAAATTTGCTGCCTCTTCACGGAGATGAAAACATTTCAAATGGTTCCTCTGACAATCTAGCAGACAGATACATAGACGCGGATTTTGGATATCCAGGCTACGTTCCTGTTTTTGCAAGATTAATCCAGTCAATTTACGATCGCTCCTTTTTGAATCAATCAGACTCGGCAGTTGAGAATCGAAAACCCACACATCAGCTAAATGACTCTAGAAGGGCAATAAAGTATGGATGGAACAACGTCGACCTAGACCAGCTCAGTGGACCAACAAGGCAAGAGTTTCTTGTTCCTGAATCCAAAAGAAAACTGTTCAGTGCTATAATACCACCAAAAATTTCCGAGCTCAAAGTCAAAAGTAACAAATTCAATGCTAAACTAAGCGCACATTCTAGTACCATAATAATTTGTACAATAGGTGGATTTACGGGCAGTGAGTTGGCAACCATAAAATACGTCTTAGGTTCAAATCCCTTCACAAAAGATAAAAGAGTAATTATTCTAACCACAGGAATGATAAATGGAACGCAATTCATTGACTCAATGTCAAACCCAGCTTGACGATAACTAGAACTATATATATTTTTTATAATATCCACTACGAACTTTCTCTTCGTAGTCAATAAGTAAAGCAACTAGCCCGCCAAAACAACTTTTTAATCCATCGCTAACGCTTTCCTTCTTGCACTTTCTGAACGCCATTTCCCGAGGCAAATTACTGCTGTATCCAAATCCGTATTTTTCAACAACTGTGTTATCAGCTAGCAAAAGCTTTATAGTTGTTCGAATCATAACATTACATTTGGCTTGTTCCCCTTCTTCTGCACTAATAACTTCATATTTCTCGAGTTTGCTCTCTCCAACCTGGCTCATCCAATTGCTAACTCCGTAAACCCTATTTGCAAGATCAATAAGTCTATGTAATCCCAAACCAAGCTCCAAGTCATTTCCCTCTTTTATTCCTTCAACATTATCCAACCCAGATTCTTCCGTCTTTCGACGCCGCCCATTGAAAGTTTTCTTCCCCCGGAAGATTCTTTCCCCAACTTCCCTCTCCACACTACGAAAAAATCGATTTGTCCGTTGCACTGACCAATTAGAGGCGAGCTTTGCCCGTACACATCCTATACTACGTTGAATCTCTTCAATTTCCCATTCATTAATGTTCGGAAACCATTCAGTGATGCAGTCTTCCACATTTGACAATTCTGCAATTAACTTCTCTGTTTCCAATTGATCATGATCCCCTCTTTGCATGTAGTCCCCAAGTAAGGTAGGTCCATCCATTGTTGTTAATTCGACTGGTAGCTCAACATCGTGTTTGTACATTAGCTAAAAGTTAGCGTCAATACCGACTTCCAACAAGCAGAGGCAAATCTCTTACCAAACTTAGCTACAGGAAAAGAAGTTCAACATAAAATACCAATGATTCATGTCACTGTCGCGTCTGTTTTCCTTTCTATCTTCTGTTTCGAATTTAATTTCAACTACATAATACTCTATTTACATGACGTATACAAGTTTACTCTGAAACAACGGCTTCAAACACCTCTTCATATGGCGGTTCAATACCACAAAATTCTTTGAATTGCTCGATACCTTGGTTAACCAACATCTCTCTACCAGGGATGACTGCCCACTTGTATTCGTCAGCTGCTAAACGCATGAGAGGAGTAACCAATGGCTTGTATGCGGCTTCAAGAAAGTGTCCCCCTGTTGGATTGCTCCTAGCTAATAAAGCTTTGACCTTAGAAATAAAGGATTCATCAAATTCGACATTTGCTGGAACAGTTGAAACGATCAGGTCAAGCTGCTTGACCTTAGAAATGTCATCTAAGTCCTTCAAAATTGTAATATTATACTTTTCTGGGAATGAGCTCTTTATTTCTTCCAACTTTTCAGAGGTTCTGTTCAGCATATAGATATTTTCACAACCAAGTTGGTTGAATGCGTAAACTGCAGCTCTGGACGTGCCGCCACCGCCAATAATAAGACCATTTTGCACCTTAGCTGTGACTCCGTGTCTTCTGAAAGACTCGGTTATTCCAATCCAGTCGGTATTTGTGGCATAGTATTTGTTTTCACCAATTGGGTAGAACGTATTAATTGCACCAATAACCTTGGCTGAGTCACTCAATTCGGTAGCATATTTGATCATATCTAGTTTCAGTGGAATAGTGATCGCACATCCACCGAAATTATCATCTTTGACAATTTCACTGTAAACCTTACTTGCGTCACCAGTCTCAAAGCGGTCGAAACTATGGGGTAAGCCAAGAGCATCGTAACCTGCCTGATGTAAGATTGGAGATCTTGAATGGGAGATCGGAGTTCCAACGACGTAAAATTTTCTCGGTTGCAATTCTCCAATCAAAGTTAAAGACTGGTTAATTTCTTGGATACTCAATTGACCTGGTGCCGCTGAGTTAGGAAGTAGGGGGTGAGTCACTGGGGTTAATAACGGATTGACGATTCTAGATAATTGACCAAGTCTCCGCATGTTAATCGCAACTAACGGCTTACTCTTGTGTGCATTTCTAAAGTTTTCTAGTTTGAAATTATCACTGAAATCTAATGCAGTACCAACAAATTTCACAAGATCAACTTTTGAGTTGACTGCAAACTGATATTTGTTTTCCCATTCAGCATTGTCCCACTTGAAAGCACCAGAAAAATCATGGTGAGACCCAATCACTTTGGTGAATCCTCTTTTAGAAATCAAAGTGGCGAATAAACCTTCCGGTAATGATAATTCCATGTCAACATATGCAACACCCATTTTGAAAGCAAGACTTGTCAAATCTGCAATTGTGTCGAAATCTTCATCAGGGAACGCACCACCTTGTGACTTGGTTCTAATAGTGAAGATAATAGGAATCGCAGTATGATTTCTCAGCAAACCAATTTGTTCAGCCACAAAACCTAGATCATACGATTTCAATAGATCAACACGTAATTCAACGGCATCACAACCTGTAGTGATCTTGGTTATATTTTTCAACGCATCGCTAGCTTTCAAATCTGGGTATGTCAAACACACAAAGTATGACCTCTTGGTAGGTATTTCAACCGGGTTGCCTGTAATTTCACTGACAAATAAACTCATAGTATTTTTCAAGCGGCTGAGCTCCTCATCATTGCCGCAATGTGGCATGAAAAAAAAATTGCTCGAGCACATTTCGTAATATGGCTTCCTTCTTTTCCAAACTTCTAAAATTTCTTCACCATATGCAGGTCTATCAGTGTCTTTCTCATTCAAGAAGTTTATCATTTCCATGACATCTCGATGCAAATGTAAAACGATACCTCCTTCCTTTTTGTAGTTAATCAAAAGATCTCTTGCTTGGGGTATTTCAACTATTCCACCACCTGTAGATATAACGTGATTGGTTGGGTATTTCTTCAAAATTTCCTTAAAAGTTTCAAGTTCTTGATTTCTAAACTCTTCCCACGAATTTTGCTCAACAAATTCTTTAATAGTTTTCTTGACCTTCTTTTCAAAGTATTGGTCGACATCCAAGATTGAGAACCCAGTAGTGGATGAAATCACGTCGGACATAGTACTTTTTCCGGCAGCTCTCATACCAACCAATATTACACTTTTATTTCCATTTTTTAAAGGTGTTGAGCCTTTAGTGTTGGACTCTGCATATGACGCTGGTTCATAACCATCCAGTTTAGCGTGGAGTTGGGTGTGCAAAATATCCCACCAGCCTGGCCAAGTTTTTGACGTGCAATATCTTTCTTGGATGATAACTGGACCATCTTGAACGAGACCAGCTAGTAACGAGAAACTCATGGCAACTCTATGATCATCATAACTGAAAACCCCTGGCTCTTCAGGCGCTTTCAACTTTTTGTAATCAATACCATGAATGACAATACCATCATCTAATTCAGTTGCGGTAACGCCGAATTTGGCAAGTTGAACCCTCATTGCTTCAATTCGATTACACTCCTTGACTCTTTGGTTTGCAATACCAGTGATTGTAGTGTAGTTTTCTGGATCATTAGCAATTGCAGCAACAACAGTTGCAGTCAAAAATGCATCTGTCATAGGTTCCATATCCACACTTTTTAAAGGCTTTAGTGTACCAACCTCGGGCCCTTGCACGGTCGTACTAGTTTCAGATTGTGTGACAAAGCAGCCCATTGGCTTTAAAACATCAACGGCGAAACGAGCATCACCTTGTAATGAAGCAGATCCGATGTTTGGGATAGTACATTTTGATCCTGTCATTGCGGCAAATGCCAAAGGATAAGTTGCGGAAGAAGCGTCAGACTCAATAACATATTCAGGTGGGTTAACATAATGACCAGTTGGAATCTCATAAGTGTACTCTTCAGTTTTAGACTTGATGACATTAATCCCAAAAGCAGCCATCATTCTAACTGTCATGTCAATATATAGTTGTGAAATTGGCTTACCTCCAACCAAGGCCAAAGTAACAGGCTTTTGAGCATAAGGAGCAGCCAAAAGAATAGACGACACATATTGAGACGAAACTGTAGCACCCAACTCAATTCTACCACCCTTTAGTCCTTTACCACACTTAACAGTGATGGGTAACGAGCCTTCTTTGTTCAAGCACTTAATGTCTGAACCATTTTTCCTTAAAGCATCAATTAGAGGCCCATTAGGTCTTTCTTGCATTCTTTTATTTCCAGTAAGAGAAATAGTGTCCAAGTTTCCACTAACATCAACCAGACATGCAATGGTTGTCAAAAATCTTGATGCTGTACCAGCATTACCCAAGTAAATCTCTTGATCAGTGGTGACTAGTTTCCCCCCATTTCCATTCAAAACAACAGTTTCTCCGTTATCTTCCCAAGAAATTTCTGCACCCTTCAGGGCTGAAACTGCAGCAAGCATATGTTGTGTGTCATCTGAATGAAGCAAATTCTTTAATCTACATTCTCCTTTACCAAGAGCGGCCAAGATCAAAGCTCTGTTGGAGATTGATTTAGAACCTGGAGGAGTCACAACAATTTCTTTTTGGTTCGAAGGGAAAGGATAAACTTTGATATCCTCTGTCAAAATGACTCTCAAGTCGGAATCATCAACATAGGAAGCAGATGGTTCATAACATTCACCGATCTTCTTTAACAATACGACTTTCTTTTTGGCACCGTCGTTTTTCTTATCGATTGCCATTTTCTTCAATAGCGTATCCACTGGACACACCTTTCCATTTGCTCTGCTCTGTACAACCTTATCGTGAAGTGAAATAGGTAAACCGTAGCCTTCGAAGCACTTCTTTAATCTCGACACAGCCACTGGAGGTAAAATACCCAAGTATCTACTCAACTCAGCTTCTTTAATTGATCCGATGGCAACACATTCACCATGCAACACTTGTGGCGTCAAAATAGCTTCATACGCATGACCAATTGAGTGTCCAAAGTTAAGCAAATTTCTCAATCCTCCTTCTCTTTCATCTAAAGTAACAACTTCAGCTTTGACTTTTATGGATTCTAAAACTAGCTTGAAAATGTGATCTAGAATCGGAGATAAGTCAACATCACCATCTTTGCCTCTGTTATTGATAACCTGCAAAAATACTTCTGTGTATGATTCCAATCTATCGAATTCCTTTTCATTCCATATGGCGGCAGTTTTAATGACTTCAGCCATACCGTTGATGAATTCTCTCACTGGCAAAGTAGAGAGGAACGCTATATCGACCAAAACATACTGGGGTTGCCAAAATGCGCCGATGAAGTTTTTTCCTAATGGAGTGTCAATTGCAGTTTTTCCACCAATCGATGAATCAACCATAGCCAATAACGTGGTAGGAATTTGAACAACTCTTACACCTCTCATAAAAGTGGCAGCAACATAACCAATCATATCACCAATGATACCACCTCCCATGGCCACAATAACAGTATCTCTGGTACATCCTTGAGATAGGAGGTAGTCTTCAACAGCTGCCTTTGTGACTCTATTTTTATTTGCTTCACCTGGTGAAATGACATAAGTCAAGAGCCTTGATTCGGGTCTGACTTCAGCGATGGTTTTGAGGAATGCAGCCTTATAGGTATCTAGATGACCGCATTTTTCCAGATTTGTATCTGTGACAATAACATATGTCGAGGATTTCAAAGTGCCGACGATTTCCTGACAAATCTTGTCTTGAATTTTATAACCCACATGGATTGTGTCAGATCCAAGGATCGTGACCTTCTCAACGTGATTCTCCTTGACCATAGCCGCTTGCAAATCAAGGTTCCTACAGATACTATTGCACTAGACAGGTGTTTCACTATCTCTGAAAGAGAAGTGATATTAAGACCAGTCGAATGCAGTAACGATCTTCCACCATGTTGGGCATACCATGTCACTGTCTGCCCATGCTCCGTCGCCGGGATCCTCATCGAGATGTATTACTCATTGCTCGCGCACCGCCACACTGTGCCCATCAGAAACCCTCGCACCGCCACATGACTTCTGCGTATGCCCTTTCCTACACAAATCTACTACATGACTACACTTTTTATACTTTTGTTTAACATTGATGGTTTCGCCTGACAAGATCCTCGAGCCTATTAACAACCAGAGAGTTCAAGTGGTCAAAGTAGCTTTCTATGTCGCTAAGAGCCCTAACCTTCTTGTTTTCATAGTTCTCTCCATTTTCACCAAACCTAGTTAGTTTTTGTAAGTTGTCGAAGATTGACAAGCTGGCATCCATATACTCCTGAATTGAGTTCTTAGAATCATAACTCAACTCGTCATTCGTGGAGTCGATGTCTGAATTGGCAAGGTGTAGGGCTGGCGCAATCGTATATCTGTACATGCTATTCATCTTCTTGCTCAAGAGCGAACACACTTCTTCCAAACAATCGTTTTTAAGTTGTAGTTCATAAATAAGGTTTCTCATTATCTCATAGTTCTGTTCCGAGTATGCGGAAAAATTCCCAAATTTAGATGCATAGCTATCGTCTGAAATACTGATTTCTTTGATTCTCGATAAGGCATCTAACTGAAACTTGGTGCTTTCAAATGCTTCAGTGGCAGCCTCCAATTTTTGCCCGGAGATAATATTTTCCTGCAAGCAGGATTCATATTTCGCTTTCAGTTTTTCGAAGTCTTTCTGTATATCAAGCACAAGTGATTCGTAATTATTTATAGTTTGCTGCTGTACTGATATGCAACTACTGAGCGCCATCGTTTGTTCAATCAATTTCTGATTCTGCTCCTTGAGGATTGCTTTCTGCTTGGGAGCTTTTCTCCTGCTCCTCGGAGTTTTAAATGACAAGCTTTCCGAAGGGTTTGATGCAGAGTTATCCAAATCGATAGGAGTAGAAGTGTCTTTAGAAATGTGAATCGGAGGATTTCTATTTGCGATTCTTTCTCTCTTACCACGTAATGGTTTCTCACCTAAAGTCCCCAATTCGTCATTATGAAAATTTGTTTGAGAGGCGTCCGTTGTCAGGTTCCCATTCTCATCAGAGCTGATATTTCTTTCCTTTCCTGCATGATCAGAATACCACTTGTAACTATCATTGGAATCCAAAGGTTCTTCTTCCTCTTCGGTGGCGCTTCCATTGCTCTCTAAGTTGAAGACTTTTGAGTCCTTTTCATGTGCATGGGCGAACATAGAAAGTAGTAAGTTTCCCTTGCTTTCATTAGGTGAGTCAACCTCATAAAGTGGAGCTTCTTCTTCTACAATTACATCACCGAATTTGACTGTCTTCTTTGAATCGTCATCCTCCCGAAACATGTTATCCGAAAACACTCTGTATAGAATCTCTTCTGAAGAACACGCAGAACCAATGGTTGCAGAAAAGTCGGATTGGCCGGAAAAACCATTACTAAGGTTTTCATACGTAGCTACACTATTCATTTCTAGCAATGTTGGTTATTAGCAATTTGTTTGTTCTCCATCCCGTAGTACAGATCTCTTGTTTAGCAATAGAGGGTGCAAATATTATTTGGCGAATTTCGAAAATGGGGCATTTTTCTTGAGGAGGAGGTTGAGAGCGATCTTTGCAGATGCATATATATTCGGGCCGATTCATTTTTTTTCATTAACTAGAAGAGAAGAAAGAAAATCTATGGGGTTTGGGACCTGCCAGAGGTAGTCGAAAAATAAGATACGGATGTGTCCACCAAGACATACAAAAGTAATCGACTCACTGTTTATATGGCTTATAGAATTTCTACAATTTAAACATATCTCTGTTATGTTCTTGCATTGTTACCTAAAAGAAACCTTTTAGAAACCTTTTCGTTCCACTCATTATCCCAACGCCTTTGGCTTTCTAAAAGAGCCCCCTCTTTTATCTTAATGTAGGACGAGTTGTCATTAAACAAGATGTTGTATATTTTGTCTGCCATTTCTTTCCCATTTTTGTTTCTCTGCAGAATCATTCCGTTCACACCATCTTTCACAAGTTCGCCAATTGCCGGGTAGTTCATACTCAAAACAGGCACACCAGAGCCGAACAAGTCCACAATCTTCATCGGAAGATCAAGGCCGGAAGATGAGTAATGTAGCGATATTCCGAGATCTGCAAGCTTCAAGATATTACAGTACTCTGAGACAGGAAGCCAAACAGACTTGATTCTGATATGTTCCCATTTATTTGATTTTATCATGTGTAGAAACTGTGGTTGCATAGGTCCTTTCCCCGTAACTATCATTATAATCTTGGATTTTGATTTTTGTGATGACATCATCTTCTCTAGATCCAGCAAGGCATCCACAAGGACAGTGAAATCTTCGTCTGGAGTGAATGATGTAGAAGTGATAAGGATTCTATCGGTGAGCTGGTTATAGCCGAGTTCAGAAAACAAGGTGGAGTTTTTGTTCACAATTTCTTGTAGAGAATGCTGAGAGTCCAAAGGTTCAAAAGCACTACTCGGACGATCATAGAGAGTGATGATCTTGTCCGCGTCAAGTCCAAACTGCTTGATCAAGTACTGTTTCAATGCTGCAGTGACTACTAGGTTCAAGTCTGCAAAGTGAGTGCTGCAAAGTTTTTCATATAATTTCATTAACTTGACTACTGGATGATTCTCATTATGGTACTTCATATTCAAGATACTCCAATTCAAATTATGCCAGTCAATAACAAGTTTTACATTTGGGGCCCAGTATCTTTTGAGAACTCCAAGAATGAAGAGTACAGGAAGTGATGGAGGGTTCTGTATTAGGACAAAACGAGTACTATCATCCAATATGTCCTTTAAAAGATTTGTCAATTCAATGATTTGCGAAAACACTTTGCAGATGGCAAATATAAGATATGGTAAATTTCTAGTGTTTTTTATGACGGGTATGTCATAGATTGAGATATCTGGAGATAAGAGGAACTCGGGAAGTTCACTTTCGAGGTAACCACAGAGATTGACTTGATAACCTAGTTTTTGGAAACTCCTAGCATGATATGCCATTCTCGGAGAATGTCCCAAATCGCCGAGAACAACAATCACAACCTCATTTACGTTTGAATTAATTTTTTGTGACTTTCTGCGCTTATATATCCGTTGTATGTATACAATCCGTCCATACAGAATGTATAGCAGAGGAATAGATAACCAAAGGGCAATCAACGACCAGGCATAGAGAGGGAACTTGAAATGATCTTTAGGAAACCCCACGTATTTTATCCATTGTGACATCAGAAGCAAGGAATTTAATGCACGTCTCAGCAGTTATTATTTTGTTCCACAAAAGATCAGTTAGTGTCATGTTCGAAGAGCTGTCAACCTACAATACTCAATGTACAAAGTTGAAATTCAGGACAGAGACGGAAAATATCGGAGAGCGGTCGATCGTCGCACCGATCCTTTTAAAAGAAACTGCATTAGAGGGAGAAATGCATACACTGGTCTAAGGGAATCATTGCCCCGACCCATGAAGGGCCTTTAGGGGGTTATATGAGTCCGGAATTACATTAGTTGCTGTATATTATGCATGTGTATAGATTGTCCTGTACCTGTACGTGAATGGAGAAATACAAAAAGTATGATACAGAAATGAGCATAAGAATCTACAGGACACAAGACATTCTCTTTGCAGAGCCTCATTTAATATACTCTTGATCGTAGTGATCAGTTTTGATGGTAAAATGAATATTGGGGCCCCCTAAGACTCCGGCCCAGCTCCGTAGAGTGTAAATGCAAAATATATACACTTAGAGAGTAGTCGAAACTAAATGACCGATGACCTCAACTTGAGAACCGAACTCGACACTCGTTTCCTTCGGCCCCAAACTCGAAATTCCGGGCATGACCTGGATTAATTAACACTATTCCAGATGGGTGTGTGGCCGAGAGGTTAAGGCGCCAGGATCAGAACCTGATTTTCTTAGGATTTCCTGGGTTCGAACCCCAGCACACTCATCCCCCTTATTTTTGGCTACTCCTATGGCATGCAAGGTTGCTCAGAATGGCTCCAGACCCCTTAACTTGTGCATGAAAATCCCCTTCAAAGGTCCAGAAGCTCTAGACTTAGTGGACCGCCGTCGGACTAGTTCACAAACACAAAAATCGCTGAGCACGCTCTGCCCGATGTAAGGCTGGGGACATGTTCCAAAAAGGCGGCGGTGTAACTTTTCGCGCCCCGCGAGCTCGCTCCCCTTATTAGAGCGCAGTGCGGAGCGGAGAGGGGCGAGGGGGCACGTCAGCGCTCTGTCACGGGCTAACAATTACAGCACGGCTTCGTGAGGCCTCGGAGTAAATCGCTCTCCCCACCATCATCCCCGCCATCATCCCCGCCATCATTCCCCATCCCCCATCCCGTCTCCACGAGCACCGCTTTCTGCCTGCCCCGTTTCAGGGCAAAATAGCCCGAGGCTGCAATGGGGGGGGGACGGCCCTCTGCCCCCTATATAGCGTGGTTGTTCTTCCCCAGATTTGTTGGGTATTGGATGGGGAACGTAGTCCGAAACGAGAGCCTGCAAAAATACCACAATACACTACATTCTTTTTCCAAGCTAGTTTCAGTCAGCTGCACTACTATTTGTTAATCGAAACTATACATACATACAACATACATACATACAGACGCAATGCAGAGGCTTACGCAAATCGGGAACCATCTTTCCGCGGGATCTGCTAAGAAACCTACACCTCCCCAGAGTGACGATGACGTCGTTATTGTTGGGGCGTACCGTACCGCGTTGACGAAGGCTGGCCGTGGCTCATTCAAGGACATCAACTCGGACGAGATCCTCTACAAACTCCTTGTGGAGTTCTTCAAGAAGGTGAGGGTTGACCCGGCCATCATCGGAGACGTTGCAGTGGGTAATGTGTTGAACCCGGGCGCTGGGGTGAACGAGCACCGAGCCGCGGCCATTGCCTCGGGCATCCCTGTTAGTGTCCCGTTTATCGCACTCAACAGGCAGTGCTCTTCGGGGCTAATGGCGGTGAACGACATTGCAAATAAGATCCTCACGGGTCAGATCGACTGTGGCCTGGCGTGCGGGGCGGAGAGCATGTCAAAGAATTACGGGCCGCAGGCTGCGCCTAAGATTTCCCGGATTCTCCAGCAAGCTTCTGCTGATGCGAAAAACTGCTTGTTGCCCATGGGGAATACAAGTGAAAACGTGAATGAGCGGTTTCACATTGGCAGGCGGGAGCAGGACGAGTTTGCTGCGCGGTCCTACCAGAAGGCCGAGAAGGCGGTCTCCACGGGCGCTTTCAAGGACGAGATCTTGCCAATCGAGGTGGAGATCGAGGAGGATGACGACAGCGACGATGCCGGCAACGACGACAAGCCTCCTGTTAAGAAAACCATAAAGGTGTTCCAGGATGAAGGGCCGCGGAAGAACGTAACGGTGGAGTCGTTGCAGAAGATCCGGCCGGCCTTCAAGAAAGACGGCGCGTCGCATGCAGGTAACTCTTCGCAGGTCTCTGACGGCGCTGCTGCTATTTTGTTGATGAGCAGGCGCCTCGCCAAGAAAACGGGCATGCATATTCTTGGAAGATACATTGCCACTGCGAATGTGGGGGTGCCTCCGGACGTGATGGGGATCGGTCCGGCTGTGGCAATCCCACGGTTGCTCGAGAACTGCGGGGTATCCGTGGACGACGTGGCTGTCTTTGAGATCAACGAGGCCTTTGCTGGCCAGGCACTATACTCGATCCGGTCCAACAACATCGACCTTGCCCGGGTGAACCCAAACGGCGGCGCCATTGCCCTCGGCCACCCTCTCGGCTGCACCGGGGCAAGACAGGTATGCACCTTATTGCGGGAGCTCGAGGCCGGAGAGTACGGTGTGGTGAGCATGTGCATCGGAGGTGGTCAGGGCGCGGCCAGCTTGTTCCTCAAGGAGTGAAGCGAAGCGAAGTAGTGAAGTAGAGGTAGATCCGGATGTACAGAGCGTCTCTGAAGCAGCTCATCTCCCGATCGCGGCGTATTTTTAAAATAATATAATCTAATGACTTAACGTGATATAACATGAAAGGACAAGTAGGAAGTGGCCTTTTTGTCGTCTTCTATTGGTGTCTTTTACGGGGCTGCTCCTCGAGCATCGTTCGGCCAGTGTTTGCACGCAACCTCGGCAGTTCGGCGATTCGGCGACGGGTTCCTCCGCAGTGCCGACTTTTGTCCAGATCCACACTCGTGCCAAACACACTCGTCTTCCCGATGCGGTAACCGGCCTTGCCGTTGTCTCGCTGTGCGTCGCATCTGCAACTTTAACTCTGCCGGCTACCGTCCCCTCCCCCCAGGCACAGACGCGGCCGGGCGCAGATTGCCCTTGTGCGACAGCTGTCCCGCACTCCAGCGCAGGGCTCAGCCCCCCTGTCACAGGCCTTCCCTCGGCACCGAGAAACAATGCTCTCCGCTGCGATTGGACCCGCGGAGCTCTGCGTGAATTTACGCATGCAGGTGGTGCAGCCCGCTCCACTGGGGCTGCCGGTGCTACTGCTGGTGCTAGTCGTGCCCCGTCTGGTCGACATTCGGGCTCCGTGGCAGGCGAGGGGCATTGCTCAGCAGTTGAAATTCCCGCTGGCACGAAGGAAGGAAACCCAAGCTGGTAGATCTAGAGCATAAGAAGGGGGAGCAGAAGGGGCTTTAGCTTGCTGGAAACATCTGGTGCTCCCATTGGAGGGTTTGCGGCGGAAGGATCGAGATGCGCCACGACGGGTGCAAATCGGGAATTTAGCAGGGAGTGATAGGATGATAGGACGCTGCTACGGCTTGTAAAGCAGAAACCTCTATTGCAAAGAAGTAGCAGAATTGGAGGCACAGGACTGTCAAATCGACACGTCTTGACTTCAAACAAACATGTCTTGGCTGTCAAACGCAAAGCGACATGCAACAATGATGGGCGACAACATGCCCGTTCTGAGGGTGCTCCGGATCATTAAGGCCGATGGATACTATCGCTGCGACTTATCTTACGGCCGGAGGACAATAATACTTTTTGCGGGAGACAGGGGTAACAAGGGGATACAGGATCCATCACCCGCTCTATCGGGCAGGGGTATGGCCGCACCCGCCCTACATACCCTATATTCTGCCGATAAGTCCTGTGCAGGAGAAAGCAAAAGAAAATCTCCAAAATGAGGGTTGTTGGAAGCATCTGGGAAAGAGGGAAAAAATTATGTCATTTCGGAAAAGCGATCGATGCAAACAGGCCTCAGCTACCTTTTCTGGCTGGTTTCGCTGTATTATCAGGTTTCCTTTGTGATATATTCCGGTTATTATCATTTTGCACACATCCTGTCCGTTGGTTTTCTGCATTTTTGAAGCTGCCATTGGTTGATCCGGGGAGCAGATAGACAAAGCATCTCTCCCCGGTAACTTCCTTGACCGGCTAAGCTTCAACGTCCATGCTATTCAACTGACTTCTCAGCACTGTTCATCTGGTCAGTTGGTTTCCCACTACATTCTTATAAAAGAACTGGCACCGCTGATAGACAAAAATGGAACTTGTCTCAACAAATTCTTTGTTTCAAGCTGCTATCATTTTCTTCGCTGCTTATCCGTTTGTCTGCGTCTGTCCGTTCTTCTGCTTGCTTTTTTTGCTTTTCTTCTCTCTTGCGTGCATTACTAAATACTTTTCTCAGGTAGCAAAAGAACAACTTAAGGCGAAATGAAGTTTTTCTGGTCAACGACTTTCCAACTGTGTTTGGGCTTGGCCTCCGCCGAACTGGAACGGACATCAATCAATCAAGGAGACGGTTATGCCGAATTCAACACATGTTTTACTCCGTGCAAGGCTCTTGATTACGACTACAAAATGCTAAACTTAGGTTTGCTATCAAAGTCCTACGATGCTCTCTGTGGATATCCTCCAGCCACCGGGTGTTTACTTTTGTGCTCCTATGCAATCAGCGGAAATGATACCGCTAAGATATCCAAATTCACAGCAGACATGGCCAATACTTGCGGTTACAGTTCCTACAACTACACTCAATCGTACTATGCGGAACAGTACACGAACGCAACCCAATATTACATGCCGTTATCCCAAATCAACCTTTCTGAGCCTCTTTACTATCCGACCATCCCAAACTTGACAGCCCTTGAAAAACCCTATAAGGCCTCACTTGCTGCCAACTACAACACAGATACAGGTACCTGGTTCAGCGTTGGAGTCTGCGGATACTTTTTGCTATTAATTCTAGTTGGTTCGATCTACAATCTTGGTAGACAGGCTGGCATCACTAAATCCTTAAACAAGTCCAAGTTTTCAAAGCTCTGCCAGAAGTATATTATCTATCCAACATTGCTTCCTAACGGAAAGTTTGTTCAGCCTTATGGTTTCAAATATTTGTCTGCCTTATTTCCCAACAGAATCCAGTTTTTGACAGACTTGTTCCTTTTCGGACTCCACGTCGGTTATTTTTGTGCTCCTTACAAATACGTGAGACCAGCTCAATACACAAACTTTGTCGCAAGACGTGCAGGTATATCAGCATTGGGTAAAGTCCCGCTTTTTATACTCTTTGCTGGAAGAAACAACTTTTTGCTCTACCTTACCGGATGGTCTTACTCAACATTTTTACATTTCCACAAAGTTCTGGCTGGCTGGATGTTTGTTGATGGCTTGGTACATGCAGTAGGCTATACTATTGTTTATCGTGGTTTTTATGTCCAAACTCTGCATAATCAACCGTATTTTGCATGTGGTATCGCCATCATGACTATTGCTGGCATACTTATACTTCATTCGTTCCACATGTTTAGGTCGATGAACTACGAGTTTTTTGTTACAACCCACATTCTGATGGCGCTTGCCTTTGTTATACTTCTATGGTACCATGTCAGAAATTTTGGGTGGATGGAATGGACAGTCGCAGCTTGCTGTGTATGGTTTTTTGATAGACTAGTCCGGGTGATTAGAATGTCTTTCTTTGGGGTTAGAACAGCAACCATTACTGCTGTCGATGAAAACTTAATTAAGGTTGAAGTGAAGAAGCCATCATGGTTCTACCACACTCCTGGAACCTTTGGATTCATCTATTTTGGTGGCATACTCTTTTGGGAGAACAATCCTTTCACTATGTCTGTTCAAGACGATAAAATATGTGCCTTCATTAGAGTTAAAAAAGGGGTTACACAAAGAATGTGGAAAAAGTTGTTGGCTAATGAGAATCAATTGACGCGTAAGGTTTGTATTGAAGGGCCTTATGGCGGTATGAATTTCTCAAAATTCAGAAAGTACGATGATACCTTACTTTTAGCCGGTGGTTCCGGTGCTCCGGGTATTTTGGAAGCAGCAGCAGGAGTGAAAGCAGGCAAACTCATTTGGATTGTTCAAAACTTGCACTTTGTTTCTTGTTACCAATATCTAGTGAATAAGGTTTGTGTTGCTATTGACATTTACGTCACGCAAGAAACTTCTGATGACAAGAAATGCTCCTTGAAGAAGCTGCTCTTAGAATCTGACTCTGACATCAAAAGTACAGAAAGTTCTGACAAGGTCTCTGAAAAAATTGAAGCCACTTCTGCCCAAATTTCAATTAAATACGGCAGACCTGACCTAAACGAACTTATAAACGCTCACATAATTGGGTCTACTGGAAGTAGTGTCGGAATTTTGGCTTGTGGTCCTCCAATTATGATGGATCACATTAGAAATATTGTCTCCCAAAATATCACCAGTTGGGATAAAAGCGTCGATTTCTTTGACGAGTATCAGACTTGGTGATCCTAGTAGTACAGAAGAGAATTTTCCACATTTTTTTACCCTTATTTTTAACAAGTTTACCATTATTATTTTAACCTTCCCATACACTTTGAAACTTCTTAAGTCCAATTTCTTTATATAGGAACATTTACTAATTAATAAGATTTTTTTCTGTTTTTCTTAACCCTAATTCGAGCAAATTTCAAACTAACGTCTTACGGTTTAAAATAAGGGACTACACCAGCTGGCACAATTTGGGTTGGATGAAACTGAGCCCTCACCACATACTAAAGCTTTGTAACTTATCTTTTACTAACCCCGCTTTATGTGAGAAGAGGACAAAGAAATCAATGCAAGGTTTCATACCATAAGATTGAATTTTCGGAAATAGCTTTACTAGCTACAATCGTGACGAAGCTCCTGATCAATCAAGAAACTCATAGTGGAAGGAGGGGAGCCGGCTTTCATATATAAATTATCTACCGTAAAAAAATTTGTGCAGTCTCTAAGAAATTAGGACAAAATTTCAATTAACGACTTGCTTCGTGGCTGAAGTAGATAAATTTTGCGCTTCAAGATAATGGAACTGCTCAATCGGCAATTGACTGAGTATGCTGATTTGTGCTTGAAGGCCTTTAGGCTCATCCCACCTAAACATATGACTCTTATTTACAATTATAACCATCGACTTTATATATTTGGGCGATATTTTTTAAAATCTTCGAAACAGGAAGGAAGTTGGCCTCAATTGCTGCAACTGATCTCCGAAATTAGGAAATGAGGATAATCGGTTGTTGAGCTCGGTAAGAATTTCGGCGCAAAGTGCGCAAAAAATTGGACTTCTGCTACTGGCCAGGCAAGATAGGGTTGGACTTTTTGTTTTCTATTGGAGAGCGTAGCACGATAACTCCTAAAAAAACTTTGACACCTGAAAGCTTGAGATCCTTAGCATTGTGGAAACTGAAAAGAACAATGGAGTGAAACAGGAATTTCAAAATTTGCAAAACACAAGGACCTTTCTAGATTATCTTTCCACTGCTTGGCATTTAAGACAAAAGGTTTTGAGGACTCCACATGTTTTTTTTTCAATTTCCTTCTATGTCTTTTATTGGTAAACCACCAAAAAATTAATTTGAGGGACAGAACAACTGCTGTTTCTCATGTGTGTCAATGGAAGCCAATAAAAACCGCAAAATTATTGTGGTGTTGTACCAGATATCTGAAAACATTGAAAAGTTGTACCACTTTCAAAAATGTTTCGATTATATAAAAATTCTTGTGTTTCTCTTATTCCTTGCTTCCTGCTTATTAAGGATTCTATTTTGTGGTTTCCATACTTGGAAAGCTGCTATTACTTTATAAAAAGTCAAGAAAAATACACAAACATGTTTGCCAACATGAAATTTGTGGTTTTGGCACTCTTGTTACACTTCAATTTGGTTACCGCTAAATTACTTGGTACAACAATTAGACAGGGATCTGGTATATCTGAGCTAAACACGTGTCGTGTTGGTGTAGCTAAACTCACTTTTGACTACAAAATGCTTGGTAGAAGCGCTTACTCGAAGTTTTGGGATGCACCATGTGGTTATCCCCCTTCGATTGGAACCTTTCTGCTTTGTACTTACGAGATTAGTGGGAATAATACTTCTCTTCAGCCAAGTATTTTCAAGACTTTTGCTAAAAGATGTCATGATTACAGCTCTTATGACTATCCTGTGTCGTACTATGAAGAGCAATTCAAAAATGCTACCGAAAACTATGTTCCACTATCACAGCTTAATTCTTCTCTTCCGATATACTCTGCTACCTTGCCAAAAATGAAGCTTCTCCTTGAAACTTATGAGAACTCTAAAGCCACCGACTATAATGTCGATGCAAGTACTTGGTTTGCTGTAGCCGTTTGCGGTTACTTCTTGTTGCTGATCGCTATAAGTGCACTTTATAACTTTTCAAGGAGATTTGGCTTTACAAAGAGGATAAATGGCTCAAAGCTTTCCAAGCTGTTCCAAAAATACCTTATTTTCCCCACTCTACTTCCGAATGGTAGTTTCTCACAGAATTACTGTTATAGGTTCTTTACTATGCTTTTCCCAAACAGAATTCAATTTGTAACTGACTTTTTTTTGTTTGGCTTGCAAGTTGCATTCTACTGTGCTCCGTACAAATATATAGAAAAAGGATACTGGGTTGCGTACGTGGGTTATCGTTCTGGTATAATGTCATTAGGAAAAATTCCTTTACTTATTTTATTTGCTGGTAGAAACAATTTTCTTCTCTGGGTTACAGGTTGGTCATACTCTACATTTTTACATTTTCACAAAGTAGTTGCTGGTTGGATGTTCATTGATGCTTTGATTCATTCAGTTGCTTATACCATAGATTACCGAGGATTTTATGTTAACTCTCTTCAATACACATACTTTGCTTGTGGTATTGCTGCTACTGTGTTTGCTGGTGTTCTTTGTCTTCATTCATTACACGTTTTCAGAAGAGGTTTTTATGAATATTTCTTAGCAATTCATGTCGTTCTAGCCCTTTGCCTTATTGTCATGGTTTGGCATCATTGCAATATTTTAGGTTGGATGGAATGGTTAGTTGCTGCTTGCTGTGTTTGGTTTTTTGATAGACTTGTACGTGCCATACGGATGTTTGCTTTTGGTTATAAAACCGCTACAATAACCGTCATTGGTGATCAATTAATGAAAGTTGAGGTTCCAAAGCCTGCATGGTGGATACACGGACCAGGGACATATGGATTCATCTATTTTTCCGGTATAATATTTTGGGAGAACCATCCATTTACAGTTGTTGTTGAGGACGGCAAAATTTGTGCTTATATCAAAGTTAAAATGGGAGTGACTTCTAGAATCTGGAACAAATTGATCAAGAACAACAATAAAATGACTTGGAGGATTTGTATTGAAGGGCCTTACGGTGGTGAACTAACTCCAATGCTTAAAAAATATGATGATGCTCTGTTCCTTGCCGGTGGTTCAGGTGCACCAGCTATCCTTGAGGGTGCTACTAAAGCTACTAATGGAAAGTTAGTTTGGGTAGCCCAACAGATGATCTTTGTCACTGCATATCAAACGTTAATCGAGAAGATCAATATTCCAATTGATATCTATATTACTCGTGAAACTTCTGTTGATAGAACATACTCAAAAAGACAGCTTCTGAGCGATTCAGAGCTCGATTCTCAGAGTACGGATAGCTCCGATAAGGAAACCAGCGACAAAGAAACGGATAACAATGTTTCTCAAATCCGGGTTTGTTATGGTAGACCGGATATTAATGAAATCATTGAAACTGAGATTAGGGCATCAAATGCAAAGAACGTGGGTATCATTGCATGTGGCCCCCCAATAATGATGGATAACATTAGACATGTCATCACTAATCATGTGACTGATTGGGACAAGGGTATTGACTTCTTTGATGAGTTCCAAATTTGGTAAATGACAGCTTATTTATTTTTTGATCTTTTGAAGCTTTTCATTTTCTATAACATTTAGTTGTGTCTAATATACAATACTCAGATTTTGACACTAGTCCTCCGAAAACTTCCTGAATTGGAAAGCCTTACGTAAGTTTTGAAGACTTTTTTCACCGAGAATAAATCACTGATTTCATGAAAGACGACTTGTGAAGGCAATAACAGTATTGTGGGCATAGATTTTTTTAAAGGGGTTAGGATTACCCTCTTGAAAAAAGTATGACTTCAGCCAATGAAGTTACGGTTGTTGATGGAATTCCGACAGAAAGTAAAGCGGGAGCTGCCAAAAGTAGAACTAGAAACAGGAATAAAAACAGAAACAGTAGAAAGAGTAAAGAATGCTTTTCTTCAGAAAATATGGATACCACAACTTCTCATAATGAGGCTCAGAGGAGCTTGCAAGGAACAACCGGTGTTGCTAAGTCAAAAAAAGCTGAGAATAAAAAGAAGTCTCTGTCGATCAGAGCTTTATTCAAAGAGCTGGAAAAACTTCTTCGTTATATCAGTCCAATCACCATAAACGGGTTGCCAGTGAAAAACCTAGCATGCGAGCCAATCCCATTTTTGAAAAAAATAATTGAGGATGAAACTAATATGGAAGAAATATTCATGACATTTTTAATGAAACCAAGTGATCCAGACTTCCCTTTTGATTTGGGTATTTTGAGTGTAACATTATGCATCCCTCAGTCGTATCCAAATAAATTACCATCGCCAACAATCATGGTCTTAAATGATGATATACCGAGAGGATACGGCTTAAACATTGAATTTGGTTTCAAACAAATTGTTTCCACCGTCTTGGAAAACAGGCGTAGTAAAAAACAAGGTAAGTGGAGCGCCAAAGGTAAGGACGGCTCTAACAAGGAAAAGAATACGCCAGAGAATGATGAAAAGGATGAAAGCAGAACAATTGAAGAGCTACTTAGTATAGAAGTAGTTGGAGGAAATGATCTTACAGGAATGGTCAAAACTCTTGATAAATATCTTGAGAAATTTCTTTCAATGGAGAAAAAAGATACTATCAAACTGGTCAAAGTGATGAATAATAAGCAAGATCAGGAAGACAAAAAGCTACAAGAGAAAGCAGATTATGAAAAGCCAGAAAACCATGAGAGTAGGATGACTTCCACTACTCCATCGGCTAAAGTTGAACGGTATAAAAAGCGCACAGAAGAATTAGAACAACTTAGACAAAGGTTAAGAGAAAATAATGTTACTGTTCTTACTAACAATGCACACGGTACAACTTACAAGTTTGTCTTATACTTCAAAAGCGATGATTTGACAGTAGAGTTTGGTGATTCAGACGAAGTTACAATTGAGAAGCTCTTCGTAAAACTTTTCGTTCCAAAAGAGTATCTTTACCATCCAAAAAAAGGAACTAAACTTTCCATAGACATGTCTAATAATTACAATATTGGACTTGTCAACTCTATAAAGGACACTAATTCCCGACTCATATTTGGAAAGCTAATAAATAATATAAGCAAGAATTATGATCTTTTTGCTCAGGACATTTGCCAACTAAACTGCCGGACTCCCTCCCGAGATTCGCCGCTCTACTGGACCATCACAAGTCAGCTGAATTTCTTCGTGCACAACATCCAAAAGTTGATGAATGAAAAGGTGGATTTTCAAAACTGGTATGAAGCCAACAAGACGATGAACTCTGAAGTTTCTTCGCAAGTGAGTATGTAATTTCTATAGTCTCGAAACATATTATAAAATTCTAGACGAGATTTTTTTAACTAGTACGCGTAATATTTGTCTCATCGTTGAAACATGACAGCTAAAGGGCTAAAGAAATCATCAGACTTATTATTGCTTCCGAGTCATACAAAACATTGCCCAAAAGAGGCTAGAGCCTAAAAAAAGATTTAGCGGTTCAATCCCCTATACTCCTTAGGAAAGTTTGAAACATATAAAATACAAACTATTAATTCAAACGGAAAATTCATGTGTATGAAGCGGATAGTCTTCAATGCCTGATACAACAAGCACCGACGATACTGGAAGTTCTCAAAGTTTGCTGAAAGGTACCCAGAAAAACTTTCTAGATGGACGGCAGCTTTCTCAAAGTCATGCCTTTAATACGCCTTCGACATCACCGGATTTGTACATAGATCGATTTGATATGGGGTGCGAGATAAATCATGATTCATACCTTCAATATAGTGATGATCATAATAGACGAATAACAAAGTTGGGACTGGAACTTGCCGGAAAAGGCCTATCACACAAGAATGGCTTAACACAATTTCACAAAGGTGGTGCTCCAATCCCAGAAAACAAGTCTATACATATTGATCCATCTGCCGACTATACGGCTCAAAGAGTACATCGCAATCTTTCATCTTCCAGCACAGACTCCAAACACCTAGATTTAAAGTCCTCACCTACCTTCTTTACTGAACGATTGAAAGCTCATAAAATGACAATGAAAGATTTTAGAGATCTGGCTAAACTAATCGATAGTTCAAATTCAACTCAAAATAATGATTGGTGCCACGAATTTTTACGCCTTGATGGTGTCGACTTATTGAGGAAAGAGTTGAAGAGAGTCAATAAAATATCAATTAAGTCAAATGAACAGCTCAAAGTTGAATTTTGTGTACTTTCGACACTAAAGTGTTTGATGCTAAAGCACCCGTTTACGGAAGAAAGGAGCTCATTATTTTTCCCTATTATAGAAATGGCAACTTACAGTTTGATGTCACCCCAGCTGCGATCTGTAAACCTGGCTACAGGAATTCTTGTTCTTCTTACAGTTAACAATGGTTTTACTGCTTCCAAATTGTTTTTGAAAACTCTCACCCAACTTGCCGAGTCTGAAATACCAAGCATGTATTCATCTTCTGAAGGAAGTGAAAGTAGTTCTGAAATCAGGGATAATTCTTTCTCTAAATGGATACGCAATGCAATTGATTTCTTACAGGTTGTAACGAAAACTTCACTTGATAAACTCAGTTCGCAGGACACCTTGAAGGAATTCTCTATGCTAACTTTATTCTTAGTTTGTGAAGTGATCTCTAGTTTTGAAAACAAAAAGTCCAGAATTTCACTTAGAACAAAATTAGAAGAAGCAGGACTTTTTGAATTGTTCAATCTTACTAGGTACTTGCACTATACCCCCATCTCAGACTTGATTGGTGAGTACTTTCAGCTCAAAGAAAAAGACACACAAAAATGGAAAGTCAGTCTCACTCTTGATCCTTTAAGCAAAAATTCATACGATGAAAACTGTATGATGGATAACGTTTCTGCAATTTTAGACAACCTTCAGCACGTTAAGGTATCTGGCAAGGATTTGGGAAGTTATTATGAAGGACTTTACAATTTAGCTTACTATTTGGCGAACAACAAAGAAATTGATTACAAAGTTGCCCAAGAAGCGTTTGACTTGTTACTTACACATTTTGAAAGGAATAAAAAAGACTTACAGCTAATTCTAAAAGCTTACTACAATTCTAGCTTACAGAGAAAGGTACAGAAATTAGAGAAGAAGGCAGGCGCATTACAGCCCCACAAAGTCATGAAGACCCTTGACCCAACTTCACTCAGAGCAAGAACTGATGGTAGTAAGCAAACATTAGAACTTTTAAGAAGTCCTTCGGTAACCAATAACAATATATCGGACATATGCTACAATGCTGGAACCAGATTGGTTAGCAGCTCTCATAAAATAGAGTCTGAACACTTTCATAGCTTGCGGAAGATTAATGGTAAAGAAATTCCCTTTCCTGCTTCTGCTTCTTATTCAGGTGGAAGGCGGGAAATGTCCAGTGATGCAGATTTTGTTCAATACCGGTCTGGTTATGGGTACATTGGATCCAATATTGAAGATAGTAGAATGGAAGGGCAAGGTACAAAAATACGACCGAATACATTTTTTGAACCGTACGATTATTATGATATCGGGATTTTCTGGGATAATGGAATGAACAGCTCTGACATCAGTTTGCTCTCCAATTCCAAATCTGAGCATTATTTGACTGAGAACTCGAATCCTCATAACAAGTCCACAACTAAGGTTAGAGAGGACAAAGAAAGCAAACTTGCCCCATTAACGTGCAATAGCCTAGCAGCAGGATCAGAGCAAAGATCAATTAATGGGAAAGCTGATTATGGAATAGGTAATGGTCCACATGCGAGTGAATCAGGTAGTGTATCAAGTCTCGTATCAGGTTCTGGATCGGGTACTGGGTTGGATCTTGGATTAGATCCCGCATTAGATCCCGCATCAGGGCCCGCATCAGGTCCCGCATCAGGTCCTGGATTGGGTCCTGGATTAGGTCCTGGATTGGGTCCTGGATTAGGTCCCGGATTGGGTCCCGGATTGGGTCCCGGATTGGGTTCTGGGTTAGGTCCTGGATTGAGTCCTGGATTGGGTCCCGGATTGGGTTCTGGGTTAGGTCCCGGATTGGGTTCTGGGTTAGGTCCTGGATTGGGTTCTGGGTTAGGTTCTGGATTAGGTTCAGGATCAGGCCCTGGATTAGACCGGGGATTAGGTTCTGGATCAGGCCCTGGAGCAGGCCCGAAATTAGTTTTCAAATCAGATCCTGGATTGGGTCCTGGATTGGGTCCTGGATTGGGTCCTGGATTGGGTCCCGGATTGGGTTCTGGGTTAGGTTCTGGATTGGGTTCTGGGTTAGGTCCTGGATTGAGTCCTGAATTAGGTCCCGGATTGGGTTCTGGGTTAGTTTCTGTATCAGGCTCTGACGTGAATTCTAGATTGAGTTCCGGATCGGGTTCCGGATCGGGTCATGGGGTAGACTCTAAGCTAAATTCCGTTTCCGAGGTATGCCCTTTACTTGTGCCGCCAAAGTCATTACCACCAGCACCTCCTCCTCCACCACCACCACCACCACCACCACCACCCTTACCCAAATTGTTCAACATGATAATTGAGAAAAATGTTGTGGAATCTTGTGCCCTTCCTCCGCCACCTCCACCGCCACCTCCATTACCAGCTGAGTTTCTTACAAAAAAGGATGATTCTGCAGAAAAGAAAGGAGAACATTCGATTATCAAGGTAGTAGATCCAAATGCGGAAAAAATGGATGAACTAAAGTCCTTGAAGCGGTCCCAAACTAAACTCAAACAGGTTCATTGGGACAGAATCGATAACATTTCCAACACTCTTTGGAGATATTCAGACGATCAAAATATCAATAAACTATTAGATGAAAGAGGAATTTTGTCAGATCTTGAACAATTCTTCCAAGTGAAAGAAGCAACGTTTAGAAAAAAGCCTGTCGTAGTTGCTAAAAAGAAAAACTCTCACCGAGTTTCTTTCTTACCCCGTGACCTTAAACAGACCTTTGCCATTAACTTACATCAATTCAATGCATTATCTGATGTTGAGTTTGTCCAAAAGGTTCTGGCCTGTGATGACGAAATCAATAAAGCTACTAATATTATTGAATTTTTCAACAATGATGCAGCGATGGAAGTCACTTCCAATTTATTAAAGGATCTGGACCCATATTCCACTAATCTGAAACACGGTAGTACCATACCAAGAAAAGACCCAAACGAATTGGAGAGATACGATCGAATATACCTCGAACTTTGTTTCAACCTATCGGGATATTGGAAGGCTAGATCACGTGCTTTATTTGTCGCAATAACTTATGAATCAGACTATAATGATATAAATTATCAACTCAACCAACTTGATACTGGATTGAAGGAAATAAAATCTTCGACGTCACTAGTCGGGGTTTTGACTTTAATAAAAAACATTGGAAACTTTATGAATGATGATTCTAAGCTTGCGCTAGGTTTCAAGTTGTCTACCTTGCAGCGTTTAAGGTTTTTGAAAGATTCATCTAACAAATATAGCTTATTGCATTACATAGAAAAAACAGTAAGGAGACATTTTCCGGAATATAAAGATTTTGCGGATGAATTATCAAACATCAAGAAGATATCCACTCTAAGTGTCGATGAACTGGAGAAAAGCGTCGAGGATTTTATTTCTCTTGTTAGTAATTGTGCCAGACAGATTGAAAATGGTGCATTAAGCGATAGAAGCAAGCTGCACCCTGACGACAAGATCATTGAATATGTTAGCAAAGTAATTAGCAAAGCAGAAAAACGAGCTGCAGCCCTTAAACTGCATCTTTCAGCCGCCCTTAGGACAATGAACGATACAATGGAATACTACGCTGAATCTTTTTCTGAAACAAACAGTAGAAATTCATTTTTTATGAAATTCTTGGTGTTCATTAATGAATATAAAAAGGCTTATCAAGAAAATATTAGAAATGAAGAGGAAGAAAAGAATCAAGAACGAAGAAAAAAAGCGTTGCACAATATGACCGTCAAATCTGAAGCCGGCAATACAGTAGATAATGATATCATGGAACATCTTCTGGGAAGACTAAGGGAAAAAAAGTTGCTTGATTCAAGAAGGCTTGCCAAGTCAATAATTGACAAAAATGAAGATGATTTTATTGTGAATGAGAGTGTGGATTTGACTGACTCAACTGGGAGTGACTTTACCTTGGCCGAGGATAGACAACAAGATGAGCTGGAATCAAGTACCATCCCAAATATTGAGAATGATTTGGTTCAACCTAGTGCCATTGATACTCCAAGGCAAGATCAAAATGTATGTGATCCATATGATAATACATGGGAAGACCCTGTTGGTAAGAATGGCAAAGCTGAAAGGCAAAAAACTATTAAGAACGACGACAAGTCATGTGATGAGAGCCAAACATCAAAAGCGGAAAAGGAAAGCGACTGAAATCCGCAAGAAAAGACGAAGCATTTGCTCTCACTAAGGAGGAAATATCGTTATTCAAAAGCCTCAAAGAAATTGTAGGGTCATTTATAGAATTTGTAATTTTATAGCAGCATTGAATTTTTTAACAAAAACATTTGTTTTGCATCAATAGACTAATTTGCCGTAAAATTTAGCTTTTCAAAAGATTTGTAGTATTTAATTGATTATATATATAGTACTTAGCTGTTCATTTTTTGAAGTCAACCTTTTCTTCTTCACTTGAAATCAATTTACCATTCCTGGTTGGCTTAATAGATAAATCGATTTTCTTTAACACATACAAACCCATTAGAGCCAAGAATATGTAAAAAGCAGTGAACAAAGGCTTTTGGATTATGTTGTAAGAAGAATACTTGTAACGCAAAATCAATTCTAAATTTTTCATTTCGTCAACAATATTTTCAAACTCAAAAGATATTTTCGTATGTCCATTTTCGATATCTAGATAAGAATATTCGTGGGAAATATCAGGTTCACTAGCAGCAAAGGGTAGGGAATAGTCGATCAATTCGGCACCCTCTGGGAGATAAATGCTGAAGTCGATTTTTCCGTACGTGGTATCACGAATTCCATCTAAGATGTGGGCACTGAGTATGTACTCGTCATTACCTTGTCTTAAGAACTGCTTTAAATCATAGTTCCAACCAATAGTAAAGTTGTAGTTCCATCCTCCAAAAAGAGGGAATCTAGGACGTAGGACCAGCTCATCATTATAGTACTGAGAAGTTGAGACATTACCCACTTTGTCAACAAAATAAATAGACTGGTCTTGAATCGTCTTAGATTTATCGAATGGGATTCTCAATGCAGTTATAGCATGATGCTGTCTAGCAGCAAGCTTTTCGTTGAAATATTTAGCTCTCGAGAAGCCTTTATCTAACTTAGCTCCATGGTTGGTAATTTCGTAGTATTCCTCTAGCTGAAGTGCACTTGACCAGTGAGAAACCCAAAGATCTCTCTTCAAGTAATTAACATAAGTTAGAGGAGCATTCCTGGAAAAGGTGAAGGAGAAGTCAAATACTGTATCACTAGGAATTTTTTCAGTTGCCTCATATAAAATATTGTGATTCACTATGTCACCTTTTGTTAAAGAATATGGAAAATCTTCGTGAGGGAGTTCATAGAAATCAGTAACAGATAGTAATGCAACAGAGTAGTTGCCAGTGTCGTAAGGAGACAATGGATAAGCGTTAGTAGTCACTTTTAAAACTTGTTCCTTTTCCATTGGAATGTGTTCTGGATAAGGAACCGATTGTTTAGTTATTATGGCCGAAAGTGATAAAGAAAATTCAGATCCTGGTGAAACCGGGTAAGGTAGGGCTATGGTATAGTAAAGAATATCGTCATCGTAGATATCCATTTGTGATGATTTTAGAAGAGTTTTCTTACCATTAGTACCAACAGTCAATGCGATAACAAGAGAAATATCTTCTTTCACATATCTAGGTAGGCCAAAGATGTAGTGAGAAATAGGCTCCGAGTGTTTGTTTTTAATCTCTATGTCGTACCTTTCCTTAACAAATGATTTGCCAACATCGATTGATTTGAGATATTTCGTGTTTTCCCACACTTTTTCAAACGGATAGTGTGACGCTATAGCTATCGACAGGAGCGAGAGGAAAGCGTATATCAGTTGCAAGAATCTCATCTCGAATATTCTCTGGCGATTGAGTGAATAATTTCCCCAATAGTCGTCTGCTTCTGGTACTTGTAAGAGTTCCAAACACGCAAAGTGCAGTGTAAATGTGCCACGTTCCTGCTCTCTTCAAGTACTCCAAGGTGTCTTTCTCCTTAGAACGGCCGGGGTTAGTGGTGTACGGATGAAAAGAAAAGGAGGCTCGTTAGTTTTTTTTTCCGATTTTTTTTCATTATTTTCAGTTCGATATTTTCTTTTTCTCAAAGATGAACCTTCAACATTTCCCAAATTTGAAGCGGAGAACGAGAAATAAATACAGCCAAAGTTCTACAGGCATAGTAGAAACGACAGCAGACGGAAGGTCACGTCACGGGTTTAAACATGGGTCGCAGACAGAGGCAAAACAAGAAAGTCGTTTTTTCGGACACAGAGTTCGAAGGATCTCCGTTAAGGAACTCTCAGGAAGAGAACAGTGCAATTGCAACTAAAATAGGAGCATCAGATTCGCAGGATAGTGCAGAAACTAAGTCAAAAAGATCTTACAAAACAGTGTACTTTGATGATAAATCGACCGAAGACAACGAAGAAGAGTTCAATAGAGAAAACCCTGATAGTGACGACGAACTTTATGAACAAAACCAGTCTCTCAGTAGGAGCCAGCTTCGTGCTAATGCAGAAAAACTCTACGAAATAAGACGAACGTTGCCCGTCTTCAAAGTTAAGGATGAGGTAACACCCCAGCTAATGAAAAACCCTGTAACTATTCTTATTGGTGAAACAGGTTCGGGTAAATCAACACAAATTCCACAATTTTTGATGAAAGCAATGGATAAAAATATAGCAGTAACTCAGCCACGTAGGGTGGCAGCAATGAACTTGGCATTGAGAGTTGCAGAAGAGTATGGCTGTCATGTTGGTGAAGAGGTCGGGTTCTCAGTTAGATTCAACAACGTTACTACGCGTCGAACTAAGTTGAAATACATTACTGATGGTATGTTGCTGAGGGAAATGATGATTGATCCAAAGCTCACCAAATATTCAACTGTTATTGTCGACGAAGCACACGAGAGAACAATTTTGACAGATGTAATGATTGGATTTTTGAAGGGACTCCTAATTGAAAGAAACAAAGGAAAAGCAAATGCTGATTTTAGGGTCATTGTCATGTCAGCTACTTTAGATGCAGACAAGTTCTCACAGTTTTTTGATAATGCCCCTATTCTCTTTGTTGAAGGTAAAATGTTCCCTGTACAAAGATATTACCTAGACAAAGCTGCAGATGATATAATTGATGCTGTTGTAAAATCTATTGTTCAAATAAACCAAGGAGAACAGACGGGAGATATATTATGCTTTCTCCCAGGTCAAGAAGATATTGACAAAGCTGTTGAAATTCTGAGAAATATAGCACCCGAATTACCAAAAGAGGCACCATTAATTGTACCGATGCCATTATATGCGGCATTACCTCCACAACAACAAATGAAAATATTTATCAAAACAAAGCCAAGACAGCGTAAAGTTATCATATCGACTAACATTGCCGAAACATCTGTGACTGTTCCAGGAATCAAATATGTTGTAGACAGCGGTCTTCGAAAAGTGAAGGTATGGAGGCATCAACTAGGACTCTCTACATTATTAACTGTCCCAATATCTAAGGCCTCCGCCACTCAGCGAGCTGGTAGAGCTGGTAGAGAATCTGCTGGTAAATGTTTCAGACTATATAAAGAATCAGATTATCTGAAACTCTCGGACACGACAGAACCAGAAATCTTAAGGTCTGAAATCATATCTCCAGTTCTAATGTTGAAGAAACTTGGAGTCGATGACATTTTGGGCTGGCACTGGTTGGAAAACCCGGGACAAGAATCGCTGGTTTCATCCTTGCAACAACTGTATGCTCTCGGGGCTCTAGATAACTCGGGAAATATTACTGATCTGGGTGAAAAAATGGTCATCTTGCCCGTGGCTCCCCATTTAGCATCAGTCTTAGTCAAGGCCCAAGAATATAATACACTGGATCAAGTCATAGACATTGTATCTTGCTTGTCCGTTGACAACTTATTACTAACGCCCCCTAGTGAAAAGAGAGATGAAATTAATGCTATGCGTCTCGACGTATGCTCATTGGGTTCTCAATATGGTGATTTGATCATGCTAAAGGAATTGTATGACATTTATAATACTATAAAGGAGCCAGGTGAGAGGAAAAAATGGTGTAAAGAAATGGCAGCTTCTTACAAAGGATTCAAAAACGTCAACAGAATACAGAAACAGATCAAAGACTATATGAATATCTTGGAAGATAACGAGTCAGCAGGTAGAATCAGCAAAATGAAAGATCCAACAGACGACACCAATCATAGCACAACATTAAACGTGGAACTCATCCTCAAGTCGTTTTTGAAAGGTTTTATTTTAAATACAGCAATAGGGATGCCCGACCGAAGCTATCGAACAGTCGCTTCAGGTAATTTGATTTCAGTTCATCCTTCCTCGCTACTGTTCGGAAGTAAAAAAGATGCAATAATGTACATTGAATTTGTGTACACCGTGAAAGGGTATGCAAGAAACGTTTCGGCAATCAAATTGGAATGGTTACAGGAAGTTGCACCGCAACTACAAAGTGCTAAAGTCAGCGCGTCGAATTACTAGCTTATTTAGCAATCATGTAATAATACAGGCTTAGTTTGAGAATAATTTCTATAAACTTTTCTTAATCTCAAGTTATCATCTTACACAATGGAATGTAGCAAAATTCATTCAATAATCATTTATTGATTGTTTTACGAATCCCTTATCTTGTAACTCTTCAATGTACTCTTTCCAAAGACCATTGGAGGACATACATTTAGCATCACCACAGATAATGAAACTATATTTAGCTCTCGTCAATGCAACATTCATTCTTCTTTTATCAGACATGAAACCTATATTGCCGCCTTCATTGGATCTGACACAAGAAAGTAACACAAAATTCATTTCCCGACCTTGGTAGGCATCAATTGTGGCCACAATAATACCATTGACGTTGCAAACAGTTACATTCTTCTTTTCACTCAAATCTTCTTTGTCGACATATTTCCTAGTTTTATTCTCATTAGGATTAATAACTTTATTATTCTCAAGAGCCTTTACAATTAACTCTCTCTGAGCTGCGTAACCTGTCATAACGCCAATAGTCGAGGGTGGAACGTGATGGTCAACAATAAGCTTTTCTAATATTCTCTCTATGTAGTTCACTTCTTTCTTATTGACCCAAGAGAAACCAAATTCTTCACCAGAGGCAGAAAACATTTTAGTTTCTGATGCACCAACACCTTGATGATCAAAAAAGTATACTGGATACTTAATGCCTTCCATTCTTCTGTTTTCTGCGGTTATACCATCTTTCAATTTATTACCGTAAAACTTTCTTCTAGAAAAGTGAGAAATATCAGGATGCATTCTGTATTGAGTATCAAGCATAAATGGATCTTCATATGTACCATTTTCCAAAACCCTCTGGAATAAGGACATTTCTAAGCTTTTAACTCTGGTGAAGACACTTAATTGTGCGGTATCACCAACCAAGATAACTTTATTGCAGCCTTGGGCACCAAGTGGAATTAGCGTAGAAGGCTCTGATGATTGTGTAGCTTCATCCATTATGATTACCGGCATTCTTTTCACTTTTTTAAGATAAGGGCCTGCAATGCCGGCTGTAGTTGCAAAAATAATGTTTGCTTGTTTCACTATTTGCGAGCCGTATTGTTGGCACGCATCCAAATATTTGCTGAACTCAGACGACGAAACTTGGGATGCATTCCTCTTCAGTCTGTTTTCAATATCCTTCAGGTTTGGGGGTAATACCTGTGATATTTTGTTATGTAAACAAATTGAACCTAACGAGTGCGTTTCTGGGTATTCCTTCTCTTTCGAAAGCGATGTTATACGTAGAATAATATCTTTGTGTTCTCCCATCAATTTTTCAGCAATGTTGTCAACGGCTAAATTTGACGCAGCAACAACCAAAATAGGATAATAATGTAGTTGTGTCAACAACTGAAGAATAATTTCGTAGATTGTTGAAGTTTTACCAGAACCAGGAGGACCCTGTAAAATTGTTACTGTATTATTCAATGCTGATTGCAACGCATTTTTTTGGGAGTCATTCAAAACATTAAAATATTTGCCGATTTTATTATGAAAATTAATTCTCTTAATTTTCTCCTTACCTAGGATTAACTTTTTAAACGACTCATTTTCGATTTTATTCATTGAATTCAAAATTCTTCCTACCACATTACTTCCAGGCAAAAAGGCAAACTGATCACCTCTTTCTCTAACTGGGAACTTTCTATCATTCCAATGGTAAAGCTTTAAAGTGAAAGTTGACACTTGATTAGTTTTTTTCAAAACAGCATGTTTCTTAACTTTTGCACTTTTGCCCCTTTTACCAATTTTTGCTAAACTACTAGATGAAACGTGTGCAAGCCAAAATTCAGGGGGGGAGTCCCATCTCAAACTAGCCTCTGATTTCCGAATAATAAAAATAGGTTGATCTCTAGTAAATGGATGCTTTTTCAAGTGATGAACGTCATCATTCACATACATATCAAACCACTTTTTCGTAGGTCCCGTCATTATGCATTCGCTCTCACCTTTCCACTCGAAATTAACATCGGTGCAGACATCCTGAGCATACAATTCTTCCAAAAATAAACTATAGGAAAGATAACTGTAATACTCGTTCAAATCATCAAACTGTAGCCTGATATCTTTTGGGAGTGTCGCTTTAACAATTTGTTTTAATCTTTCAAACTTGTCTTCAATTTTCAAATTGGTGGCATCCAAGATGTTCGAATGTTGTGATGAAGTGCTTTCCGGCGATTTTCCAAAGTTCTTAGAAGGCCCCGCATTTTTAGATCCATTTGGCTTGTCGGAGGGGAAACTACCATTTCCCCTCATAGATTTAAGAGACTCTTGTTGTTTGATCAAACCGTTAGTTGTAATCGCTTTTCCCTTTTTGAGCTTCTTGGAATTTTTTGATTCAACCTTACCATCAGATGCAGTCTTGGAACCTGATAATGGCTTAACAGGTGGATTATTTTCTTTATCCTTGTGTGATTTAATATCTGTAGTTTCGCTATTTTTATCTTTCTTCTTGTTGTCATGTTTCTTCTTTTTCCCTGCCTCTTTTTCCTGTTTTAGCTCCAAGTTAGAAGATGGGATGTGCGAAGTAGTAGAAGAAGGAGGAGGAGGAGAAGGAGAAGAAAATGATGGTGAAGTATTTGCTGATTTGGCGGTTGTGTCAGGATCAAAGCCAAAAATATCTTGACCGCTAGCCCTTATTCTACTTTCAAAATCTATATAACGGGAGTCATCAAAAACAGTTGAGAGGAAATTTATGTCTGATCTGTTTATAAGCTTTTTGTCCTTCAAATTTTTATCTTTCTCGACGCACTCTGCACAGTAGCAGTTTAACTCTTCATCTACTGCTAGAGTATCCGTTGAGCGGCAGTTGATACATGATAAGTCATTTAAGTGATACATGTTGTCGACGTACTTCAGTAGCGTCTCTTGCGTACTGAATGCATTGATCAATGGATCATAACCGTTGTTTTCAAGACAGTCGGAACAACATAAACTTAAAGAAGAGGAAGTAAGTAATATTGAGTGTAGCAGTGATAAATCAGTTTCTCCGCATGACTGACACTTGATGGAGTCACTCAAAGAGTTATAGACAACGGACATTTTTTGATGGTTGAATTCATTGACATGATTTGAGGCGGCTTCGTAGCCAACCAATTCAACAGGACAGCAGTCACAGAAGAACTCCAATGCATCGGTCGTATGTAAGTTTAAACTGAGAGGGACGTTAAGTACCAAACCGGAGTCATCTATATCATTTACAGATTTTGAATCTCCCGTGGCACTTTCAGTTGGATTTCCCACTTCATCTTTAACATCATTTGCTGAATTTGATTGTGATGCTGATTCTGATCTCAATTTTTTAGCAGCTTTTTGCTTCTTTCTTTTCTCCGCCTTACGAAGCTTCTTTTCCGTTTCATGGTCAGCATTTGGGTCGGTTTTTGATGAATTTTTCTTTTCAAGTGTCAAAGATCCTGAAGGGTCCGACTGCTGCTGTTCTGGTTTTTGAGTTGGCTTTTGATCCTTACGTTTCTGGTTTTTGGATTTCGACTTGCTAATATGATTACCATTGGCATGTACGAAGGGATTAGTTCCGGTTGGTTTTCCGGTTGGTTCCTGTGCCTTCAACTTTGGGGCGACTTTCTTTTCTTTTCGTTTCTTATTTTTTTCCACTTTCTTCTGCTTTTCTGACGGTTCAACTGTTCCAGAGACAGCTTTCGAAACTACAGTTTTATATCCGGCTTGATTCGAAGTTGGTCGATGTTTTGTAGCGTCTTTCACATTGTTCTCGATTATTAAAGATTCCTGGATTTTGTTCTCATTTGGTGTCTTATTTTCACCCTTGGGAGCATCTGCATTGGAAGACATTTTGAGTGATGAGAACAGAAGGCAAATGCTGGTTAATAAAGCTACTGATCCGTACTTGTAAATGGTTGGAACAGATGTAACAAAGGGTGGCATAGAAAGTAAGGAAAAAGAGGTGTGATAGAAATCTGAAAAAAAACAACGAAACAACTCCTGCATACAAATTTCTACGCACACTGAATTTACAGTCTATGTAAAAACGAACGTTTGGTAGATCTGACTTGTTGAGAAGAAGACGACGGCGACAATGAAAGCGTTGCAGAAGGAAAATAGACAGAAGAAGACATGTGCACGTAGAATTACTCTGAGCAAATGTGCTGTAGAAGGAGGGAGGCACCAAAATTCCTTAGTGGGCATGTGGAAGGAGGGAAATAATAGAAATAAGAGCCCCCTGGAACACCTCTAGTTATCCCCGTTTTCGTTCGCCGTCGGGCAGAAGAAGGGGTGGGGAGTAACACAGGGACTTTGTATAGGAGAGGACGAAAGCAAAACGAAGAGGGGGATGATTGGATAAGATAATAAATAGAAGTTCGGAGTTGTTTATATATATGAAGGGGAGGCGGGAGGAAGGTGATCAAATGATTTTTATTTTTGCTGGGACATCCCAGCCATTGTCATCGATATCGTGTGGAGTGAAGACATCGAGTTCTTTCCAGGAGTCGATCCAGCTTTCAACCACGTTGGAGAACCAGAAGTCGCCATCGTTTTTGATGAAGGAGTAGTGGCCACCAAGGTCTGCAGTGGCCATGTAGATCCAAGGATGTCTTTTCACTTCTAGATATGGGTAGTCGGTAGAGATCATTGGGTCGTCGGTGGAGTTGATCACCAATAATGGGGTTTTAATCTGGAAGATTCTCCATAGGGGTGAGGCGGCGTAATAGTAGAGCTTACCACTTGGGAAGCCGACCAACTTGGAGGTGTATTGATCATCGAACTCCACCGGAGATTTAATTCTCTTCTTTAGGTCCTGGTAGATTTCATCGCTGAACAACTCCGGTCTCTCATTCAAGGCTAATCTGTTACTCTTGACCATTTTCAGTAAAAAGAAGATGATTGCAGACTGGAAGAGGTAGTGGCCACTGATGGACCTGTCCATGTGGGCCATAGACTCGTTCAAGTCCCATGGAGAGGAAATTGTGACTGCGGAGGTCAAATTAGAATCCTTGCCTTCCTTGGCCAAATAGTTGAGGAGTTGTAAGCCACCGAAAGAGTATCCGATAGCGTGGAACTGTCTCTTAATGTGGACCTCATGTGCAAATTCTTTATGGAACTTGAGTATGATGTACTTAATGTCGTCGGTATCCAAGCCCGTGTAAAGGTAAGGCGTAGTAACTTTGGAGCGACTGCTGCCTCTCTGGTTCAGAACGAGGACGTGGTGGCCCTGCTGGTGCAACTTGTAGCAGGTGGATCTGATTGGGGCCTCCTGGATGCCTCCTGCCAAACCGGGCAAGATGATGCTGATCGGAGCGCCGTCTTTGGACCAGGCTTCCTTGACATCGGCGAGTTCCTTGGTGGCATAGTAACGACAACGAGGGTGCAATCTTGGATAGCCCTCTGGGATTGTCTCTGCAGAACGGGCCTTGAAGACCTCGGGGTCCAATTCCTCGGCAGGCGGGTCGACGACGTAGTCCAGGGTGAACTCACCTGGGTGCAAGTGTTCGAAGGTGGTGCGAGAAGACTCCACGTCGTCCTCGGTGATGGTGATGATTTCACGGGCAAAGTAGACCGGATATTTGGCGTGGAAGTCTGCCTTGAACGTGTACAAGGTCTGCAGAGTACCTGAGAAGAGGTATGGCTTTAGGACATGTTTGGCGCCGTCTTTGATTTCCGGGATCCTCGTTTCGACGAACTTGTGTAACGAGACGGAGGAGGCGGTGGTGGACTCTGAGGAGAGGGGTTTGAGCGGCAGCTTGATTGCGTCGTCGGAGTGGTAGGCATGGACGGTGTTTCTGAACCCCCAGTTAGGTAGCATGAACATGTTGCGGGGTGGGAAGATGTTGGCTGGAGAGTAGATTAGTATGCGGTGTGGAATTGGTAGTGGTATTGGTAGTAGTAGTGGCGTTAGTGGTAGTGGTGAGGATGCATATGAGGACGAAGGAAAGAAAGGTGGCGTGCGCACCCGGGAAGGCGAGGGGGATAGAGGGATACGTGGGAGCTGGCCAGCGGTGGGACATTAAGCCGGGTTATAAACTAGACAAATAGAGAATTAGACACGTAGACATGTGGGAGAAAGGGAAAAGAAAGGGCGTTGGGCGGGGAGCGAAGAGGCACGTTCAGTCCTTGATGATTTCTTCTGTGGTTGGCTGATTCGGAAGCAGAACGGGTTTGATAATGAAGTATGTGTTTGTCTTGTCGGCGAGACCGGCGAGCATGTTGTAGAAGCCGACGCAGCCGGCGAAGATGGCAAAGAAGCCGCCGGCCTTGAAGAGGTTGACGGAGGAGATGAACTGGGCAATGGTGAAGAGGAGGACAAAGAACCAGATGAGGAACATCAAGAGGGACAAGGCGACGGTGGACTTCCATGTGCAGATCCACAAGAAGAAAGAGAACATGGCCCAGGGGAGGAAGAATATGGCAACAGACTGGCCGTATTCGGCGGCAGAGGAGTAGCTGGCGGCGATACCGCCGACGTCCATGAGAACAAAGGCGTAGGACGACCAGAAGCCGCCAAACATGAGGAACGTGCACGAGGCCCACGTGTTGCCGATCACGAAGCAGAGGATGCCGACAATGACCTCCACGAGGCCCGACGTCGTCAAGAAGGCGCCCAAGAGCGTGTTGGCCTCGTGGACGTGCTTGGCGTGCATCTGCACGAGTCCAAGCGAGATGGCCGAGGCGCTGAAGGCGCCCAAGCCCGCCGGCACCGGGTTGGCGTACTCCCGCAGCTCCCGGGTCTTCTCCCTGCGGCTCACCTCGAAGGTACCGCCGAACGCCTGTGTGAACTCGGTCTTTCTGATCGGCACGTCGTTGATGTAGATGTGGTCGTCGTCGTGGCGGAACGACTTGTGCGTGAGCTGGTGGTCCACGCGTGGGAAGCCCTCGTTCGAGCCCGTCGAGTCGTCGTTCGCCTGTTTCTCCAAGTCGTCGTTGAAAGAGTTGTTGGTCATTGCGTGGGTGGTTAGCTTGGTGTGTAGGTTGGACTGATTCCTGCAAAAAACCTCCACCTGTGTACCAGCCTACACGGCAAACCGCTTCCCTTTTATAGCAGCCCCGTCTAGAAACCCTGTTTCTCTAGCACTGCCAACAGAACAGGCCCTCCTCCCTCCACCCAACGGCCTCCGGCCTTGCTCTTCTTTTTGTCTGGCCATGCACCGGCTCCTATGCCGACACCCCCGCCGCCGCCGTCCCCGCAGTCCGTGGTCCTGGCGGCCACCTGTCACCGCTTTCCTGCCCCGCCGCGGGGCAGGACTCCGAGCTCCTTGTCGTGCTCACCCCCCGCCGCGCTCCCGCCGCGCCGCGCCGTGCCCGAGGCGCCCCGCACCCCCACTCCGCCCCTTGTCTGCTGTCGCCCCGTCTGCCACCCCTCTCCCAGCGACGGGCGGAGAAGCGCCGTCGGGTCTGCCGGGCCGCCGGTTAAGTCAATCAGCGCGGCAAAGAATCGACGCGCCTATCGGCGCGTCGATAATGGACCAAAAAAAACTTAAACAACATTCTTACCGACGCGTCGATTAGAAGAAAAAAAACCATGTTCCCTTCTTTGTCTTTCTCTCGAACCACGCACCGTTTTCCATGCTGGGTAGCTAGCTAGCTACCTCGCTTCCTCGCTACGAAATTACGTGTGCTACATGTGTCGATCGATGTTGTTGTCTGCGAGTGTGCCTGTTTCACTCACGAAAGTTCGATCTGTGTGTGGCCAAGCGTGCACTTCTGTCTGCATTTGTGCCAGATCCTGCGCCCTCTTCTGTCCTTCCTTGATCAGCCATTCATTCCCATCTGGACACACACAACCACCCTCGATACCGATGTCCCTGGCGCAGTACAAGAGGACCCTGCAGAGGCTACTGACTAGGTCGAACCCGTTCAAGCTCGTCATCACCGTTGTCCTGGTGCTGTTCCTCTACTTCCTCGTGAAGGGCACCGGCCCGCGCGAGGAGGACTCTGTGATAGCGGCAAACCGCAAGAAGTCCCCCTACTCGTACAAGCCCAAGGTCCCGGGCAAAAACGGATGGACCCCGAAAAACCTTCCGGCCGACCACATCTCCCACTACAACCTCAACACGTTGAAGGCGTCTGCCAATGCCCTCCAGAACAACGAAAAGGTCATCATCTTGACCCCGATGGCCAAGTTCCACGAGGACTACTGGCAGAACCTGCTCGAGCTCTCGTACCCAAGAGAACTCATCGAGCTTGGCTTCATACTCCCTAGAACAGCAGAGGGAGACGCCGCACTCAAGAGCTTGGAGGCCGCCGTCAAGAAAGTCCAGGGCGCCAAGCACGCCTCCGCGTCCAAGTTCTCCAAAATCACAATCCTCAGGCAGGACAACGACTCCCCTGTCTCCCAGCTCGAGAAGGACAGACACGCCCTCAAGGTTCAGAAAGAAAGACGCTCCCAGATGGCCACCGCCAGAAACTCCCTCCTCTTCTCCACCATCGGACCCTTCACCTCCTGGGTGCTCTGGCTTGATGCAGACATCGTCGAGACACCAAGATCCCTCATCGAGGACATGACCAGCCATGACAAGCCCGTCCTCGCAGCAAACTGCTACCAGCGCTACTTCGATCAGAACGAAAACAAAGAGTCCATCAGGGCCTACGACTTCAACAACTGGGCAGAGTCCGACGAGGGTCTCCGCTTGGCATCCTCCATGGCCGACGACGAGATCATCGTCGAGGGATACCAGGAAATAGTCACCTACAGACCCCTCATGGCTCATTTCTACGACGAAACAGGCAACGTCAACGACGAAATGCCCCTCGACGGTGTCGGGGGCACCTGTCTTCTTGTCAAGGCCGACGTCCACAGAGATGGCGCCATGTTCCCCAACTTCCCCTTCTACCACCTTATCGAGACAGAGGGCTTCTCCAAAATGTGCAAGCGCTTGGGCTATGAGGTCTTCGGCTTGCCCAACTACCTTGTCTACCATTACGATCAGAAGATCTGACCGTGTCTATAGCTGTAGAGAATAATGTTAGAACCGTAAACGGCAGCACTGCTGTATAACCATAATCATCATATGCACCCTATAGACCACGCGTTATTTCCGATACGCTCCCACGCAGCAGCGCAACAATAATTTATTACAACGTATTTTATTTTTCCTTATCTATCCTCCGTACTGTGGTCCGTGCCACTATCCCGTCACTATCAGCGTAACCAACGTCCTCTGTTGCTGGCCACCCTCCACCTCTTTTTGGCCTCTCTCCTTCTCTGCTCACTTTGTCTCCCTCTCCGACCCAACCTTTCTTTGCTTCTGTTCCCTCCATTTACAGTCAACAAATCAATCTGAAATTCCCCCCCTTTGATGAATGAAAACATCGCTACACTGCCTTCAAATATAGACATTATCAATGTACTCAAAAACTCTAACCTAACCCCCTCACAGAAAGTCTCTGTCATTACCGAGATTAATAACAAAAGCCAACCTTCCAAGAGTATGTCACCCTTCCTTACACAACTCTCATCTACCCTCTCTTTTGTTCAGAATTACTAATGCTCCCCATCTTTTTCCCCCCTCTTCCGGCTGCCTTTTGCCCTAGACCTATCTCATGTTCCGTGCAAGTTCTTCCGCCAGGGCGCCTGCCAGGCAGGTAATTCCTGCCCTTTCTCCCACGCAACAGACGTCTCACTAGACTCCCAGCCTTGCAAATACTTTCAAAAGGGTAACTGCAAGTTCGGTATCAAGTGTGCCCTTGCTCACGTTTTGCCTGACGGCAGGAAAGTGAACACCAAAAACCTGCAAGGCTCCTATCAATCTGGTCACCATCAACACCAACACCAACATCAGCATCACAACCATACCCATCACTACAACCAGCAGAACCAGCAAAACCAGCTAGATGGCAGCAGCAACAATAGCCACAACAATAGCCACAACAACAGCAATAACAACAACAGCCACAATAACAGAAAAACAAGTAGTAGCGATTCAAGTCCTTCCGACATTATCAACACAGTAGAGCCAATAAGTATCAATGGTTACTATAACGCACCACAAAACTCTTGCATTGGTAATAACAACATTAGCCACCAAAATGCTATGAATTACAACAATAACTACTATAGCTTTGGCAACAAAAGCAACCCAAGCTCTCAGTACAATCTCGCTGCTCAAAACTACAACTACAACAGTTCAGTACTGCCTTCCACTTCCGCTTCTTCCGTTCAGATATCTTCCACAGCTCCAGCAGCTTCTCAGACGTCAACAATGGCAACCTCCCCCTTCAACGGATTATCCATCTGGTCAAACTCTCCTTCCAACCAAATAACTAGCAACAGCAACAGCAATAGCAGTATGAATAACATTACCAACCTGAGCGCTCAGGCACAAGCACAATTCGTTAGGTCAATATCTTTCTCCAATACAACAAATACCAACATGAGACTATCTAACAGTACCAACACCAGCAACAACATTAACATTAACTCAGTTCCTTCCAACCCAAACTCCTCTTTCAATCATTCACTCAACCACTCATCTGGCTCTCCATCACAATTGCTCTTCACGTCTCCTACTTCTTCTGCAAATACTCAAAACTATTCAGCTATTGTAGATAGCGCAATCATGGATTCTGAGGATGAAAACGATGATGGAAACGATCCTAACAACTTATGCAGGGAATCTGAAGATGTTGATTTTGTTCCAAGCTCTTTGAACGATTTGTTGACTCCCCAAGAATTGAAAAGAAGACATTCCAGATCTTCATTTGGTTCTCAGCACCCTCTTATCGCGATGTCTTCCGTGAAGGATCCATATAGTTTGATTGAAGAAGACACCCCTTTCATCATGGATTAAACCATTGATAATTACCAAGTTGTTACGATTTACAGCTCCATTTTTATTGCCTTACGCTTAACAATCACAAAAATAAAAGACGCAAAGATATTTTCATGTCATAATGTTCTATTAAGCAAACAATTATCTAGAATCCAGGATTAGAAAGCATTTTGAGATGCGGGAAAAAAAAAGTTAGGGATTAATGTACAAGCCAAATGGTATGAAAAAGTTACAAAAGAAATATTATTACTATTATGTTCACTAAATGTGAAAACTTTATATATAGAAAAAAGGGAAAAGCTTTATATGGGTCGAAAAAGAACGGTTCTCAAAAATGAAAATCGCTCCTTTTTGTTTTTTGTTTTGATTCTTTTATTTTATCACATTACTTTATTTTAAAATTTTATTACTTATTTGATTTTACTTACTCTATTTTATTCAACTTCATTTTATTTTTTTTCGTTCTTTTACCTCGTTGAGCCATTTTATTAACAATACACATTCGTTTCATCGGTATTTAATCACATTTTTTTTTTCGGAATGGAATATATATAAATATATTAATAAAAAAGACAATCGCAAAATTAGTTGAATATATAAGAATGCTAAAAAAGAGGAAGGGAAGGACTACAAATTCATAACTGAAAAGCCAAGGTAGTTAGATCATATCAAATCGATAGGGGGAATTTCTTTAGTAAAAGAGTAAACGGGAGTAGTGTATGAAAAGGTAAGAATCAAGAAAGAAAAAGAGAGGAGGGGAGAAGAAGGTATAATTGAGAGCCAATTAACGGAAGTCGGTTTTACCAATACCTCTCTTACCACTGAACAAATGTTTTGGCATTTGGTCACCGATAGTTCTGTCTGCTTCACCCTTCTTGGAGTTCCTATTTCTTTCTCTTCTCTCCATCTTGACAATTCTGTCGGTCTTCGATCTAAGAGCACCATCGTCGATACCGTCGTACAATCTATCGGTTTGGTTCAATGGCTTGGTACCACCGGATCTGATATCGTCTTCAATTGAGCCACGTAAAATATCGGAACCCTTGACGTTGAATTGCTTCTTACTCTTACCCTTCTTGTCCTTCAACACATTTGTGTCATGACCAACAAGATACATGTGGTTCTCCAAGTCCCCGAAGGACTTTGTAATTTTAGATCTTGGCATTATAGCACGGTTGCTCAAATGCTTCTTCAAACGTGCATCGTTTATCATCATCTTTTGCTTGTCTCTAATCCATTGAGCCTTTTCACGTATTCTGTTGATGTCGGATGCTTGCTCGTCATCTTCCATATCGTTATCAGAGTCATAGAACCCTTCACGTTCGAGCTGTTCTTCTTCTTCCTCCAATGCTTGTAACTTCAATGCAATGTCAGGATCAAGGAAATCATAGACGTTTTTACCTTCCAAGATTTCAGGCATGGCATCATTCTTCCATTCTTCATCGTCCAGAATGTACTTGTCTTTCAAATTGATGTTGTAGACACCGGCACCACCATTCTCGAGCTCAATATCCTTGGCAAGCTTTCTTCTTTCTGGGTCATTGGAGTCGTACTTCTTCAATAATTTGACAGCTTCCGGAATATGTGGTTCTCTATCCATTTCATCCCTTGCAACTGGCTTGGAGACATGAATCTTATTCAAAACATTGTTGACTCTACCAGAACCCTTCAACTTTTGCTCGATTCTTGAAGTCAACAACTTTTCACAGGCCTTGTTTCTGACTTGCATCACGTTATCTTCGTTATAACATGAAGTTTGCATTATCTCGACACCTGGGGTTTCAAGCATAGAGTTGATCAATTTTTGTCTTTCAGTATCCAAGTCTTCGACATGAATGATATCGGTCTTGTTGATGACAACCAAGACGGATTTGTTAGCAAACAAAGGCTTGATGGAATTGAAAAGTTTGACTTGGGACTCGATACTGAAACCACACTGTTCGGACAAATCCATAAAGTATAGAACGCAAGAACGCAAGTGGGCGATTGCGTAAATGGACTGCATTTCAATGTTGTTCATTTCTTCCGTTGGTCTGTCCAAAATACCTGGAGTATCGATGGCCTGGAAACGCAAATATTTGTAGTCGAAATGTCCGACATAGAGGGATTTGGTTGTGAAAGCGTAAGGCTGCACGTCGACGTCTGCCTTGGTGATGCAACGAAGGAAGGAGGACTTACCGACGTTAGGATAACCACAAATCAACAAGGTTCTAGTATTTGGGTCAATGGATGGTAATCTACCGATATGTTGTCTGACCTGTTCAAGATAGAGCAAAGCGTCCTTTAACTTCTTGACCGTAGTTGCCATACGACCCAACGCTGCCCTCTTCAACTGTTTACATTGGAACAACGATTGACCGAACTTAAGCAAACGGATGTAATCTCTGGAGATCTGTTCGACAAAGGCCTTGGCCTTAGAGATGGAACCAAGGGAAACCTTATAATGGTTTTTCTCATACAAGGTGTCCATCAAATCTCTGTGGAAAGGATGCAAGTCGTTGATGTTTGGAAACTTCTGTAGGATTTCATCGAGCTTTTCAACAAAACCTTCAGCAGTGAACTTCACCTTACGCATGTAGAAGGCTCTGATACGTTGGATTTGGAAACCCTGTCTGATGACAGTTGGGGTCTTTCTCTGGGTCCTGTTCAAAACAATGTCAAGCATGTCATTTGAAGTAGGGACACTTGGGATATCTTTCCAGGTTAATTGCATCTTGGAGTCGGTGGTATGAGATGGTTGTTCCCGGGTGTGAACTTTCTGTCTTGAGGAGCTCAGATGTGAGAACAAAAGCAAGGAAGTTGATCTTTTCACTTGAGTCCTTCCTATACCTAGATGATTTGATTACAGCTAGAGAAAAAAATTCTAAAAAAATTTTTATGAAAAAGAAAAAAAAATAAAAAATAAAAATTTTTGTTAGGGAAAATTCCGCTGGTGAAAATGAAAAATCAGAGCTGGAAAGAGGAGAAGAAACTTGAGAGAAAAGCAGGAAGCCAGAATCGACGCGTCGGCAAATATCACAGCCTCGGGGCTGCCACTTTTCTGCCAACCTGCCGCCCTACCGGCTAGACAGATAGGATATCTCCGTTGGGAAAGGGGAGGCCGTAGCATCACGTTTAGCTCGCCGTATCACTTGCTGGTTGGCCCGACGCCAGGGCTGAGCAGATCCGGAGATAGAGGTTGACGGTTTGCGCCGCCCAGCGACGAAACTCACCCTATTAGGGTGGTCCTGCTACAGTACGCTCCGCTGACAGGATGATCCTCAGCAGTTGGCGCCAAAGCAGAGCCACCGCGGAAATTGAGTTTGTTCGGCCCTAAGTTGCTGCGGTCTAGCTGGATCGTCAGGAAGCAAAGCTTCGTCCCGCTCTGCGAATCGTGTTTGAGATAAGACTCCGGCGACGAGGATGCACGCACGCCGGGGGAGCCATCTTGCGGCCTGAGGATGCGCCGAGTGCGGACGGCGCACGGCAAGGATGTGTGTTGGGGCCGCGGAGGAGCGGAGGTCGGCGCAGATCGGCATTGCAACGGCGTAGTGGGCCCACAAGCGTCGTGATTCTGGCGGCCGGGCGTCTGCCCCTGGCTGGCTGGCAGGTTGGTTGCCTAAAGCTTTAAATCTGGCGCTGGCGGGATGCCTCTAGACCGCCTGCCTCGCCTGTGCGATGACACAGAGCGACGACACATTATGCGTCCGCTTCTGGCGGGTGGCACGATACGCAGCCAGCAGCCGGGCAGGCTCGTCATTGCCAGCATGGCCCCTCAGCCAGGCTCTCCAGGAGAAGCGGGAGCGGGCAGGATGCACGCCGGCCTGCCAGATCCCGATCTGCAAGCTAGCCAGGACTAGGCCGGGACTAAGCCTAGGCACGCTTCCGCACACCTTTGCGTCGAGTGACGTAATTGTTTCGGTTTGCACAGCAGGAGGATCTATTGGGCATGCATGGATGAGCGTGCAAGCAGCCGAGGCCCGCTTCAGAAGAAGGGCGGCTGGATGTGACGGGAGAGGCAGCATAGCATTTGTACGTTGCTGTTCGCCGACCTGGGGGCGCATAATCCATAGTTGCTGTGCAGCGACGGAAGAGCGGGAGCGATTTGCTCCCTCTTTGGGTCAGCGATGTGCACCGCAGGCATGGCCACATTTCGCACGCCAGCAGGCAGCCGATCGCGGAGGGACGGGGCCGACGGGGTGACGGAGAATGCTGATAAGTGGAGTTTGGCCTGCACTCGAGCGTGCAGCATGCATATGACGGCCCTTGTCCTAAACCGCATTTAGAGTTGGTCTTTCTGTCTGGACCTGATTTTCGCGGGTCCGGGACCGCCTAATGGGGGAAAGCACGCTTGCAATAGGCCCATTCGGGTGCAGGAGCTGCTGCCCTCTGCATGCGCTGCATGCGCTGCGTGCGCCGCATGCTTTGAATGTTTTCCCGTGGCCTTTCATATACACAAACCTTGCGTGCTGCGTGCGTCCGGGGGGGACACGCAATGTGCCATTCCACTTCTGCTGCCACCACCGCCATACACTTCCTCGCTCCTCAGTCTCTCCGCAAACCTTGCCGCCGGACTATACACTGCGTAGCTGTATCTGCTACATCTTGCGGAGGCGGGAAGCCCAGCTCTAGACACACCAACACACTCAGCTTAACAGCACGCTGCCTGCTCCCCGAAGATGCTCGGCCCTTCGCCGGCGGATGTGCCTTCCGCCCCTTCCCCTGATCCTCCCGCAAACGGCAGGTCTGCAACCCACAGCCCAGCGTACATAAACACGGCAAACGCCTTTCCGCAAGCAAGTGCGGCTGTGCGCACGGTGTTCCAACCTGCCTACTTCGGCCGCGCAGCGCGTTAACCCATCCTGCGCCGCCCGCACTCTTCCTCAGTAAGGATATTACGTAAGCACACAACCTTCTCCACCTCTTCTCATCCACAGTCAGCCCCTAATACACCCACATACGGCCAGCTCCCACCCAAGCTCCCGTGCAACCCCCGCGGTTTCTCACCCAGACTCCCCCCACCGCTACGTCATCTCGGCGCGGCACCCCCGGCGCTGCACGTTGCCGATCGCGTGCACGCACAATCTCCCGCCACGGAAGAAGCCCTGCAGCTGCGTAAATCCGGTAACCTCTACAGCGAACAATAGGCGTCTCGGCCCGTCAACACTAATTGTCGTCGCCAGTGCGTGCAATGAGGTGCCTTGCGAACTCGAGGAGCGTCGCAGCGTTCCTAGCGCCAGCGTCAGCGCCAATTGTCCCCGCTGTAGGTAATATGTATGTATATAAAGTTTACAGATCCGTCGTGGTGTTCCTTGATCCCCAGGCTGTCCGTCATCCATATTTCCACCGCCCGCTCCCGGTCCTTCTTCCTTCCTCCCCCGTCTTCTTTTCTTTTTCTGTACCAGTGTCTTACCTCTTTTACACGTAGACAGCTGTCGTGCGGACAGTACTTTCTCCAGCTCACTCCCCAGTTTATCTCCCCGGTACCGCAGACTGCCCATAGAGCTTTAGATGGCCCCTGGCTACAGACAGTTTCCCGGTCTTTTCCCGATTTCCCCAGATCCAGCCCACCCCACTGATTGACCGCACCACCACCGTCTCTATCCGTACCTCCATACAGATGATGAGCTCACAATTGCCTCAAGAACACAAGGCCTACTACTACCCCTCCAAAGCAAACCAATACAGAAACCCAAATTTCCAATCCCCGCCCCTTGTGCAGTCTATAGACCAGTACCTCGTGAAGCAGCAGCAGATGCCCTCTCAGTCGCAGCAGCAACAGCAGCAACAGCAGCAAGCCGACTCCTCGCCCCAAATCCAGCCGGATCAAACAAGATCCCAACACCAGCTTCACCATCTGCCTCAGATGTACCAGCCAAACCAGACCGCAATGGCAGCGGCGCAAGCGGCGGCGTATTCGTACCAGACGCCAGCACAGCAATACAACAACTATACCACAGTAAATGAGCTGCAATATCAGCAGCAACAACAACAGCAGCAGCAGCAGTTGCCACCTATTCAGCAGCTCCAACAAAACAGGACTCCTTCTCCTCCTCAACAGCCAAAATTAAGTTCCTCAATACAACCGCTTCATAACCAATACTATCCTCCCCAGTCTCAGTATCAACCCCAGAATCTATCCCCAATACAGTCGCAACCCCACAAGTATCAGCCTCAGGGCTCTTTCGTTTCAGATGATTTGCAGCAGCCAATTGGTAACCCTGCTGCCAGCGCCAATGCTTCCCTTTCTCACCAACCTACTCTGTCTAGAGTTCAGACTTACCCGCACAGTCAAAGTCTTCAGCCTTTACAGCAAATCAATAATCATATGTATCAGACCGACTCCTACTATCCGTCGGAAAGCGTAGCCACTCAATTGCAGAATCCACAGCAACATACACCACAACATACACCACAGCAACCACCACAGCAACCACAACAACAGCAAATCCAAGCGCAAGACTATTCTTCAAGCTTTCTGCCATCCAATTCGGACTTAAACAACATCGGTATCACCTCCTCTCTCAAGAGAAGCAATCCCGCTGCTGCAAGTACGATAGCAAACAGCTCCTCGATAAATGTCCCCTCTCAATCTTCTGCAATCTCAACCATGCGTAGCCAAAATACAAGCGCAAATTCTATTCCTAGCCAGTATACCTCTCTTATACCACCAGATAATCAGCAGGTTTCATATCACCAGGTACATGTGATTCCACAGCAGGTGCAACAGTCCCAGAACTACGGCTATTATCAGCAACTGGATGCGAATCATCATGATAGTAGCTCTTATGCTCCTCAATATAATGCTGCAATTCACCCAGAAGTATACCATGTAAACAACTATTCTCACAATGCCTATAACAATCCTCCTACTGAGCCAGCAACTTACGCCACCAGTACCGCTCCCAGCACCAGGAACACTACTGTCATTGGAGTGATTGACAATGGTGTGGTTTACGATAGTAGCAACATGAACGATCCAAACTTGGCCAACCCTATGTCTGTTCCAATGTCTATCAGCGCTGAAGGCTCAGTCAGCAGTAACTTGGCATTTTCTGAAGATATGTATGTGAAAAGAAGAAACACCCATCCAATCATAATATCCTCGAAGTCAGTGAAGAAGAATCGTATTTGCCCTTTATGCCGCAAAGTTTTCAATAGGCCCTCCGGTTTGAAAACCCACATGCACATCCACACCGGCGAAAAGCCTTATAGATGCGACTGGCCTGGGTGCGGGAAATACTTTTCTGTCAGGTCCAACATGATCAGACACAACAAAATCCACAAACGGTATGAATGGAAAAACGATCCCAAGAATAATAATTCTGAAGACGGCAGTTTTGATGATAGCATAAACGAAGACCATAAGCATGTTTTCATGAATTCCAGGAAAACAACTTGATTTATACCAGGAAGTCCTCCAAGGCAAGAGCCTTGATATGACTTCCCAACATCTTTTATTTTTTTCTGCTCTCTGCATTTTCTCATCTTCGACTTGTTTACCACTCCTTTCCATCGTTTAATAATTTTTGACTCACATTCCTTTCCTTGTTTTTTTGTCCCTTTTCGTTGTCTTTCAATTTGTTTCTTATAATCTGTATTAAATGTATAATATAAACTTTCTTTACTCTCATCTACTAGTTAGCTGCAATTGTCGCTTCCGATTTCTATCATGCTACTTACTTCCCTCTTTTCAATAATTGAGGAAGGAGATCTTCCCAACTTCTGCGAAAAGGGTATAAAATGATAAACTCGTGGACTTCCTGAATGAGACAGCATAACGAGCCTTAAATTACAAAGCAGGTCTTGAAAAAAATAATAAGTTAGACCCTCATAAATTTTCAAGAATTTCAACCTTTGGAAAATACTTTCTTTTGTAAAAAAGGCCACTTTCAGAAAATCAACATAACAGCATACATATGGTTTGTTTTTCAAGTGATTCAGCTTGACAACTGACCAGTAATATGTGTTGTTTCGCTTTTTTTCCAACTGTTCAGTCATCTGCATGAGAGCAGCTAACCCGTTCACGCTAATGTCATAATCACGTAAGAACGAAGAAAAAGATCTCAGATTCGAATGATCCTATCATTTTTGGTCTCCTATCACCTTAACATGATCATCTTAGTATTGCTCCTTAAAGTGAACCAAAACCTTCGTCTGCAAGGTTTATACCACCTTTAATATTGCCAGACACTTCTCAATTTTGATGTTGGGGCCGATCGGCGCGACGATTTTTCGAAAAGCTTTTTCCTTCTTGAGACCGTCGTCGAAATGATGTAAAAAATAGGTGCTGAAGAAATAACGGGTTCGGCATGGAAGATCAATGCGTCCTTTGTCCCAGCAGGAACAGGTTCAAGAACACTTTGGTTGCACGCATACACACATCACTATGGCGAGACTCAACTTTTTGGGGTTTGTGATTTCCCAGGGGAAAATGGAAAAAACCATCAAAGTTCGAATCCTTCAGAAGAAATTCGATAATAAAGTGCAAAAGCATTTCCTCCAAAAGAAAGACTACTTGGTGCACGATGAAGGAAATATCTGCAGAGAGGGAGATTTGGTCAGAATCGAACAAACCAGACCATTGAGTGCAAGAAAGTTCTTCGCAGTGGCCGAGATAAAGAAGAATAAAGGTCAGCAATTTGCAACGTATCAAAAAGAAGCAAAGACCAAAGTCTCCCATGAAGAGACTGAAAAAAGTCAAATACTCCAACAGAAGAAAGCTTTATTCGACCAAACTGCCACGGAATCCTTGTACAAAGACCTATCTGATATCAAAGATTTCAGAAATAAAGATAACTTAACAGACGAAGAAATCGCCCAAATGAACCAAATCAAAGAAAAATACAACGTTTCGTCGTGGGACAGTGAATCTGGCGTCAACAAAAACCGTGAGATTTTCGCCACTACAATGGATCATCTTTCAAACAAAATTGAAGGCCTATCCTCGGATTTGAAGATCACCACCATTTTAAACGAAATCTTGAATGATGAAACTAAAAAGCATATTGTGGACCAAATCTGCGAGAAGATAGCAGTCGAGCCAGATACTCAGAAGAACATCAAGAAAAATTTGATCAGAAAATACTTGAAGAACACTCCAACTGCCGAGTTGGAAAAGTTAGGCTTATCTATCTAAGATTTAAAATAGTGCATATATAGTTATTGGCTTGTATATCTCCTGTAAATAGAATTGAAAATATACTTTACATAAAACGGGAGATGTATACTAACATATATTGGGGAATATATATTCATAAGAAAAAGGCGTGTTATAAAGGGGTGAGTGAGTGTGGATGATCTTGAACCAGTTCGATCTCATGCTTAAAATCCTGCAAGCGTGTAGATAAAGAAATACTAGAGAAAACATGACGGGAAGGGAAAAAAAGAAGATGTAACTGAAACCGAAAATGACCGAAACTCCAAGCAAGATGCGGAAGAACATAGCAAAGTATTATATATAAGAGACGACCATCCTTGTTAGACATTATTCAACGTGGTATTTGATAATGGGCTGTTTTGGTATGCAAAGTTCAATAAGTTATCTAATCCGGCCAGCTTGTTGTCGGTTACATCTGTCTTTTCGTTATTGAGAATGACAGATCCTGCCGTGTAATATTTGTTAATTTCTTCTTCAAGCAGAGCTTCTATTTTGCTGAAGTTGTTCCCATTAAGCATGTTTATTTCCCTGAAATTATCAAGCCAATTCTCGTTAATGACTAATAATAGATTTTGCTTTTTCTCTTCTAAGAACTGTGTTATGTTGTTCAAAAATATTAGATTGAACTTCTCAATGGTCAAGTTATAAAAATATTTGAATTCAACCGCCTGGAACTTAGGCAACTTGTGGAAAATGTCCACCAAGAAGTTTTTCAAAAAAGTTATAGAGACTGTCGAATCTGTCTCTATTGGTGCTATGAAATTTAGTGAATAATCCGACAATGACTCGAAAAAATCATTCACAAATGATTTCACTCTAAGGAAAGCGTAGTCTGACGTTGATTCTACTTTATAAGGTATATTGATTAAAATGAAGTCTAGTTTTCGTCTAAGTTCGTTTAATGCATCGGTTGGAGTGATTTTTGGAGAAATGTCAATGACTTTTGAGGCCAGTTCTGGGTTCTCCGAAACCAAGTTGATTATCAGGTTTTGTAGCTTGTCCTGGTCCAGAGTTTCGATTACTCTATTCAATGGCAACTTTTGCCCAAAGATTTCGTTTGGATTTTTTTGCCTCTTCATAATTCTATGGTACTTGTTTTTCACGCTGTCGAACCCCACAGCATTGACTCCATTGCCACCCTCCGTATAGTCACTGCCGATTTTCCGCTTGTTCACTATTCTTCTAGGCGCAGAATATTTGGAGTTATGCATAACCATAACGTTTCTAACCTCCTTACTTGGGCTGGTGTTTTCTAAAGTATATTGACTATGGAATGTAGACCCCATCGCTGTTTGAAAATGGATCCGCTATTACTATCAGATTTCTAGTTTTTGACAACTTGCAAAGGGCACTGCAACTCGTCTACTCAAAGCTCGGCCTTTTTTGCCTCCACAACTGGTCTGGAAGTGTAGGTCAGGAAAACAGGAAAAAAAAGGTGGTCAGTGGTGAAGGCTTCTTACTTCACCATGCGACCGCACTTGCTATTAAAAGAAAATAAAAAATCCTCGTTGGCCTTTCAAAAAAAAGAAAATGAAAAAATGAAGGATGCGAGGTTCGAACTCGCGCGGACATACGCCCAACAGATCTTAAGTCTGCCGCCTTAGACCACTCGGCCAACCCTCCAATTGTAGGTTGTTGAAGAGGTAGCTAAGTCATAAGAAGGAGATTGACTCCAAACTTATTAAGCACCTCAAATTATTGTTTTACATACATTAATTTTAGTTAGTTTTTTTGTTTGCTGGACAAATACATTTTTAAGGCAGTATAAAGGTGCTGCAGTTGGTTTTCTAGCTCTATAGATTATTTCCTTACTTTAATCTCATTTGGAATGGTTATATGGTTATACTTCGACTATTTTTATTGTTGAAGCTTTTGCCAGTGAGGCGAAGGAATGGCTACATCATTAAGAAATAATCAACACAAAATCCTTCTTTTTGTGATCGGTCTTTAGCTTTTTTATCACTTTGAAACGACCTCTTTTTTGACCTTACAGAAGTCTTGCTAAATCAAGTCCCCTTCATTTTTTTTCATACGGATCTGGACTCCCTTTAAGACGATGTCTATCTTATTCGTGCATTTTTGGTTTTTTGCTTTTCTATAGTTCTGCCACATGTTCTTCCTTTTTCTTAGTATTTTCTGGTGCTTTTTCTTGCGTCTCATAAGCTCATATTCACTAAGCACTTCTCTAATTGGTTCGCCCCTTCCATCGACGCTTTCTCCATCAGATGCAATAAAGCATACTCTATTTCTTTTCTTGCGTATTCCAATGGCATCTCTTGACAAAAACAGACCCAACTCGACCATGGCTTCATCATTGTCCTTCAACTTGCAATCAAGGTTTGTTGGAGTGGACGCCACTGATATACATGACTCGGTCAATTTCTCCCTCGGAGAATACACAGGTATCGGCGGCGTTATCGTTCCAGGTAAAGTCTCCAATGTACTTTCACCAACTGCATAGGTCTCCCTGATTTCACCTGAGACCATTTTTGAATTTGGCTCAGATGGTGTCATTTCAGATTGACTCAACTGGTTTTCAATGTTTTGCTTGGCATGTTCTAGACCGATTACAGTTGCTGGCGTCTTTCTTGACAAGTCAGTGAAAAGGCTTCTTCTACCATCTACGTATATTAGTAAAGTGAGAACAGAAAAAAAGCGATAAAGTTGGTGAACGGTAAACATACATACAAGTTGACTTTTGGCTTCCTCGATGAGGGTTCTGAGAGGGATATATTCTCAGTTGCCTAGACATGTATATTAGATATATTGAATTACTTGGAAGTATGAAGAAGCTTAGAAAAGAAGTAGAACCAGCAAGCATAACGATGAGAGAACGCGATGGAAGCGTGGCACATACAGAAAAGGGCAAACTATATGTCAAGACGAGCCTCCCTTGCCAAAACAGCGTCATCTAGCTTGATTAAGTAGACGGTTCTGTTTGGACAGGTATCTTTTGGCACGGTATGAGCACTGACTTCACATTTGAAGTAGCTGATGTCCAACATACCTTCTATTATACCTGCGACAAAAGATTCACAATTCAAGTTCTCGTACTCCTTAGGCAATCCAATATATTTTGTCATCACAGGGTTATTATCAATTATCATATACTGGTTTTCATGCTCGGAGGACTTTTCCAAGCTATCTGCCTGTTTGTCGAAAAGACTCGTCCAGATGGTAGAGACTATGGATTGCAAGCTTTCCAATAGCCTGATGTTTCGCTTCGAGAGGTTGGATTTGCCGGTTGATGAGATGTTGTTGCTGAAGTTGACTCTAAGTGAGCTCAATTCTAGGTACTTCAAGCCGACGGTATAGCCTAAATTGTTTAGCTTTCTTTCGAGTTCTAGCAAACTTTTCGAGTTCTTCAAGTTCAGTGAAATTATCTGCATGAAAAGGAAACAGAGGGAGGAAACTGATATCTCATGTTTCGTCCGGTATAGGTTTCTGTCATATATATGACTTGTCACATTGACCTGTTTCTTGATTGTCCCGGGAGAAGGGAGAGGAGATGAATGCTGCACACCGGTCGCAGGTTGATGTGAAGTGGGTTTCTGCTGTCTAGGGTCTGTTGATAGTGGTCCAATTGCAGGATTGTAGCCTGTTCCCTGTAGAACCACTTTACTAACTGAGGACATTTTGAATGGGGTATGTTTATGAGAAGAACGAGAAACAACCAAAGTGACAGAGTTCGACGGTGATGCGAATGAAATTGTGCAAGTAGCAGCTGCCATACGGTTTTGACAAGTAGCGTACTGGTCTAACTGTCGAGGTCTCTTTCAGGCCAACTGGTCCTGGTGCGAGAAGCACGAAAGAGGAAAGTTGAAGAAAAAAGCATCAAGTTGAAGAAATAGAGTGAGAAGTTCGACAGAATGGGGTAGAAGACCTTGGTTTTTTCCGCCGAGCAGATCGCCGGTAAGTACACCTTATATATACACAGACATACACATACAGAGACACATACACAATGCCCGTGACGATAAGACGTGCAACAGTCGATGATTTACAGGCCATGCAGAACGCCAATTTGAGCAACCTCCCCGAGAATTATTCAATGAAGTACTATTTGTACCACTTGCTTTCGTGGCCAGAGGCGTCCTTTGTTGCGGTGAGCACCGATGTTGAATTAGAGGAGCAAGATGAACAATCAGACAAAACTGCCAAGGCCGAGGTGCAGTACGTGGGGGTGAATGAGAAGGTTGTTGGGTACGTGTTGGGCAAGATGGCCGACGACGACACGGAGGCTGACAAGACGCCACATGGACACATCACGTCGCTCTCTGTGATGAGATCGTACAGAAGGATGGGGATAGCGGAAAAGCTGATGAGACAGTGCCTCTATACGCTCTGTGAGGGTTTCAAGGCCGAGTACGTTTCGCTACATGTGAGAGAGTCCAACAGAGCGGCTCTGCATCTTTACAGGGACACGTTAGCGTTCGAAGTCCTCAGTGTTGAGAAGTCGTATTACCAGGACGGAGAGGATGCGTATTATATGAAGAAGGTGTTGAAGGTTGACGAGTTGGTTCCCTCCAACTTCCATAACGCCGAGGAGCAAGACGACCTGAAGAGTGACCTCATCTAATGACTGTGCCAGCATGGACAGTGTAATACACTAGTGTTATAGCATATACTAGACCTAGAAAACTAAAGTTTAGCGTTCGTTTGGCTTACATGCCAGTACGGTTTATGTTGTAGGAAAAGAGCGAGAGCAAAAGAGCTTCAAACAAAGATGATTCAAATCAGAAAAAGTTTAAAGGTAGCGTGTTTTTTTCCACATCAACGCATGAGGATTAGACAGGACGTCACACCAGCGTCTCGAGCCAAATGCACTCAAGTCATCATATGAAGAGATCTTTGTTTGAAAAAAGGAAGAAGAAAAAAGTAGAGCGGAGGCACAACGAGGCCAAAACAGAAGAGACACAAGTCTCTCCACGCTGTTCGCCTAAACAGCGGCCTTGATTGCAGCTGGTGCTGCCCACCACAGCCTCTACCTCTACTGTCGAACCTCTTTTAAAGCCAACACAGCGGACTAGAGATGAAAAATTTCGGCGGGAGAGAGCGCCCTTTTATATATTTTCGCTTTTGGCATCCGAGCGAGGCCCGGCACCGGGCTCAGAACAGGGTTTCTCCTAAAAACAAAAAGAGATGTGGCCTGCAAAGGGAACACCGGCGAAGTCTGACAAATGGTGGATGGCATTCAGCGGCTAGGCTGTAGTGTTGTTTATCTATTTCTTACCTATTAAGCGACGACCTCCGCCGTCGTCACTGCTCCTTGGCGTACACGAGCTTGTCGATCTTCACCTCGCCGTCGACCAACGTGTACAGGTACAGCGTGCATGTGGAGTCTTTCACGTCCAGGAGACAGAAGCTCGGGAAGGGCTCCATGTACTCGTCGATAGAGTGCAGCTGGAGGTCGTCGAGACTGGGCGGCACGAGGTCGGGTGACACTGTGGGCTTCGAGGCCTCTGCGGTGTTGTCACCATCGGCGGTGTTCTTGGTATCTGTTGGAGCATTGCTGAACTTTTTGTTCTGCGTCTCGTCTGCCTCATGTGGCTCTTTGGCGTCGCCGGCGTCTCCAGCCCCTTCTGCGGCATCTCCTGCACCTTTTGCGGCGTCTCCCGCTTTCCCCACGGCGTCATTGGACTCCCCGTTACGGACAGCACCAGCACTAGCATCAGCCTCAGCACCAGCGCTGGCCTTCTCCTGCGTACGAGCGTGCTTGTCGGCGACGAGCTTGTTGATCATCATCCGGTCCTCCTTGTCGAGGCTATCTGTCGAGTAGGCGCCAGTACCTGTACCTGGGTTGACGAAGAACTTGCCATCGAGCGTGTACGCCTCGACCTTGTGTGTCGAGCCGTAGATGAGCACGTCGGCGTCCATCATCCTTGCGTGGTTCAACAAGCTCAACGGGTCATTCTTCGGTATGACCTGAAACCCGTTGAGCAGCCCGATCTTGAGGTTGTCGTAGGTGAACACGAGCGACTGCGGGAGAGAAAGGTCGTCGTCGAACTCGCCCCTCACCATCTGGAAGTCTGCTGAGATGTCCTTCAAGAACTTTAGCGTGCTCCTCGAGCTCGTGATGTTGCCCAGGCAGAGCACCTTATCTATCTTCCCTCTGGGCTGCAGAAGCTTGCGGAACTTCGCCGGAATGTCGATCGCCCGCTCTGGAACATACAGGTCACCAATAGTGAGTATGAGCATACTTCCAACACGTATCTCTGCTCTTTGGAAAGTCTTCCTGTTGTACCAGAGCTCTTCTTTGCCTCCTCTTGTGCTTCCAACCTCCTCTTGAGAAGCGTTTCAACTCGATTCATGTCCGGAAACAGAAAAGGCCAGAATTAGTGGTGCACGGGTGCAAGGATATAACGGGTGTTAATACTACATGACCATTAGAACGAATGTGAATATGAGCATGAATATTAACATGAACATTGACGTGAATATTAACATGAATACAGCCATTACCATGGCCGCGGCAAGACCGTCAGAGAGTCTGCCATTGCAGACCACCCAGGCGAATCGATAGATAAATAACTGAGTAAGTAAATAAATAAGTAAATAAATAAATAAAGTCGTAACTAACAGTTCATGCGGAATACGTAACTCGTGACAGAGGGGCTTCACCGTGGAGATGCCGAGCCGGCAGAGAGATCGCAGATGTCTCCATTAACCGCCCGACTGGCCGTGCCCGGCTCAACGGGCGTGCCGCCGGCACGCCGCCTAAGCTTCCTTCTTCTCGTCGGAGGAGGCCAAGAAGTCGTTGATGGCCTTCTCGACGTCGAATTCACCGCCGGAAGCAGTTGCCGGGGTTGTGGCAGCAGTTGGTGCTGGGGCAGCAGCCGGAGCTGCGCCAAAGGCAGAGAGAATGCTGTTCACGTTGGCGCCGCCGACGACGGTCGCAATCGTGCCAATGGCCAACCAATGTGGTTGGACGGTCTTGCCGAGGATGTTGTATGCTGCGCCCATTTTGATGTTCTTGCTTGTTGTTCTGCTGTTCTTACCGATGTCGAAATGAAGCTGGTACTGTTGCTGCTGACACGCCAACCATGCCGCCTCCTCTCATATCCCTCTCTCCTTCTCTCCCCGCCCCCCACAGCATCGAGAACTTTCCATCGCGGCGCTCCGTCCGCCCTCGGCGTCTTGCTCGTCGAGCTGGCCCCGGTATAAATTCCAGCCAACCACCGTCTAGCCTGCCGCTGGAATGAGAGTCATTCTATGACAGGGCAGTAATAGCACCAGTAACAGCATACGCAAGCACACATACCATGTCCTCCCTCATCAAGTCCGCCAAGTCTATCCTCCCAACCCTCGACAGAGTCTTGGTCCAGAGAATCAAGGTTCCTCAAAAAACCTCGTCCGGAATCTACATCCCTGAGAAGAACGCCCCTAAGAACAACCTTGCCACCGTCATCGCCGTTGGCCCGGGTTTCACCTCGCAGAACGGCGAGCTCATCAAGCCCTTCGTCCAGGTGGGCGACAGAGTCCTCCTTCCTCCTCACGGCGGCTCGCCAATCAACATCGAGAAGGAAGAGTACCTCTTGATGAGAGATTCCGAGATCTTGGCCAAGGTTCAAGAGTAAGCCCTTACTTAATCGATTATTTAGTTAGTTGATATCGACCTGTCTGTATATATGCTAATCCCACACCCTCTAATACACAAGCACCCACCTCGTAGCGCCGCTAGACGTCATCCTGCCCCAGATACACACTCTGTCGCCAGTAGTTCTCCAGCTTGTATTTGCCCAAGAACTCTATGACTGCTTCGTCAGATTCAAACGTGTACTCCGTCCACTTCTGAAACCTCGCTTCCCCTACTTCCCCCTCCCACACCTTGTCACAGCGGTTGTCGGTCAAATCCTCCAGCGGTGGAGCTGGACCTTCCCCATCCTTCGTCCTCGGGGCCTCGTTCACAGTCCAGTTGATCCTCCGCATCATGAGGCTCTTATACTTCTCCAAACTACGCAGCCCTCCTTCCACTATGACCAGACTCCTCCCCCGCCTCAACCTCAAACACGCACCCGTGAGCATCAGCTGCTTCGCGTTCATGTCCACCTTGTAGAGATGCTTTGGATTGACCAAGCGCTTCACAACGAAAACGCAGCTGTAAATCCCACGATTCCGATCTTGCTCAACCTTCTGCTCCACCTTGTGTTGTCTCTCCTCCTTGTTCAACTTTCTCTCTGCATTCATCCGTTTGTGTTCGTCGGCACGCTCCTCTATCTCTTGCCTAACCCGCATCTCCACCTCTGTTGGATTCTTGATCGTCTCATTCATCAAGACGTTCATCAGGTTCTTTAGCTTCACCTTGGGCTTCGGTGCAGCATCCAACCCAAGTTTCACCCGGTCTTGCTTCTCCTTCATCACAAGCATCCTCCGATTCTTCCGTAATCGCTTTTGCTCTTGCTTCGTCAAAAACAATGGTTTTGGAGTAGGTATTAACCTCACCCATGGAGCCTCAACCGGAACAGGATGCTGAATGTAACTGGTGATCGGATTGTCCTCACTATTTTCATCCCTGTAAGTAACCACTTTCTCTCCGCAGCCTTCGTACTTGCATCCTCGACGCATACCGTTCTTCAAGAATGGCGCATCCCACCATTCAATGTATGGTGGTGCCTCCTCAAATTCGTCTCCGTACCTATCCTCCCCGATACTTTCGTCCGGAATGAGGTTCTTCCTCTTCAATTCTTCTTTACGTTCCAATTCTAGCCTTTCCTGCTTAGCCCGCTGTCGCATATTATTGGCACGTTCAATCTGCTTCCCAGGTTCATTGATTCGGAGTGTCCTGCTTTTCCGTTCCGGCACAATAGATAAGTCGGACTGATTGATATATGGGTTAATAGTGAAACCGTCACGGTGCTTCCAATCACTTAACAAAGGATTCTTGACTTTCGGCGGCATTTTACTCTTCCTTTTTTGATCATTGTTGGAGTTTTGGTCTTGGTCCGCTTGCTGTGTGCCCAGTGGCATTTGCAATAAAGGATGAATCTTGATATTTTTCAGGACTTCTTCTTCTTCTTTAGCTTTTTCAGCATTTTCTTGCTCCTTTACCCCGATCCGGGCTCTTTTATTCAGCTGAACATTCGGACTCGAATATGCATTTCTACCACGTTTCATTCTTTATCCCTGAAGAAATCTCCCAGATCTTTTCAAGGTGCAACTACTTGTTGTATATGTCGCATTCAACTCGACAGGTCTGGCTTTCTTTCTATTCATGATAATTCTTTTTCTTACTTACTTCTTTGAGACGTATTACGTAAGATAAAGGTTGCAGCAATAAAGCTTGTCATAACACGACAAAGTCAGCGTAGCACATGTTTATGAATCATACGAACTTGAGAAATATTCAGTCATTGCTCTTGTTGAGATAAGATACCGAAGCCGATAAAGATCTAGACATAAGCTATCCTGACGGACGATAGATAAGAGATAAGAGATGTGATGGGAATAAGGCATTGCAAGATAAAGAAAAATCCTAACAAAAATGAGGCGCTAAATTAATCTAAAACCAGATAAATTAATAGACGTGATGAGTGTATAATTAGTTTGTAAGTAAGTTATATAAATTCTATATTCAAAGATTAAACAGATACAACTCAACGATGTAGTGAAACATTAGCGTATACACACTCAACATTGAAAAACTCTGGTCTGTAATTTTTCAGAAAACCGCTTACTACATTTTTCTGCTGCTTTCCGAAACTTTCCAGATTTCTGTAATTCATACATTGAGTTTGATATTTCAATTCATAAAATGTTATGATAAAAACGCGAATATAAAACATTATAAACTGTAGCACATCGTACATCTTCATGCAAATCCGAAGCCCTCATGTCCTTCCCTTAGAGCCAACAACAGCGCATTCCGCAATCTGGTATAATTTTGATACTCTGGTAAATCGATTTGGTTGAAACACGTATGAGCTGTTGGTAACCGATCAGTGGCATTGTACACTCTATGTATACTGAACTTTGAGATGCCAGTCATACCTGTTAATTCTTTGAAACCATTCAAAGGAACCTTAGATGTACCTGTTGCAAATTGCAATAATTTAGCTCTCTCTTCAACATCAAATGATTTGACTGCTCTCCAGAACCACTGAACTTGAGGAGAAGATGGTGAGTAGTTTTCATATATGGTGTTATTTTTCCAATCATCAACATCGATATCTGGGAGACCAGAGACAAGTAATTCTAGTTCTTGCTCATCAAATATTGAGACCAAATCTTGCGGAATCATTGAGTAGAAGCCTTCGAGGAAGTTATCCATTTGCTCTTTGACTGAAGTTAAAAGTCTGTATTCAACAATAGCTTTCACATATTCTTGTTTGTTTTCTTCGGTGACAGCTATATCCCTACCATTAGGGATCAAATCAATTATTTTGTGCTCACCATAATCGTCAGTTTCAACAGAGAATGTCTCGACAATAATATCAGTGATATCGTTCTCTAACATCCAAACCAATGACTTGTAGTAATCAAGATCTAACGATTCCATATCCTTCAATGAAACCGGCTTTCCTAGCATTCTTTTGAACACAGCTCTACTGAAATGACAGTCCAACACATATCCATCATAAACAGCCTTGCCAATTATCATACCAACAAATTTGAAAAATGACAAATGCTCAGGGTTCACCCATGAGGTTCGATTAGGATGGAAGGTAGTCTTATCGGAAGCCACTGGAATGAACAAAGCGTAGTTTGGATCAAACATTTGTCTTGAAAGAACCTGGTACCATTCTCTAGTAACACCACCAGCATCAACACCTTCTTCACCGTTGAAGTGAATTTCGAGGATGCTCTTCCTAATTTTGTCACTAGGCTTAAAAAAAATACTTCTGTAAGAATCCAAAAACACTTGATTACGTCTTATATTGATTGGAAGTTTCTCTCTGGTCTCATTAACGAATTCGCCATGTAACTTTTGCTCAAAGTAAACCCTTTTGTTGTCAAATTCCAAAACCTTTGGATTCCTAATCAAAACTGAAAATGGTCCACTCATGAGCTTAGGATTGTTTCTGATCATATGATTCAAAATTTTCTTATGCTCTTCAGTAAATGTGAAAAATAAGCTCTCTATAGGTTCTTTTGCAAAGTCTAACTCTCGTTCGTCTTCGTACTTCAAGACGTCAAGCGTATTCATCCTCTGTACCTTACTATGCTTGCAAACAACCATAAGCGCCTCAATTAAAGGAGATAAAATGAAAGCAATATAGTTCATGTTATCATCCTCCCTAAGCAGCTTCAAACAATCACTCAAAGCGCCCCATAAAGGCCCCAACGCTGAATTCTTGTAAAGTAACTTAAGTTCTTCTATATCATCAGCATCATTATCCTTAGCCTGGTATAAATAGTCTAACGCGGTTAACACACGTAACAATTTTGCTTGGTCTGAAGCACCGGATGAAAACTGACTTAATGAAGAAAGACTTTCAAAATCCTTTTTAGAATTGCGTAAATCATTGATAAGATCTCTTAATTCCTTGGCAATTTTGGAGCTCAGGTAAGTGGCTTTTTTGGATAATTCTTTCGGAAAAACTATTCTTGCATTTTCCAACACGGATAAATTCTGAATTGAGACAATTGTCTGTTGAAACACTTTATTTGCACACTCATCCGCAACTAAAATGTTGATTATTTGCTTCAAACTTCTATCAGGAATATGTGGAAGTTGTGGTAACTTCTTAATCTGCTCTGACTCTTTTTCTAATTCGTTTAGTTTGAGCTTCATTGTTGGTAATGGTCTGGTGGCAATCTGTATGGATCTTGACAAAATATCCATCAAGTTCGTATCTTCTTTGATAATTTTATTTTCTAGTAAGTTAAGCAAAATGTTGATTGGAAATTTGAAACTACTGTCCTTTAATTTGTTCTTTTTGGAAGTCTTTTTCATAAATGTACTGCCTTCTTGGTCAGCTAGGAAATGAAATCTCATACTTGTTTCGTTTTCAAGTAAGTATTGTATGACATCAATCGACTGTGTTGCCAAAGAGACAACCGTGCAGGCTACAGGATACTGTATATTCTGCTTGTGAAGCTGTGTACTTTCAGCTGATTCTCTGCTTGAAGTCATATTGGCTCTATTGCATATCTGATTGTAAACACAAGAGAGTAGATTTTGGTCTTTAATACCTTCCTGCAAAACGTAGAGAATGATTGAAATGACCTCAGCTCTGGAATGCTTGCTTAGACAAAGGTATGCAATTGCCTTGAAGAAAAGTTCCCTCTTGTAATAAACTTGAGGAATGAACAATAATTTCAGTAATGCAGCAATTCCTGGTTTGTCAACCAACGCAGTGAAATAGATTTTGGAAGGTTTTCTACTCTTCGCCTCTGTAGCTAAGTTATCACTCACAGGTACCTCTGTCCGCTGCATTTCAACAGATCCTCGCTCATCACGCAAGCGTAGACCAAATTCACTATTGTCAACGTCATCTTCAATGTCATCATCAACATCATCATTATCGTCGTCTTCATCATTTTCAAGACCGTAACCAAATCCGTCATTGCCATCTTCATCATCGTCATCATCGTCATCATTATCATCATCCCCATCAATAAGATTATTATCAGAATTAGCACTAGCGCCAAAGCCAAAATTGAATTGATTCGAGCCCAATGAAAGATTTCTGATAAACCCGATAGCTTCTCTTCCCCTGTCTTCGATTCTGGCCTGATGGACCTGTTGTTCATAAACTTCTTGTCGCATCACATCAGGCAAAGCCAACAAAAACTCCGGGTCAATCCCAGTACCGCTGATATCAACATCCATGCCACCAATTTCGACATACACAGGCTCAGATGGCTCATTGCTTGTTGCTTCAGCGTTATTACTCGATTCTTGTTCTCGTTCAAACTCCAGATTTCTTTCTTTTTGTAACCACTCGTTTTGTCTTTTCTTCTCCTCTTCCTGCTTTTCTCTCTGTTTTCTTTCTTTGTCTTCCTTAACTCTCTTATACTCCTCATTGACAATTTCGCTTTTGTTGTATAATCTGTTAATAATTTCAGGTATAGCACGATACGTTATATTCTTACCAGAATATAATTCTGAGGTCTCTTGCCACCTTTGTGCAGTGGATTTGATCAGAACACTATTCAACTGAGATGCACGTTTTGAAAAAATCAATGGCTCAAATACTCTTCTGAAATCTAGCAATCCTTGAATTTGATTATTGTTTCTTCTATCAAAAAGGGACTGAGTGAATTCCAAAAGGGTTGACCTTGTATCGTTTCCTACATATTCAGTAGGAAGGGGAATATTGGAGCCCATTTGTGGAAATAAGATTCCTGTTGGGAACATTTGATCACTATTATTTGCGTTAAGTGACACAACTGAAGGACGTCTACTTCTTTGGCCATTTCTACCATGATCGTTTTCCAATTCATCAAGCCATTCTTGGAGTATGACCGAGTCATCACTATCACTTCCACTTTCTTCATCATTCTCGTCAATAGACTGAAGATCTAACTCTATCACGTTTTCACCACTGTCATCTATTGTCTCAGAATCAGACCCTGAGCTATCACCTCTCATATAATGCTCATCATCGGACATTTCATCACCAGAAACTAAGTCTCCTTCCTCGTTCGAAACATAATCATCAATTTCGTGTTCATACATCATCTCATCATCAGAGTTATCAGAAGCGTCAGAGTCGTAAACAAAATCAATTTGCTCGTCATGTAAGCCGTGGTTATCGTAGCCTGGATTCCCCATATCATCATCTCCAACTCCTTCCATGTTATCAATGTCATCGGATTCGATGTCATGATCTTGATCATCACCATCGGTGTCTTCTTCCATACCGTCATCATTATTACTGTCCATGTCATCATCAATGTCTGATCCAGTCCCTCTATCATTATCGGAAAGTATAATCTCAATTCCATCGTCCACCAGAAACTCATCATTGAAGTCGTCGTCAAAATCGTCATCGAAATCATCTTCGTCTTCAACGTCCTCCAAATCATACATGCCTAAGGTGGAGTTTTTTAGCAAATCGGGGGCATCATCTTTATACTCCAATTCTTCATCAAATACCTCTTCTTCAACATCAGTAGATTGTTGATCTGCTTTGAAGGCATCCTGGTATTCAACCTTGATCTCACCGAGTAGAGAAACTAATTTTAGGACGCTATCGGCAACCTGTTCCGTATAAGGAAAGTTTGTATCGAGCTTTGCTAGAATGTTAGTGGCAACATTACCAGTCTTCTTCTCTAATAATTCCTTTGCAAAATAGTATTTATCATTCTTAGTGATAAATGGATCGGTTGATACGGATACAGCATTGTTGAAACTTTCTCCACACAATTTTCTTATTAAATTTAGAATGTCAACAATTCTTCCGTATTTAACTACTGAACTTTTGTTCGACTGTTCGGTATCCTTTATGACTTTAATCAAACTATCTGCAGTAAACTTTCTAGCAAAAGCAACATCACTATCTGAGACACTGGTATTTATGTATTCTGCTCCCTTAGAAGGCACCGTAGATACTAAACCCAATATACATGCATAGCCTAAAGATGCGAGTAATTGATGTACTTTGTGAGTTGAAGTTTCTTCTTTTTCAAAAGGGTTAATAGTGATAAACCTATGGACTAACATATTCAATGCTGTTGAACGTGGCTTTTTGTCAGACTTATTCCTTTCTTTCTTCGAAAAAGTTAGAAATTCTGTTTTGCATGAAGTGTAGGAAAACAATAGCTCTGAAACAGACTGAAGCAAAAAAACTGCATAGGCCAAGGAATTATTATTCGAAACAAGGGTGTTAATATCATCAGCTTCCTTGTCATTTTTTGACACGCCATCATCCTGGGATCCAACCATGAGATCTTTTCTACTGATTGTAATTAGTTCAGATAATAAGAAGTTCATGATTTCTGAAGTATTCTGATCTGGGTGATCGTGTGTTTGATTAACATCAACTCCATGCTTTTTCAAGATTTCTTTTTCTTCATCATCTAGTATCGAAATTAAAGGTGATTTGAAATGTCTATTGATCCGCTTAACAATACAAGATTCCCCCACTACTTCACAAAATATGGACGGGTTACGAAGGACAAGAGCTGAGTTCTCTTCCAAGAAAATTTTCAAATCCTTCACCTTGTTTTTCTTTGATTTTGCACTGAAAGTTTGATTTATGTCCTTCTCAAAGTAACTCTTTACAATATGCTCAGACTCAACTGACCTTCTCAAAACATTAATGACCTGAGATTGTAGACGGACTGAGCAATGTTCCTTTTTAATGAAATAGACCAAGCTATGCATTATTTTGGATCCTGCAAGCGTTTTGATTCTTGCATCGTCAGTACACAACATGAGAAGAATATTTGCCACTTCAATCGCAACTTCTTCAGTTTGGATGACTTCAAGATTTAGAAGTAAATCTAACAATGAGGCTTCTGATTCGGGGCTAATGGAAAAGATATCTGGGTGGGATATCAGATATGGAGAAAATTTAGAAGGCACACTTACTTTTGGTGCTTGAGGAGCAAAAGGAATCTTTGTTTCCGAAAATAACTTACTGAAAATCGTTAAAGCACTTGCAAACCACGGCTTTTTGACATTATTTTCAGTCATATGTTGAGATAAAAACTTTGCAAAGTTTTCAATCAGAGAAAAGTATTTTGGAAGTGATAGCCTACCCACAATGTATCCAAACAACTTCAAGGTTGATGAAAGTTTTTCGTTTTCTTCTTGATCTTCAGAATCAAAATCCATCGCCTTTACCACCGCAAAAAGTGGGTCCAAGACATCTTCCATGCTTTCTGAAAGGGAATTGCCAAAAACAGAAAAGAGTAAGTCGGCAACGCCAGACGCAGATTCGGGATATAACTGTGCAATTTTTATCCAGTGAGAAATGAAGTTGACCTCTTCTGCACCTCTGTGAAAGTAAAGGTCATCAATAGTATCAATATCGTAATTTGGAGAATAATTCAAATGTATTGATTCAACCAAGGGAGGCACATACTTTTGCTTTAAAACGTCCTCCCATTTGACATTGTCAATTATGCCAAAAGTTTCGTCAAGATTTTCTGGCGTCTCTTTTAGTAGTTTAGGAATATCGTCGCCGAAAAACAATAGAATCTCTTTAGCAGCATCTCTAGGGATCCCAAGATTTTCCAAGAAGTTAATATTGTAATCGGAAGGCGCTGTTGTTTCTGCAGCTATAGGATATAATCTACCTTTAAATGTAAGAGAATGTGATTTGAAACTTGCAAAAGCACACTTGCTTAAAAGAATGATGTCTTCAATTAAGGAAACAGGAATTTTGGTTGGAAATCTGTTCAAAATGTTCAACCTGTTAGCCGAAGTAAGCTCTTGCAACAAAATGAAGTCTGCAATAGCAGCTTGAACCTGGATAGAAACCAAGACCTCAGATCCATACTCACTTTTTTCCGGGCCCAAATATTTGTACAACTTGTGGGCATTTGGAAGAGTTCCAATGACATTCACAGCTCCCACGTCGGCATGCATATTCAAAATTTGATCAATTACTGCAGGGACTAAACTTTCTAATTCTATTGAAATGTATGATTTTTCAGCAAAAAAGTCAATTTTGCTCTTCTCAAAAGTCCCTAGCATAGAAAATAAGTCAACGGCTAGATCTTTCAATAGTGGAAATTTCTTGTTTTGAAGAAGACAAATACTCATGGTTGGATTAACGGCAGCAGACACCCCAAAGGAATGGAATATATTCAAGGAAAGTTGGTTGAGCATACAGAATAGGTATCCGTACTTTATTTGTTCATTGCTGGTATTTATTCTCGTGAGCATATCTAATGTTACACTCGTGTATTGATTTATGATTCCAACCGCATAACGAGCAGATACTCCGAATAAAGTTTTGCTCTCAGATCTTCTTCCCCAATTTATAGAGCAGAAACTATTGAACACATTTCTCAGCCAGAACTTAGAACGTGAAAAGTTGAAATACATGATGGAGATATTTTTGAATTTTGCACTGTTGCCGTTCCAATCACAACTTTCAGAAGGTGGAACACCAATTTCTTTCTGCTTAGGCGAAATTGATTGAACTAGAGTAAAAGCATTTTGAGCAACTGAAGGTGGTGTGTAGACGTGAAGCAGTACTTCTTCTATGGCGAGTCTTCGATAAAACAAGCACAATTCTCCAATCAGATTCAATCCATCTTCAGATCCAAATGCCTGTGCAATATCTAAGATTTTGTTAGGCTGATACTTGTGAAGTTTTGAGTAGAAATCAGACAAGACAAAAAGCAAACAGTTCATTATTCCTAGATTGGATATGATTTCACGAGCTGTTTCTCTCCCAGCTTCATCTGCATTTTCAAACTGCAAGAAGAAAGATTCGTCATCATTTGGATGATATGTGAATTCGTGTAGCTTATTAAGTGTTCCTGCTAATCTCTCTTTTAAAAAAGGGAGGCAATATGAACGAGTTGTTTGATCGATCCACTTTATGATATTTCTGAAATGAATAATGGTCTTAGACAGGGAATAATCAAATGGCGCATTTTTCAAAGTGATGAATTTGAAAAGATTATTCATATCAATGTGACCATATAACCTTTTCCATTCCTTCGAATTCTCAAACATCGATGCAAGGAAAATTAATGTGCATTGTATCACACTAGCTTTATCTGAACTTTCCCACCTTTCCAATGAGGCACTGTTGGGTTCTGAATGGATGTTTTCGTCAGATTGGCTGCAGTAAAGTGAACCATTGGGTGACTGATAAAAATCAACAGCATCAAACTGCACGGATTCTGGGATGATATTAATCAGTTTCAAAACTTCCTCGTTAATATCATCTTTCAATTCAGGGTGATGTCTAGCAAGCTCATCAATCGCATGGCCCAAGCTCATCACATTTTCTAGTTCAACCAGTTGCTTACAAATTTCTATATTTGTAAAAATTGAAAAAAGCGTGGATATAGCTTTGGTTTCCTTGACTTTGGTTAACCCACCGTTATTCAATGAAATTGCATTTATGACATCAGGCAGCTCCAAAAGCAATTCACTGTCAGGTAAAAGAAACGTCGAGAAACTATTGAAAAAGGTATCTATCACACCTGCTTCATTGAGAATAGAGTAGGCAGTAGGTTCACTATTGATAATGGTAGTAATGATACGGATACAGTCAAAGAGTAGCTCGTATCCAAACAACTTTGGATTTTGCATTATTTTTATGATACTCTTCAACATAGGAGAGTCATAAAGGTTTCTCATTCGATCACCTGGATAGGTCGAGATCAATGAATTGACCAACCTTAGTAGAAAATTAAGAAGTTTGACTTGTCTGGCTGTAATAACATGAGAAAGATTTGAACCCTTTGGAGCACCTCCTTCATAATCGGGGTTGTCAATGGCAAACTGTACTTCGAAGTCGAGTAAGTTAATAAGTACATTGAAACCATCGTTAGTCACAAATTCCTCAAACGCGTCTGAAAGTCTTTCAATAAAGATCTCTATCAAATGTAATGGTCCTGACCTGGTCATTCTATAATTATTCCTCAAAGAAAGGAAATCGAGGAATATTTTCATCAATCCTGCGGCACGTAGATGGATAGCCAAGGACTTGTTTTCCAACAAATTCGCTAGGATGTTGTAAATGTAATTCATATATGTTTGATCGTTATTGAACTTATTTTCCTTAGTCTGCTTCAAAATGGCCTTCAAAATATGAAATAGTAGTCCATGACTCACATTACCGCCTAATGCTCTCATAAGGTCTGAGGCACCATTTTTTCGGTTTGATATATTGACAAATGCTCTCAAAGTGGCAATGCAAGGCTCTCTTGGAACATGGTTATCTGGATTGACCAAATCACACATATAACTCAAGAGGTAAGGCTCTTCGTCAAAAACTAAACCGACAAAAGTGCCATAAGTGATGTTCGACGCTGCAGCCGCAACAGAATAACATTTAAAAGTCACTAGTTTCCCTCGTAACGCCAAACACTCAAATGACTTCCCACTATAGGCGATGGCGATATAAACATGTAGTACAAAGTCACACCATTTCTCCTTAGGTATAACATTTGCTGCTTTGTCGAAAATTTGCTGCATGGAGAGTTTTTTCAATGATTCGGAGCTCAACTTGAAAGTACGAAGTCCTTCGCCGGTTTTGTCCTTTTCCAACTTCTTCTTCTTCCCGTGTCTGCTTGAATCTTGCTTCTCCGACTTTATCACCGAGCCTGTCTTATAGTATTCATAATTCAATATTTTCCAGGATGAAGGTGTAACAAAATCTGGCCGAATACAGTCGTATAAGCTGATATGAATAATATTTTTATCGGAATCCTTTGTTTTCAATTTTTTCTGTTTTTTACTCGAAGACTGTAAATCTGGTCCTACTTCGGGTGCTATGGATATGGCCTTATTAATGGAGGCTGCTTGCTGCTCATACTGTTTCACCTCAATAGGTGTCGGTCCCGGTGTGGTTCTGATTGATTGAAGCGGGAACCTTTTTATGAAGTCCACCAGTAGGTCTCTGTGCTTTTTCGATAGTGTGAACTTCATCGGATAATGTGACGCAAACTTTTCTGAGAGACAGCATGTTAGCTTCAATACAGATATCTTGATGTCAAGAGAGTTTGAGAACATCAAATCGGCTATATAACCATGAGAATTATAGATGTCTCTGCTTGTACTGTACTCTAAAAGCTGATTAGAGTAATTGACGCATGTTGTTATTATCTCAACCTCATCGTGTGGAACATCGAGAGGTGCAATGTAGTCCTCGTTTAACTTGTACTTTTGAATATGATTTTCGTATATTTTATCGATCCTGTTCAACAATGAAACATAATGCTTCAAGTTTGGGCGTGTACCATCCCAGTCTTTAGGATAAAGGGTACTTAATTTCTTGATCAAATCCTCAATAGGACAGTTTGTCAAGTAGTCAATATGTGCTTTCAAGTTGTCCGGCTATCAAAAACTCGTTTCCAATCGTGTTCAAAACCGTGTTAGTAATTTATGATCTAGAGTGCAAGAGATATTAAAGGGGGAGAAAAGGGCATATGTACATACGATTGCCTCCTCTGGATCAATGGAGTTCTTGAGTTGGATTAACATTATATCGGTGGATGCCGCTATACCTGTCTGACTCGATAACTCCGGGGACGGAACACCAATTAAGAAGATCAGTGGCTCAAGATACAGCTTATCCCGTTGATGTAAATCCAAATTTTCAATAGACTCTTCCCAGAGCGTTTGCCACTGAGGGACACTTTTCTGTTTATCCCCCGGCCAAAGGCCAGGGTGCGCTTCAAAAAGTGTGGAAACGTCGACCGTCTCTTTTTCCTTTGCCAAACACGCTTTTGAGATAATGGTAGTAGGGAGACGGTTAGGAAACTAGACTAGATGGCGGATCAGATTCCTACCTGATCAGGCCGTAACAGCCTAGGTTGTGTTTAGGATCAATATTGCTGCGAGAACTATTCACTTGTGACTGATAGAGACCGACCAGGAAGCAACAACTCTGCGATACCATCGTTTTTCTGGAGTATTTCTCTATTTGTGATTGTTTGAGTTTCGTGTATCGTTCGTTGTATTCTGCACAGATCGAAACCAAACAAATAGAGCTACAGCACAGGACTAATATGTATAGACTGAGAAGCATAAAAGTCCAGCTACGTTACGCCAATAGAAAAGTACAGTATTCTTCCTTCATTATGCTAAGTAATGAAGAAACCAACAATCTTTTTGAAGCTTCTCAACACGGTGACGGCCTGAAAAAACGTGCAATCGAAACAGAAGAGGAGGAGAGTATTGGACTGTATACCCCGCAACGCAAGGCTGCAAAGCTGAAACCAACAATATCGTCGGTGAGCGATACAAACTTTTCCTCCTGCTCATTCGATGAGGTATCTCAGAAGCTCAAGTCTCTTTTCAGCCTTCTCGGAGAAAAGTTTCACGATCAAAAGGATGTGTTTGTGTCACTGACGGATGTTTTGAGCAATTCTAGCCAACCACCGAACGCAATAAAACCAATACCTCCTGCGTGTATACCTATAAGCGTTGCAGCTTCGTCATCAAAAAGTGACTCGTTACAGCTGAGCTCCACTGCGGTAAAAAATGTCTCACAATCTGCATTGCTGTCTGATAACAAGGAGAATGTTCCCGATAGACGTGTATTGCTACCGACTTCCTCTCCAATGAAACTCGAAACTCCGCTGAACAGAAACCGACAACAACGAAACTTTGGAACATTGCACATGGCTACGCAAGATAGTCAAACATCAGACAATAATGATACTAGACACGTGAAACCTATAATATTGAGTCCGGAGCAAGAAGTGGTTATGGAACTAGCAAGGAGAGGTAACAATATTTTTTACACAGGTTCGGCGGGAACAGGAAAGTCTTTATTGCTAAAGAAGCTTATCAAGAACCTCAAAGAGCAGCACCCTCCCGACGCAATTGGAGTTACTGCATCCACAGGCTTGGCGGCATACAATATAGGTGGAATGACCATCAATTCTTTTACGGGAATAGGTCTTGGAACAGGAAAACCTGAAGAGATGGTCCGCAATATCAAGCGGAACAAGAAAGTACGTGACCGTTGGGACAGACTTAAGGTTTTAATTATCGATGAAATATCTATGATTGATGGTCAATTGTTGGATAAACTTGACGCTGTAGCAAAACGACTTCGAGATGCATCCAAACCCTTTGGCGGTTTGCAGGTCATATTTTGTGGTGATTTTTACCAATTGCCACCTGTGTCGAAAAACAGTCACTCTACTTTTGCTTTCGAAAGTAAGTTTTGGAAAGCAAACATTCATGTGCAAGTTGTATTGAAGAAAGTTTTCAGACAAGAGGGTGACAAGCAATTTTTGCAGATGCTTCAAGAGGTAAGGGATGGAGAAGTATCGGAATCGACTGCTAAGAAATTCAGAACTTTGTCTAGACCGCTATTGTCAAACGATAACCTTATACCCACAAAACTATTTCCCACCAGAAAGGAGGTCGATATAGCTAACAATAATATGTTGAAAGGACTTAAAGGCGGGGCTATATCTTTTACTGCTATAGATGGAGGAGCCCTGGCACATACCCAACAAGGACAAAAGATGTTGGAATCGTTTTTAGCACCCAAAAACGTCACTTTGAAAGCTGGAGCACAAGTGATGATGATTAAAAATTTAGATGAGACGTTAGTTAACGGATCATTAGGAACTGTTGTTGGGTTTTTGAATAGTGATACATACCATAGTTACACGAGTCTATGCCAGGAGCTAGATTCTGCCGAGCAGGAGGATGATTCTTATGGTATGATGAGACTTTTAGAAGAGCCCAACGATTGTCTTGCAGACTCGATATTCGATTTTTTAGGGGAGGTCAAAACGAGGATACAAGAGAAAATTGCTTGTGAATCTAATGAAACAGGGGAAAGATACAAGCCAGCACTTATCAGCGGGGATAATGAAACATCAGGAAATGATATAGAACTGACAGATGCTAGTATCCAAGAAATACCACAACCTATAGAGTCAGAACCAAGTGCTTACGAGAGTTCTAAAATAAGTATAGAGGTCAACTCATTGGAGAGAAAAGATGTGCGTCTCGAATGCATTGAGAGAAAGGAAGAACTATTAAAAGTCTTGAAACAGAATGAAAACCCCGGTAACTTATTACCTTTGGTCTGCTTTCGCCTTTCTAATGGGTCATCACGAACGATCCTAGTTGAGAAAGAAACTTTCAACATTGAGGATGACTTTCACAATCCTATTGTTTCTAGAGTGCAACTTCCACTTATGTTAGCATGGGCGTTATCAATCCACAAATCTCAAGGTCAAACATTGAAGTTTGTTTCTGTTGACTTGAAAAAAATATTCGAGAACGGCCAAGCATATGTTGCTCTATCAAGAGCAGAACATCGACGGGGTCTACAAGTGCTCAATTTCTCTCCGCAAAAAATTAGAACAGATCCCAGAGTGAAGAAGTTCTATGCTAACTTGAAAGATGCTGAAACTGCACTCGAACACATTGATAACCCGAGCGGTGAAAAATCATTTGACAGTGATATTTTTAATAGGCCCACTGGATTCCAAACTCAGGTGAAAAACTTGCAAGAATTATCTGCTAGTCCTGAACGGTTTGCGAAATTTGAAAAACAGTCCAAAGGAATTGCAGAAATGATCCAAAATCTCAACAAAAACAAGGATAAAAAGAAAAGAATAACGGATTTCGATGAGAATAAAGCTAGCAACAAAAAAGATAGGCTCGACTTAAAGAAGGGCCAGAAAAGTAAGGTTCCAGCCGATATGTTGATGTCCGAGGATGAAACTGACAGTTTCGAACGACTGTTTGAGGGGAGATCGTAAGCACTTTTTTTACAGGTCATATAGAAACGCCATGTGTATAGGGTACATTATATAAATATAGAGTTACTAAATAGAGAGATGTTAACCTCAGTTTGCACCTACAATCCAACCTATGATATTCTTCCCCAATTCAGAGCTATCGGTATTCAACAACTCTTCTGCTGATGACTTCAATGATCTTTGCAAACGAGCCTGAACGTCTCCTAGAGACGTTTCCATCGTAGTTGAAGACTTTTGCTGAGCTTGATTATTGACATCACTACTTGCAATCATTTGCTCCTGCTGTGAAGTTAACATCTGCCACTGTTCCAAAACAATGGTATTAAACTCAGTTGGAGCTACCAACAAGAGTTTACCTAAAAGTTTCAACTTACAATCAACCGCTGAAGATTCAGATACATCGTCATAATCGTTTTTTGATAGTTGGAAAAATAAAAACCAATTCTCACTCACCAATTCAAACGGCCCTTCCACCTCATACTTCTTTGTAATTGCAGAAGTTAAAAGCTCAAAACCAAGGTCAAATGAATAGGAATAGTCCACCGCAGAAGAAAATTCCAAACACAATAGTTTAAGTTTTACAGCCAACAAGTTGGTAGGATCATCATATGATTTACCTTTATGCCAGAATAAGCTATCTTCACCAGCTTTACTCATGCCATCGACTAGCAACGTCAAAAGGTAATATAAATCACCTGGATACATGTATGCATTGTCATTTAGTTCAAGAATTCTCTTGGTAATAGCAAGCGGATCATTTACCTCAAAAACATCCTTTGGAGTGATTGGTATCCCTGGCTTTAGGTAGAACTTCCACTCCAACAATTTGCTGTTGGCCTCTATGAGTGAGGATAACCGATGAGCATCCTCTGAGGTAGGGTTAAGTAGCTTCAAACAATCCACGCAATCCTTTAAGGATCCTATTTTTGGATCGCAGTTCCTTGCCTTCATGTACAATTGCCAACAGTGCTTGGCAATAATCTTTTCATAGCTATCTTTTGACAAGTGGTTGAAACTAATCAGATAAATGTTCGCTATCACTGAAAATTGTTTCATCCCAAGCAACTTTGAAAGTATCACTTCAGATAGTTCTTCTATAGATATTTTGTTGAAAACTGACGTTTTTTTCAATGTTGCATAGAGCGAGCTTAAAAACAAGGACCATTTTTTGTCATTAGTTTCTACTGTGACTTCGTTATTGATGAACTTCACTAGCTCAGTATACTGTACACTTTTGCTAGAGTTTTCTAAAGTCATGATGTCAACAAAGGAAAGTTCATTTGAGTATAAGATCTCTCCAACATCAATAACGTTCAAGATCGAATCGATCGTTTTGTAAGAAGCAGAAAGCCTCTGGGAAACTTCACTCAACGTCAATCCAGATAAATTCTCAGCATTGAAGCTGTCAGAACCGTTTTCTAAAGTTAACGATTTGAGTAACATTAACATCTCCTTGGAGTAGACAAATACCTGTAAAACTGCCCTCGGACAAAGATATATTGTTGCCAGAAGTGTGCAGACAAATGTTGCCTTCACGGTATATTCAAGACTGTCTAACGCTTGTAACAATTTATCATGTCTTAGCACATATAACAGCACCGTATAGTTGTTGATCAATTTCAAGTGATCCGTTTCCTTGATGCACTTGCATCCAAATTTCTGGAGCCAGCTATTCATGGAATTCCATGCGTCTATCCCCACGTAGTGGAAATGAGGGATAAGAACTTCATTGATTAGTCCTGAATCTTTTTTCTCCTTCTCAATATGTGACATGATCAATTCCACTTTCTCTTCTGTTGGAAGTAGATTTTCGTAGTCTAGTAATGGATGATCGTATTCGACGGTTAGTGACAATCTACTCAGCGGGCTGTAAAATCCTTTGATCCAATCCAACAACTCCAAATCTGCAAACTTGGAATGCTTTATAGTAGTGATCAGCAGATCCGTGCAACGGAAACTGCCAAAGTCATAGTTGATTCTGAAAATAAAGCTCTTCATAGACGTACTGAATAGTTTGGCGTCAGTGACCATGTTCTTCTCAGCTTGAAGAATAAAGTTATATTTGTAAGTTTCTGTCCTGATGGCTTCATAAAAATTTTCGACCATTTCCTTCTTCTGCTCTAAAGCTAGTCCAATCAAGTTCGTAATGGGGAGAGGAACTTCTGATTCTGTGCCCAAGATAGACGATATGTCCACACCTTGGTCTTGCCTGTCATTTTCGATATCATGTTTTTCTTCCAGCTCAAGGAGTGTTTCCACACATTTGACAATTCCCTCGTCACATAGTAGCACCGGAAGGGAGGCAATCAGCAATCGCAGGAGAAACTCCACCGTTAAGCCGTCAATGTTCAGAAACGGCATCAGTTCAGCCAGGCGTTCTGTCATCTCCTCAAGGCTCTGCGAGTTGGAAACCAAGTACTGGGCGCAGATCACCAGATCAATGCTGTTTTCTAGTTCAAACATCCTGTATACAGTCTGTATATCTATACTGTTACGAAATGATAGTGTTTAGTCTGAGCTTCACCTCCCGGGTGCCTTCTACAGGTAATGTGCATGATTGAATGAATCAAATCGGCTGGAAAAAAACAAGCACTACACGCCCATTTTATCCCGCCTTACGGGCTCACGTGGCCCATTTACACCCTTTCAGTTGGCTCTTCTTCCTCTTGGGAACATGCCATGAAGTGCTGAAAGTAGTTGGTATACAAGCCTACAACGGCGTGGTCATTGTTGATGTTGTCATGTAGTCTCATCTTCCTCGAGATACGCCCCACTCCTGCGACCTTGCCCAATCGGATCCACCTCAAGCACTTCGGACACTTTGAGTAGTAGCATTTGAGCTTCCCGGGGCTCTGTCGGTACACTGCGTCCGGAGGCGGGAGACCCACGTATCCGAAGCCGTTGACGTTCAGGATCCCGTGAGCCAAACACATGTGATCCTGGAACCTTTCCCTCGGAACCCATCTCTTGAAGGGACACATGCGGCAGAGGTACTCTACATGTGCATGATCGCTCTTGCTATGTCGGGAAAACCTGTGTGTCATGGCGTTTTCCTTTATGCTTTTTTTCCTCATCAAGTTGTAATTTTCCAACTCCGAGTCGGTGGCACTGTCGGGACAGCTCATGTTCACCTTGAACTGGTATTTTTCCTTGTTATCCTTCAAGAACGCCGGCTGTAGGACGTGATGATGAAATTTCTGTGGATCGAGCCTACTTTCGATCTGGTTGGACTTGGCGTTCATTTTCCAAAACTCGACCTTTCCGAAGTCTTTTACTGTATTGTAGTACTCTGCTGGCGTCTCTTCATCTACAGAAGTAATGTCAGCATCTTCCGTTTTAGCCTTGTCCTGTTCTGGAACCTGCCGCTGTTTCTTGCCCTTTTCCGAGACCACGGAGTTTTCTTTCTCTTCATAAACTCTGTCGTTTTCACCACCTTCCAACGTCGCAGCCTTCAAGCGATAGACAATGTCGTCAATTTGTCCCAAGTCCATGGAGCAGCTTGCTTTGTGGACATCGTTCAGCCAAGTCTCGATGATTTCTTTCGTTTCATCTGCCATCTATAATTATTTTTCCTTATTTACTTCTCGGCTCTCCAACCCACTAGCTTACGATTCTACTTTCCTGCGGCAGATATTGACAACACTAAAATGTAGCAATGTTAATCCAGCTTCACTGGCTTGGACGGGTGGACAGACACATGGCACCCAGCTGGGCCCAGTGGTTACCCCCCGGAACATGAAGCCAAGAGAGGTTGCCCATCACTTTTCCTCTCCCTCCAGAATCCGTGGCACCACAGCCCTGAAGCAAAGGGAAAATTGCTTTGTATATTGTGAATGTGCAGATGTTATATTTATTAATACTGTATTTAGTCAAATTTATAAAATATCTTGTGAAATAAAAAACCTATCTAAAAGAATAATGGTGCCTTTGGGCTGCACAATGTCGTTAAAATACCCTAAATCAAATTAAACCAAACCAAACCATGATCGTTAGAAAAAAAAAGTAGCTTACCCACTACATTATACCACTGCGTAACCACTGGCATAGCTGACGCTGCTGTCACGAGGCGAAACAACGCTCGAGCTCTGAGCATACCCATTCCACTTGAGTGCATGTTTCGATGTGTCCGAGATCGAGTCTTGCATCAACAACATGAGAATGCCCAAAGGTTTGGCACCACAGATAGTGTTATCGGTGAGATACATGTAGTCCTTGAAAGAGCGATAGGAGCCCGTCGACATTGCCTTCATCGCAGATCTGTCCAAAAACTCAATGCTTTTGTATATTGGCAATTGGGAATTGGAGAGCTGCTTGCTCTTGGAGACATTTTCTATATCGGTCAAAGCGCCAGTCGGGGTGTATGAGACATAAGAGAACCTTGAACCCCAGTGACAGAAGTCGGTGCTTATGATGAATGCGTTCGACTTATCCTCGAAATATGGCTTTAAAGACTTTGCTATTCTTTTTTCAAAATTCTCATCCGTTGCACTGACCATGATCGGAATGATTTTCGGATGAATACCAAGGTCGTTGGTCACCTTTTGCAAGAAGGGCATGTGCATTTCAAAAGAGTGCTCGTCTTCATCCACCTCGAGACTCATCCTCTTGAATAGCTTAGGGTCATCTTCGATTAGTTCGTTTATGACATCCTTATCCACCTGTAATTTTCCTAGCGGGGTATCATAGTAATCGCAATCCGTTGTTAAGACGCAGCCTTTGAAGTAGACATGATGGGATGGACCCATAATAAATACCCTTTCAATCCCCGTAGTATCTAGTGTGCGGTATGTCTTACCCAAGATCGAGCCAGAGTATGTGTACCCCGCATGAGGTCCGACTACGACTCTAGCACCGGGGACTTTCTCGGTGGCGGAGTTCAAGAACCGTGCTATTTGGTTGTTCAACGTTTCCGGATTTGAAGTATACCAGATTCCAGCATGAGATGCTGAACGGATTACTGGCTTCGTCATCTGTGTATACTTGTTTGCTAAGTGAGTCGACGCCTTCTCTGGTTCAACCCGTAACGGCGGAGATGCAAAGGAGGAGGGATAAAGGAACGGAACGGATCTCAGGAGATAAAAAGTCAAGATGACGGAGGGTGAGAAATGAATGAGGGAGGAGCGGCGGCAAAAAATGTTCAGAAATTTTTTCGGAACCTTGGACAAGTTAGTTGATTTATGGGAAAGAAAAGCATGCAGAGACATTAACTAGCTATACCCAGCAGAACGAACAATGCGTTTTATTCCAAGAACGTCTGTGCTTGTATTTGCAAGGCGGTTTGCTTCTGAGGTAAAAACTGGCACAGAAACGGTCGAGTTACCGTTGACATCGAAGCCGATTGAAGAAACAGAGCTCGACAGAGAAGAATATAAGCCACCAAAGCACAAAGGGATCCAATCTCCGTCCGAGTACAGAGAATCACATGCGATCTTCCTAAAGCAAAATCTAGAAAGATGGATATCCAAACAGCAGAGTTTCCCCAAGGGCGACGAGAACGACTTTGAAATTTTCAGCAGACTCCACCACAATCCAATCAGGAAAAACGTGCCCGAGTATCCAGAGTCAATCTCCGGTCTAAAGTTTCAAGAGTCGACTGTATCAGATAGAGAAAATGTACTGAACTATTTCAAGGAGTTGACCAGGTTTTCGTATCCTAAGAAGGAGAAGATCGTGGCCAAAGCGATCAAACAGGTGTACAAGAAATACCGTTCATTAAAGGCGGTGCAGGACGAGTATCTTTGTTATTCTGTAAAAAAGAACAACGGAGAATCCATCACGCGTTTGCTCAGAAACAAGGAAGTATACTACCAACGTCCATCTACGTATACCACTTTGTTGGAGATGACGTCGATTTTCAAGAATTCGAAAAACAGTCTTGCCTCTTTGAGATCCATAACCAAACGCTTAGACAACAACGACATACCGATTAGCAACGAGTTAGTATACAAGCTCTATTACATGCTACCCATTGACGCCGGCAGATTCATGGTCAAGCAGTTGGAAGACAAGATGGATATGCGGGCCCTTTTGAACGACGTGCCGTACCTGAAAATTGAGAGCTTTGACGAGTTGAAGCAAAAGCTGCTCTTGGATGAGGTCAAGTTCACCTATGCGAGCTACATCCAGTTGTCCAAGCTCATGACGAAAGAGAACCGGATTGCCGAAGGGTTGAATTTCATCCAGCGGCTTGTGTTTATGCATAGATTGGAGTTGCCATTGTCGTTGTGCAAGTTCACTGTCGACCTGGTTCTTGCACACGACCCACACCTCTGCATTCCATTTGCCGTGAGCATGCAGCGGTTCACCGGGTGCTCGTTGAAGATGTACGCAGCGTACAGGGCGACTGTGTTGTTGCTTGCGTCGAAGGTGCTGACGAAGGAGACAATCACGTTGTTCAAGCTTCTTGTGGCGTCGAGCGCCTGGAAGGTGAAGATCTTCACGAACGAGCTTTTGCGGAACATCTCCGAGTCGGGAAACAGGGGAGAGCTCCTCGACTACTTTGCTCCAGATGCCGAGGACGCCGAGTACGCCGAGCTCAAGAGGGTCTTCCAGACGTTCTACGCGTCGAACGACATTGCCTTCAAGCCTGGCTTCGACGCTTCTTTCTACGAGCCGATCTACAAGTTGTTCCCCACCTACAAGAAGTTCGAAATCATGCGCATGGAGATCTTTGGCGCCAACAACGACCTCCGCCAGCAATGGGAGACCGCGATTGCCCCCTACGCCAAGTCGAACAAGCCATTGTTCTACAAGCTCTGTAGAGAAGTCGGCGCCGCTCTTGTTGAACGCGGCGAGTACGAGAAGGTGGTCCCCTTTGTCGAGTACGTGAAGAAAGTGCACGGCTGCAACATAGAGTACGACACGTACCTCGGTCTCTTCCTCAAGGTCGTGTCGCTCGACGAGCCCAGCACAGCGCAGATCCAGCTTGCAATTCTGCTGGCGTACTACATCAACCTCCGCCGCACGATGATGGTGAAGGCCTTCCTCGACAAGCACCCGGCCACGGATGAGGTCTTTGCGGCGCTCGAGGACGACAAGGCGTCCAAGAACCTCGACCAGGCGTGGGCCCTCCTCGTGAAGGAGACCGCCTGGCCCCTTGACGGCCCGCCAGGCCTCTGAGTTCCACAGACATCTTACTACCTGTATAGAACATCACATGTACATACACCGACGATACTGTAAGACTGCCTAAACGGAAGCCCTTCCACACTGCAGGCCGTGCCGATAAGGCATCCTGCGCACGCCGGCGGCCTGTACCTACAGACAGATGTCCCTAGACAGACGTGCTGCGCTGCGCGTGCAGCAACAATCCGACCCAGGCGTGGCAGCGTGGCGAGACCTCGTGATCGTCACTGCAGCGGCGCACGGAAGCTCACGAGCTAGCGCCCGGGGATGGCCAGCCGTTCTGCTGTCAGCCCTGCACGCCGTTGCGGATGCAGGGGAAGGGGAGGATACCAGCCGTTAAGACGGGTGAGAAGGTCGTAGGTCACGGAAAGTGGCTTTTCTTCGCTGTTACAAATTACACAATAATACACATTCAAACAGAGAGAATCGGAGAAAAGAGGAGGAAAAGAGACAGGGGGTGGGGAGAAAGTACTGACAAATTTTTCCTTTTTTTTTAAGTTTTGGCTTTGTTTTCACTTCCAAAATCAATAGAGACGTCTATGATCATGAGCTCACACGCTGCTATCGGCGTTCGGGTTGCCAGGCCTGCTGCTGTTCCCGTTGCCGCTGTTGTTGGCGGTCGGGTTGACGCTTTCGCCGGCCACATCTGCCGAGAGGCCCTGGGCGTACTTCTGTGTCGGAATCGCCGACGAGGAGGCTGGCTGCGAGTTCTGCGCGTAGTAGCCGCCGTAGTAGTACGACTGCGATGGGTTCAGTTGCGACTGTGAAGGCTGCGATTGGTGCACCGTGTTGTAGTATGACGGATACATCATTGGTGCGACGGAGCCAGGCACGCCAGAGGCGACGGCAGCAGCATGGTTGGAGGTGGCTGCAGTGGTCGCGTTGGACGAAGGGTTGGTGGCGTCGGTGGCGGTGGTGGCTGAGGCAGCTGACGTGGTAGCGTTGTTGCTGTTGCTGTTGCTGTTGCTGTGGGTCGGGTTTGCGCTGCCGGCAGGGTTGTTGACGCTGCCCTGACCGCCATAGACGTGCGAGTCGGAGTGGTTGGAGCCCGAGAGATTTGCCGAGCCTGAGGGGTCGACGGTGTCTGCACCATCGGAGGCGCCGTAGGCAGCGTTGCTGCGCCCATCTGGACCGCCAGCGTGTGCATCGTAGCGGTCTAGGACTTTAGTGCCATCATTGAGGCCCTTCGAGGACTTCGATTGTGGGTTGATGGAGACATAGAGGGAGGAGTCATTTGCTGGACCGTGGCTCGGCTTTGGGTTCAAGGCGTACTGGCCCATCTTCACCGTCGGGGTGCCCTGCTGGATGATTTTCTGGATGTCCTTCACGAACAACGGGTACAGGGAGTCGGCGATTCCTTCTCTCTGGGCCATGATCAGGGCTCTCTCAAAAGGTATCCAAACACCCTTGAGATGCATCGAGCCGATCTTGACCACGTACCGGGTCTTCTCGGCCTTCAAGATCCCGTCACGGCGGCCTCTGGTCATCCTGGCGACGTTCAACAACTTAGTGCCGTTGATCATGTTGTTGTCTGCTCTCCTGACAACGGAGACTCCGTTCGCCTCGACTTGGTAGCAAAGGGTTTTTTCGTCCTCCCACATGGTCGTGGTAATCTTTGGCCGGGAGCCCGGAGGCTGGATCTGGCCAGCATTAGGACTCAATTGGAAGCCACTGGAATTAGCGTTGGACACCACGGTCGAAGTGGATCCGTTGTGGCTAGGGAGAGCACGGATGTTTTGAGGGGATTGCACTTGACTCGGGACCTGCGGTTGCTGCTGTTGCGGTTGCTGCTGCCCCTGGGACTGAGACTGCGGGGTTGGCTGGCCCGGGTTGACAGTCATGTTCAAATTAGGGATGTTGAGGGTGTTGTAGTGCTTCTGGAGGTTGGCGATCTGCGGGGTGGCCGGGTTCAGCTGGTTGTTGTAGTCCGGGTAGATCGGGTAGGCGGCCAGCGGGGAGCCCGAAGGGTAGGTTCTGTAGCCCAGCTTTGAGTTCGGGTAACCGTTGTAGGACTGGTAGATCTGGGACGAGTAGGAGGACATCGGGTCAAGCAGGTTCTGAGGCTGGGAGTAGTAGCCGTAGGCGGACGAGTAGTTGGATTGAGCCTGGCTGGACGGGTTACTGCTTGCTGCCTGTTGCTGTTGAGGCTGTGATTGCTGCTGCGGTTGCTGCTGTTGCTGTTGTTGTTGTTGTTGCTGCTGTTGTTGCTGCTGCTGTTGCGACTGATCTTGGGGAGCCAGCGACTGGGGCCGGCTCGACGCCTGCGAGAGCGGGTTGGCAGTTGCGGCCTGAGACGTCGTCGAGTCCTGGATGTAGGAGTTCGGGTACATGGCGCCTGTGTAGGAGACTGGGTTTGTGTAGTTCTGCGGGACGCTCGAGTAGGACGAGTAGGACGCGTTGGACGGGTAGTAGGACTGTTGCTGCTGGCCCTGTGCCGGAGGCTGCTGCTGCTGCGTCGAGTCGACGGCGGCCTGCTGTGCCTGCTGTGGGTCTGGGTTTGACTGCTGCTGTTGCAGGTGGGGCTGCTGGCCCGAAGGGCCCTGCGACTCTGCAGCCGCCGCTGCGGCGGCTGCAGACTGCGGTTGGCCCAGTTGCGAGGAGTAGTACCTGTTCTGGTACGAGCCGTTGTAGGCCTGGTTGTTGTACATGGTGGGGTGGGCTGGCTGGCGGCGAAGGTGCTGAGCTGAGCTTGGCTGAGCTTAGAAGGGGCGCCGAATCTGTTCTGTGCTGTCTGCTGGCGAAGAAAAAGGAGCTACTGTTGGCGACCCCCGCCGTCCAGCGTCGCCAAACGTAAACAGAAGCAGAGGAACACGACAACAACGGTCAATCTGTGTCTCTGCAAGCCAGGGTGCCTACCACTCAGCAACCCGGCAGGCCTGCCTCGTCCAAACAGCCAGCGCTGCAGCTGGAAAAGACGCAGGGCATGCAGTCACAAACTCGCCCGCGCGCCCGCGCGCGCGTCTGCTTCTTCTGCGTCGGGCCCGCGGCGGCGTTGCAGCGACGCACCACGCAGACGCACGCCGACGCACGCCGACGCAACAATGGCGTGCGGGGCACATCTCCGCCCCCGCAGCAACATCGGCGATCCCGCATGCGTGGGGCGCATCTCACGGGGCTGGCACCCACGACAGACGTTGTGCAACAGGGACAGAATGGGATGATCTATCTTAGATGTACAGATGTATACAGGGTTACAGAGGCATATGCTAGCTGCGGGAGAACAGGGCGTAGACGAGGGCGTAGCCGTGCTCGATGTCGGTGGTGACGTGCTGCTGCAGAACGTAATCGGTCCGCAGGCCCGAGAGGGCGGCGTCGAGGGAGAGCCGGATGTCGGCGGAGTGCTCAGCGCAGACAACGAGGGCAAAACGGCCCGGACGGACGGCCCGGAGCACCCTGCGAACGATGGAGTGCAGGCCGAGACCGTTGTCCCGCTGCTCCGGCGACGGGGAGAAGTTGGTCTCGAAGGACGCGTATGACCAGCCCTTCTCGGGCGTGACGTGGATGGTGTAGTACTTGTCGCCGCGGAGGATGGTGTTGGACGAGAAGCCGCAGGGCGTGAAGGCAAAGGCGTCGTGTTTGGTCTCTGCGGAGTTGCTGTCGTCGTCAACGATGCGGTCGAGGCCGGAGCGGTGCAGGAGCTGCTTGCCGACGACGTGGCCGACGTCCTGCGTGTCCGGGTTCGAAATGGCCGCGTGCTGGGCGGCGCTGCTGGGCAGCTCGAACTGCGCCGAGCTCTCGGCGTCGAGCTCCGTCATCAGCAGCTCGACAGTGATGTCTGCTGAGCCGCCGTCGGGACAGTCCGAGCTGAACTCGTTTGTGCCGTTCACGTACAAATGCCAGGTCTCGTCGACTTTGCCTGCTTTGCCGGGGTCGTTGCCAAGAACATAGGCGTTGCTGGTGGCCTTGTCAAAGTGGGTGTTCAAGCAGGCAAGCTCGGCGTCCCAGCTGCGGTGCACCGCTTGCTGGCGGTCCGGGAACATGAACGAGCGGTGCGAGTAGAAGACGCGGTAGATGTTGCGGAACTCGAAGCCGGGGTCGTGGCAGTAACGGTGCACGAGCTCCCGCAGCTTCTCGAAGCACAGCAACGTCGTCGTGGTGCCGCACGTCTTGAGGATGAACTTGTTGCGGTAGACAAAGAGCGACGACTCCGAGAGCAAGTATGCGTCCATCTGCTGCGAGGACACCTTCGATAAGATCTCGCAGTGGACAATGCTGAGCAGCAGCTCGATCTCATGCAACGGGATCGCCCGCAAGCCGTCGGCGGGCCAGCCCACCGGCAGCTGGCAGTCCGTCGGCGAGAACCACAGCTCCAGCAACTTCTCCGGGCCCTCAAACGCGTCCGTGGAGTCCAACTTCACCGAGAGTTCGTGGTCGATGTAGTCCAAGTCCTGGTTAGAGCCCTGGTACTCGGCGACCTCCTGATGGGACTTGAAAACGAGGGAGGGGGTCATACTAGTGGTAGTGGGGGTGGGGAAATATTAGCCAGGTTCGAGAGATTCGCAATTGTTGTCGCAGTCACAGTAGAAGACTGGAAAATGACTAGACATAAGCTGCTGATTCGAGGAAAAGGGGCGGTAGATTGGTCCAGCAGCGGTAGGCGTTGGAGAACTAGGCGTGGTGGGTCCGTATCTGGAGGGTCGGTCTTTCGAGAGCTGAGGAACCGCAATGGCGTGCAACGGTGTGAAGGGAGGTGATGTAAAACGAAGTAGAACACACCAGCCGAGCCAGTAGCAGCACAGGCGATGCAAGCGCCTGGAAAATTTTTCCGCCGTGGAGCACCGGGTCAGCCTCCGGGCCTGCACCTCCGCCTGTCTTGCCTGTCCGGCTGGCTCTCCAGCGGCTCTGGTGAGCGGGCACGCCGGGCCGGGCAGCGGGTGAGGGTTTCTTACGCAACGGGGCGGGCCTGCTGGACGTGCAAGAGACATCGGCGTTTTTACCGGGGGTACTGCTCGACGGAAGAATACTCCAGGGAGGACGCCTATGCTCTTATCAGCGGGCAGAAGCAGCTTATCTAAAGTCATCCGGTGCAACAGCTGTCCTCGGGGGGCTCTGGGGGGTGGGCTTCTGATCCGGAGGGCCATCGCAAGATGGGCGCTTTCCGTAAATGGACGGGAGCGTATGCAGTTTGCCGCGGTGTGTGAAAGGGAAGGAGGACACCCGTGCACCAGGACGGGTCCAGAAGAAAACCACGAAGGCGGTGGAGATGCGTTTCTGCTACTACAAGACTACGAGGTGGTGTGTACAGGAATGTCTCCAGAGCATGAAGTATCGGTACGACGGGAAACGTGAAGGATACGATAAATCCGGCTTTTCGTTCTGGAGACGAAGACGTGTGTCTGCGGCGAGGAAGTGCCGTGGGGGCTGCGTCGCAGGGGCCGAAACAGGGTCGAGCTGACAGCACAGCACAGTGAAGAGAACCTTCGGCGTGCAAACGGCCGTCGAATGGCCCTGCCCCTTTCCACGTCTTCGTCTCGGTGGTAATCAAATTGACAAAGGAGCCAGATCAAAAGAAGGCGTGTAGGTTCCCTCGGTGTGGAAAGCTCAGCCGGCGGGGAGTCGCTGTATTTATACCTTTTAGCTAGCTTTTTGCTGAGCATTGCGCTGGGCATTGCTTACCCGGCCGGGAGCGTGTGGAAGCGCGACAAGGCGGGCGCTATGGCGTTTCGTAAGGGTTTCGGACGGAAACAGCAGACAGGCACGTAGGTAGACGCAAGAGGGTACCGGATCAGAGAGGAAAGGAACCAGAAAGAGGCCGACAATCTCAGAACCCATCCATCCACCAACAACAGAATGGCAAAACAAAGGAGGACCACCCGATACAGCGCCGAAACACCGAAGGAGGACCCGCACGCGCCTCCGGCCGTCTCTGAGAACGACCTCAACGACGCCTTGACCAACGCTCTGGAGAACAACGCTGAGGACGATGTCGAGGACGATGCCGAGGATGATGCCGAGGACGATTACCGCCCTGATGCCGAGCAGGACGCAATGGACGAAGACGTGTCGCTGAACAATGATGAAGACGCGAAGGCTGACAAGACTGAGCAGAACGAGAATGAGGAGAACGAGAATGAGGAGAACGAGAATGAGGAGAATGAGGACGACGAGAATGAGGACGACGAGAACGACGAGGACAACATGAACAGCGACGGCAATACCTCCAGCACGAGCCTCAAGAGGAAGCTTGCCGCCGCTGCGCGTCGCCACAAGCACTCGAACCTCAACGCCGTCAATAGGAAGCGCCAACAGTTGACCCCAGTCGCAGCAGACGAAGGTCAAGAGGAAGACTCCTCCCCCGTGGAGAACGACGAGTTTATCACCGCAGACGACCCGAAGGGTGACAAGAAGATCACCGAGCTGGGCGTCCTTAAGGGCGGCAGAGAGTTCCGCGTGAAGACGTTCAGGGTCCCCGGACGCGGCGACAGAATGTACGCCATCTCCACCGACGTGGCGAGATTAGTCGGCTATAGAGACTCATACTTCTTATTCCAAAAACACACAAATCTCTATCGTGTGCGCATCGACGAGGATTCCAAGATGTCCTTGATCAACGACGAGTTCCTCCCCGTGACCTTCAAAACCAGAGCCGCATATTTGATCACCGCCCGCTCCGCGTTCAAGGAGTTTGGCGCAAGAATCATACTTGATGGCAGACAGGTCATTGACGACTACTACGAAGACAAGGCGAAACAGGAGGGCGCAATTGAAGGTGCTTTGATCAACCCGGTGCTCTCCAACGACGGCTACACAAACTCCGTGACAGATAACCAGACCCTATTCGAAAGACAGAGAAACATTGCCCTACTGCTCTCCAACAACAACATATTGGAGACAGAGTCAAGCTGGGTCTATGATCACGCCCTCAAATGCCGTCAGTTCGATTCAATGCTCTTCTATGACCGTAACGAGCTACTCAAAAAACAAGTCCAGAGAGACATCTACTCAAACTTGAATTTCGTCCCAAACATAACGCAGCCAACGAGGTGCAAAATATTGAAACTCAAGTCGGAAGACAACGAAGCAAAGAGAAAGATCATATTCGATACAGTCATTGGCGGAAGTAGCGTCGTGGCGACTGGATTATCTGACGTCCCGCTCGAGATCTTCGACGGCACCGTTTCCGAAGACGTAAAGAAGGCCATTCTCGAACAACAGCAACTCGAGAAATCATTATAACCTTTTATCCTTCTCTCTCTTCCCTTACTATTATGTAGAATAACTCTGTAAATTAGAAAAAGAAAAGCCAAAAATAAACAAATAAATAAACAACCCGCGTCGGAGTTCTGTCAGTCGCCAGTCCATCCATGATTTTGAAACATCCTCTTCTTCACGTAAAATCCGTCAAAAAGCTTCACCCACTTCCATCTACTCTCCTTTAAAACGTGCCTTTATTCGTTTTGCGCCACTTCAATAACTGAAACATTCAAATATGGCGGACAGTTTTGTCACCTCCTCCAATGAAATCACGCCTACCATGTCCGTGCTTGCCGGCTCCCTCTCGGGCCTTATTGTCCGTTTTGTCGTCGCCCCAATCGATATAGTGAAAATAAGGTTGCAACTCCATCGTGATTCACAGAAGTACCGCTCAATAACGTCAACCGTCAAATCCATATTGCAAAACGAGGGGATTCGAGCCTTTTGGAAGGGGAACCTGCCTGCAGAAATGATGTACGTGGTTTATGGAGGTGCCCAATTCACGGCTTTTGCGACGATATCAAATCTGGCAGACTCGATAAGGTCGAAATTCAACATAGAAAAGCCACATACCGAACTTGGGACAACATTGCAGAACATAGTCGTTGGAGCTCTATCTGGATGTAGTGCCACATGTGTTTCATACCCTTTGGATCTTCTACGTACTCGTCTAGCCTCCAACGATACTAAAGGATTCCAATCTTTGGGCAATGAAATTAAGCATATCTACAAACTGAACGGCTTTCGAGGATTTTTTTCCGGAGGCCTAGTAGGTATCAACTACGTGGCTCTTAGCACTGGTTTCTCTTTCGGTACTTATTCATACATCATCAATTGCGACAAGAGAGGCTATTTTGATTTCTTGAAAGATCAAAACCTGATATTAACCCACGCTGGCGGAATCTCTTCAGTGGCCGGACTTACTGCAGGTGTAGTTTCGAAAACATTGGTGTATCCACTTGATCTAGTTAAGAGAAGATTACAGATGGGATGGGGAAATAGTATGTACTTGGTGTTGAGACATGTGATCAGAAAAGAAGGAGTTTTAGGCCTCTATAAAGGCTTTATTCCTGCCGTGCTGAAAAGTGCTCCTGCTACAGGAATCTCCTTGTTCTGTTATGAATTCTTCATCGGCCTTTTCAAAAAGTTTTAACGAAAGTGGGCAATATCAAAGTAGAATTATGATGGCATAATAGCTTTGCATGGACAATAAAAGAAAAGATAAAATCTAATTCAATCCTACAGTTTTATCAAGACTCTTCGGGATAATAATATACAGAATCTATAACAGTATACACAGTAATCAATTAATTAGTATAGATAATCGCTCATGTATCCCTCATCACCGAACATTCCGTTCCACTTCTCGAATTCGACACCCAAATCACCTTTAAATCTCTTTTTCATTTCAGCATCAATTAGCTTGGCGTAACTCCAGTCAAGGAAATCTTCCATATTGTAACTATATTTGGTAAAGTGCTGGGTGAAAATCTTCACTAGGGCAGAGACATTTGGATGATAATGATTGATCATAGTTTCCAATTCCCATATGGAAGACCCAAGAGCTTCTGTCTTAGAAGGATCCGTTTCATTTTCATCAAATGGATCCTCATATTCGGCATCCTCCTCGGTTGTGGTGGTAGAATGGATTAACAACATACATGTAGAGTGTCCATGCTTTCTGATCAAATTGTATATGAAAGGAATGACACAAATAATACTTGATGGCGGGGCAGTAAGGCATAGTCTGGCTAATCTTTTGATAAAGGATGCAACTATTGAAGCCGGAAGATGTGTGGAAGACATGAACAAATCTAGTAAACGGAAGAAACGAGATTTTTCTTTCAAATGTAGTAATTCAGGAGTGAGAATGGCGTAAAGATTCGTGTAAAAATTTGGATATTCAAGATTGTACGACTTCATCAATTCCCAAAGACCGTTCAAGGCCAAAATGGCTAAAAGACCATCTTTAGTATTGACTCCTAGTGTGTATGATGCAGTAAGGAAATCCATGAGTTTCTGTGCATCACCAAAAAATGGTATGATTCTCTTGTGTAATATGGCTAGTGCTGATGAATATTCCTTCTTGCTCAAATTCTGTAGATTCAAAGCTCCAATCCAAGTTCTTTCAAAATTGTTTCGGAATGTATTGACACTGTACATCGTATTTTGAGGCGCATTTTCCACCCAAACTGGCATCTCGGTAATTTCTTCCTTGTTCTTCAAGTCATATACAGGTGCTGATTTGGTCAAAGCCACCAACTTGGAAAATACCATTCTATGACCCTTTCCTGACTCTCGTAGCTCTTCCTCAATATGTGGCAATTCACTAAAGAAATAGAATTTGAGGTCCCAATATTTCTCGAAATATGTTTCCTTGAATTCCAAAAGCAAATAATCATCAGTATAACCATCCTCCTCGTTGATGCTTTTTTCATCACCACTCACCAGTAAATTCTGGAGTATTTTTCTGTATCTCAAAGTAGGGAAGTAGGCTTCATCAACGGATGGGCCGAGGTATTTGCCCTCATCCTGAACTAATTTCATCAAATTTTCAAGAACATCAATCTTCAAAGTAGCTATGCTTTCTGTGAAAAATTGAATAGACCATAGATCAAACAGTTCTTTTTGGAAAGATTCATATTTTGATATTAACCATTTACGGACTGTTTCCTCTTGTTCAGAGATCCCTTTGAATACTTTCAATAACCTTTTACTTATCAAATGGCTGAATATTCTGTATAGACTGTAAATCAAACTTCTTGCTATGCTCATGAAGTCACTGTCTATTTCACCTAGATTTGCGTCGTTTAGCAGGGAAATCAGCGTATGCAGGTTTTTGAGCAATCTGACCAATTTATTGTAGTTTTTAGGCGATTCTTCAATACTTTTTCTGATCTTTTCAATTTCCTCCAAGTTGCAGATTTCATTCTTGATTTCTTCCTTTGCCGAATTGCCGGTAGATCTTTTTCCTTTTGCGGAAGTCATGGTTGATAGGTTTACTTGTTTCTCTGATATCTTGCCTCCTCGCAAGGCAGATTTCGCCTTTTTAGTCACTGTTTGTGGCTTTCCCTTTTTAGCTGCCATTTTGATCAAGTGTCTCTCAATGTTCACTGATTGTCGGAGCTTTCTTCACTGAGTTCAACATGACAAAGTGCTAGATAATCTATATTGGAAAAATTTGAACAAAAATTTCTAAACCGAAAAAAAACCTCCTTGCACAGCCAACTTTCTTTTGGAAAAGTTCGCAGTAAGGTAAATAAATATAGGCACGGTTTTTCTGGGAAAACTATAAAAGGAAGCTCTCTCGCTGTCTTTATTTTCAAGTCACTACACCCTTGTATGTGGGCACTCTTTTGAGTTTCCTCCTTTCTCTGTATGACCTTCCTAGTTTTTTACTATATATGATGAAAACTAGGTGTTGTCTGTTGACACATCCGGCATCCCTCCTTGGAAGTGCTGTCCTTGTGGCAGCCGGGATGGTATGGGTGACTGCGTTTGGCACAAATTTCTTGTTACATAAAACGACGCTTTCATTTTGTACATTCTGACCCCCACTCACTTCTTCAGTCATAATAAGCTGTTGAACAGGAATGGTTCATACCCCTTTTCGAGAATGTTCTCGAGAATGCTTTTTTTATTTTGAAAGATTTTCTTCCTTTTGATATGCACGTCTCAGGTAGGTGGTAAGATCTGGTACGAATACGACCAGAAGAATATTTTACTCATCTGTATGGATTGTGCTAGAGCAAATCAAAATAATCCTTTTTGGGCTGTAAGCTATAGAAACTGCGAGTTACGGAAATTTCACCTGCGATTCACACGATGAAGGGCCTCTAGTTTAAAAAGGAGGCTCTCGTGTAGCTTACATTAGAATCAGTAAAGCTTACTTCAAAACTGTAAATTATCTATAAAGGCCTTGTTACTACTCATCATCTACATTGATTTCGGGAATTTCGAAATCCGATCCCATATCTTCCTCATTTTCATCTCTTTCTGATAGGGCAACATCATTGTCTTCAGCCACTTCAGTGTGTGCTGCAACATCATCAGCAAGTGATAATTGGGGATGACTTTTTTCTTCCTTCAACTCATCCTTTAACTTCTTCAACATATCTGTAGCCTCCTTCTCATTGCCGAAGACCTGATCTGCGGTTTCATGTAATGAAGCTGTGCCATCATCTTCGGTATGCTGTTTCTTGGTTTTTCTGGTATCCACAAGAAAATTGCCTTCGGCAGCCCTTTTCTCACTTACCGAACCAGGGGTTGGGAACTCACCTTTTTCGAACTTCGCAGCTTCCTCCGTTTCTTCTTCTTCGGTGCTACCATTTTCGTCATCGTTGAAGTTTGAACCGCTTATTTTCTTCTGCAATAAGGGAAATCTAGGATTAGTGAGCAAACTGAAAATAGGACTTTGCGAACCTATCAGATTAGCAACCAAAGGAATGATCGAGATACTGTTGTTAGCCTTACCAGGGAATAGTAAAGCACTTTCCAGTAATTGAAGAACGTCTTTTCTTTCAACTCTACTTTTATCGCTTCTTACTGCATTCAGGTTGGCAACAGCATCAATAATGACAAAGCGTAAAACTAAACTTAATTTACCTGGAGAGAGTTCACACTTCGTTAGCAACACGTTGAAAAATTTTCTCAACACATGTAATGTTGTTGCAGAAGGAGGATGTTCAAAGAGTTGTTGATGTGACAAGATATCCGATAACGAAATTGAAGATTTGTTCTTCGAGCCCTTTTTCCGGCTACCATTACTGCTCTTGTCCTTGGCTGTGGTTTTGTTTTCTGTCGGGATAATTGGTTCTCTTGTTTCTTTCAAAATGAGTGCAGCTTCTAGTAATCTTCCCAACACTGTCATATCGTTGAACCTCTCTGTTAGTGAAAGATAAGCTGAGGCGGTCTGTAAAATACAATTGATAAGTGACTCGTGCTCGTAAACTGCCTTTTTATCAACCTTAATTTTACCTTTGTAAGTCTGCACTGGGATTGCGGCATCAAGTAATGCCAAAATCTCATACATATGAGGATATAGCTCACCGGGGAACTTTTCCACAAAAGCTTGCAGCATTTTGATACCGGAAAGTTTAGCCTCAAGAACAGACTGCTCAATCAATTCAATGGTAGCAACATCACGAATATCTCTTTTGACCGGAGTATAATTTACGTTGAGACCACCAAGAATTTCTGCAATGGTAATGTAATTACCAAAAGGGACTGTGACTGCGCTTGGGGTTGTGATTTTAACGTAGGCTAGCAGTAAGTCACTTAGAATTTCAATTCTTTGGGAGACTTTGAAAATTGCAATTGGAGTCTCATTGATGTCAATAGAAAGGGAGCCAAAAATAAGCTTCGAGGTTGACATGTTCTCTGGTAATTTAGGCAAGCTGTTGAACTTCGCAATATACTCGGAGTCATTTGATAGCTCCAAAAATGCCTCGTAAATAGAAATCACTGACTTGATCTCCAAAATAACAGAATCAACGTTTTCCCTCCAAAAATTTGCTTGCTTTTCCCTAGAAAGTATGAACGATACCAATGCCAAGGATTCTAATACCATGGAACGTAGATCAGAATCTAATTTGGACCAGTTCTGACCATTGTTCAAAATATTCCTTAACGCAGTTTCTAACTTAGCTCCAAAAGGCCTAAAAGTGGTTGTATTTGTGATCAAAAGTTTGGACAATACAGGGATTGTGCTTTCAGGAATCAAAACAATAACTTCAATAAGAGAACCAATGATACCAGGTAATTTCGGAGTGAGGACTTCTCTGGTCAGAGTAGGCTTTCCTCTAATCTGATCAAGAACAAAGCCAAGACAGTCTGCTGTACTTCTCAAAGTCACCAGTTCTCTCTGACCTGGGTTTTCATAATTTGCAATGAAACATTTAGACTCTAAAATTTTAACAAGGCTCGCAATCACATTGGTGGTATGGCTAGAAAGTAATAGCACTGGGTGGGTCAAACTTACAGTAATAAGTTTGGTTGCTTTCCAACGGATTATACTATGATTCGATTTCAATAACGTAGAAATTCTAGTCAATAAAGTCTCCTGATTCACTGCTGATGCTGAATTGATTATGGAAGGATTTGCCAATAATTTCAATAAAAGCGTCAGTGGCACATCTCCCAAAGCATCCTCTTGGATGTAAGGTAAAACCGTCTGCAGGGTTGGAATCATTTTTGCTGAAAGCTGTGTCTTCCCTTGATTAACTAAGATGTATTGAACCATGAACTGGAAAGTGAAAAGCAGTGAAAAATTACCCGATGAAAAAAAAATTCTCGGAATATGTTGATACCACAAATTGCGCCTCTGCAAGACGGTGATCAAAAAAAGCTTCACCGCAAAAGGAACTTCAAAATAGAAAATTTGCATTTCCTAAGCTAGGCCTTGATCATCTGGAGTTTGCTGAAAGTTCCCTGAAGCCCAACAACCAAGGAAGTATAATAATATATAATGTCTGTCATTGCAAAACAGAGCCTGTTGAATCAGGTAGACGGTTCGGCAAGTTTCCAATTTTCCTCCACGAAGGTGATTTCTTCCGTAACGGGCCCAATTGAAGTATCCAAAACCCGTAATGAGATACCAACTCGAGCTTATCTAAGTATATCTGTTAGACCAGCCACCGGTGTACCAACAACACGGGAAACTTTTCTTGAAAGCAAATTGAAAAAAATAGTGTCCTCGATGATAAATATGGAACAGTACCCACTTTCGGAGATACAAATAGTGGTACAGGTCTTGGAGACTGGGGAACGGGAACAATTCACTTGCAAAGAATTATCATGTGCCACAAATTCGGTTTACTTAGCACTTTTGAATGCTGGCATATCATTGAAATCGAGTTTTTTGAGCTCATTTTGCGTTTGCAAGAGTGACAATGTTATTGTGCGTCCCACAAAGGAGGAACTAGACACTTCCACTTCACATCATGTTAGCGTATATTCCATACTTGATGGAAAAGCTGATGAATTATTGTACAGTGATTCTCTTGGATACACTTCAGAGACTGAACTTTTTACTGCGCTTACAGCAATGTCAGGGGATATAAACAAAATCAACGAAATCATAAGAGAAACGGTTCTACAATCTGTGGTAGAGGACTATGTGTGGAAATTTTAAATAGTGTATGTAAGAAGACAGAACTGTAAAACTATCGTGACACCAAGTCAAATCCAAACAATTTTTAAAAATGATAGTTTAGCTCTTTGGCGACTAGACTAAAATGAATAAAAAATTATAAAACAAAGTGTGGAATATATCAAACACATAGGAATTTTATGGAAAGATCATAACTTGAGCTTTTCCAAGTTTGCAATAGTTTTCTCAAAACCTTCGATTTCAGCAATTGTCTTTTCCCTGGATTGCAAGTTCTTTTCTTTGGCAACGTCAGAAGCCTTCGACTCGTAATCTGATGAGCTCATGATTTTCTTTAAACCAACCAAAGCTCCCTTGGACTTTTCCAACTTCTTGGAGAATTTGGCAACTTCCTTGTCGATATCAATCATACCCTTCACCAATAAATGGACATTGACTTCCGGGGAAACAGATGCCAAGACACAACCGGATGGGATGTCTTTTATGTCAGAGACAACATTGACCTTTTGGACAGCTTTGATCAATGAAACAATAGAATCTTTTTGAGTATCAGCGATGTCGAAGAACTTCTTGTTGGCGGATTCAACGAAAACATTTCCATCCTTAGTGATACCGTATTGAGACAATAAAGATCTTGCACCTTTAGTGATTTCCAAAACCAATTCATAAGCATCTTCAGCTTCTTTGTTATCGTATTCCTTGACATACACAGGATATTGAGCCTTAACGATAGTTTTGCTGGTTTCGGTAGCTCTCTTTGGAAGTCTTTGCCACATTTCCTCGGTGATGAAAGGCATGAAAGGATGTATTAATCTTAATGCACCATCAATACATGTGTATAAAGTATCTCTTGCAGATTTCTTTTGTGCTTCGGTACCTTCCAAGATAAGGAATTTGGAGTTTTCGATATAGACATCACATAAGTCGTACAACCAGAAGTTGTAAATGGCCTGTGTGGATTCGTAAAATTCTCTTTTTTCAAATGATTGATTCACCTTTTCAGCAGTTTTAGTCAACTTGTGTAGAATCCACTGTTCAACCAAGGATTCATTGCCAGATAAACCTGCGTTTGCTGGAGGAGCGTAATCATCGCCTAATCTCATCAAAACAAACTTAGTAGCCTGGAAAATTTTATTACAGAATTTACGGTATCCCGCAACTCTCAAAATATCCAAGTTGATATCCCTACCACCGGTAGTGTAAGCACATAATGCAAATCTTAATGCATCTGTACCACATTGTGGGATACCATCTGGATAAGATTCCTTTTGACCGAGTTTAGCCTTTTCGATTTCTCTTGGATCCAAGTTACCCATCAACAATTGTGCGTGCAAGTCTTCTAAGGATATACCATCAATGACATCTGTTGGATTAACAACATTACCCAAGGATTTGGACATCTTTCTACCCTGAGCATCACGGACTAAGGAGTGACAAAAAACTTCCTTGAATGGGGATTCTCCTGTTAACTTCAAACCTAACATGACCATTCTTGCGACCCAAAAGAATAAGATATCCCAACCGGTTTCAAGCATAGACATTGGGTAGAACTTAGCAAAGTCAACAGTCTTCTCTGGCCAACCAAGGGTAGAGAAAGGCCATAAACCAGCGGAGAACCAAGTGTCTAAAACATCCTCATCTTGCGCTAAGGTGAATTTTTCACCGGGGTAAAGCTTATCAGCTTTAGCTTGTGCTTCTTCGAGGGTTCTACCTGCCACCCAGTTCTTGGAGTTGTTTGGATCGACTTCCTTACCTTCTATTTTGACCAAATAAACAGGACATCTGTGACCCCACCATAACTGTCTAGAAATACACCAATCTTGAATGTTTTCCATCCATCTGTAGAATTCCTTTTCAGAAGTTTCAGGGGTGATTGTTAAAGCACCTGTCTTCACTGCATTCATAGCAGCTTCGGCCATACTCTTTTGAGAAACCCACCATTGGGGCTTTAAGTAAGGCTCAATGATATCACCGGATCTTGAACAGATTGGTAAAGTCATTTCATGACCTTCTTGACCTTCCAAAAGGTTCATCTGCTTTAATTTTTCAATAACAACCTTTCTTGCATCAAATCTCTTCAAACCCTTATATTCACCACATTCTTCGTTTAACAAACCATCGTCAGTGAAAATGTTGATGAATTCCAAATTATTTCTCTTACCGGTAACGTAATCGTTGTTATCGTGACCAGGGGTGATCTTGACAGCACCAGTACCGAACTCCATATCGACGGCATCAGCATCGGTGATAATTGGAATTTGTCTGTCGCTGAATGGGTGCTTGACAAACTTACCATGCAAGTGAGTATATCTTGGATCCTCTGGATGCACAGCCACGCCAGTGTCACCGAAGATAGTTTCAGGACGGGTAGTAGCAACAACCAATCTTTCCTCGGAACCGACAACAGGATAAGCAAAGTGGGTTAGGACACCAAATTCTACCTTTTGGTCGTAGCCCGGAACAGACAAGAAGGTGTTACCAGGGACAGTTTTGTTTTCGACCTCCAAATTGGACAAGGCGGTGTTTAACTTGACACACCAGTTGACCAATCTCAACTCTCTGTAGATGGTTCCTTCATCAAACAATTTGACAAAGGCGTCGTTGACAGCAGCCACTCTCTGTGGGTCCAAAGTAAACACTTCCTTAGACCAAGCATAGGAGGCACCCATGCTTTCGAATTGGCCCTTGATCTTTTTGTGGTAGACTTCTTTCCATTCCCAGATTTTCTCCAAGAACTTTTCTCTACCATAGTCGTGTCTAGTTTTACCTTCCTTAGCCATGACGGTTTTCTCAACAACCGATTGGGTTGCAATACCAGCGTGATCAAAACCTGGAAGGAATAATGTAGTCTTGCCCTTCATTCTGTAGTATCTGATCAATGCATCTTGAATCGACACAGTCAACGCATGTCCAATATGAAGAGCACCGGTAACGTTAGGTGGTGGTGCTGGAATGGAGAAAACACCTTCTGGCTTCATTCCACCATCTTCGGCGAATTCAGGTTCAAAGAAACCTTCCTTGACCCACCATTCGTACCATGATGATTCGACTGACTTCGGATTGTAAGAAGAGAATGAAGGATCTTCCAAACTGACCAAAACCTTCTTCTCACCGGCAACGGTCTTATCGACGAACTCTGGCGCTTCTTCCTTCTCTTGCTTCTTCTTCTTCTCCTTGTTCTTTGCCGCGTTCTTAGCAAGCTGTTCCTGCTTGGCCTTCTTTGCCATGAACTTTGCCAATTTTTCGGCCTTCTCCTTTTCTTTCCTTAACTCTTTCTCGGTCTTCACCTTAGGAGCCCCCTCAGCTGGAGTGGCTGCGGCGGCATCCTGTGGATTGATTTTAGGGGTTTCCTCAGACATTGCAGCAGGGAATGTGGAAAATAAAGATCTCTGTCTAGATAAAGCTAGTGGTTTTAGTTGATAGGCAGGGAGTCTTTTATAAAAACACCTCACAAAGAGCATAAACGGCTAGCGGCCTAGAAATGAGGGAAGATCAATGTTGTGAAACACAAAGAGGAAAACTATACAAAAGAATAGAACCACTGGCGTTGGACCACAGACTAGAGCAGACCGTCTAGAATGGGTCTGATCTTACATCATCTGCTCGTCAAGCTCGTCTGTCACCTTAAAGAGTGAGTCAACGACGTGAACCGCTGAAAAAAAAAGTGGCCGTGCAGGGCCGTTTAGCCATCGACGCGACGCTTTTTTTTTCGGAACATGTTTTATCCATCTGTTTTGCCAGTACCTGTTCCTTCAGAGGTCATTTTGGGCTTGATAGACAAGGAAAAGGCAGCGAAAGGACACTACTAGAATAAATGAGTTTAGCAGACACCCTTCTTGGAGATCTTTCTGAGGAGGACTTTGATGTCGAGCTTGCCGGGGACGTGGAAAACGGCGAGAATGGAGATGCAAACTCTAGACTTCTGCGGAATGTTCAGGAGCTTCTCACAGTATCGGATCTGGATGCGATTTCGTCGGTCGAGGAGTACGTTTCGATTTTGCCGAAGCTGAAGTCCTTGGAGGAGAAACTTGACGGTCAGGACGGCAATGGAAGCGGACAGATGCTTGTTTCCGAGACAAACAGCGTGATAACGGAGATCAACAGCAACTTTAACACGCTGCTTTCGTTTGTGAAGCTCACGTACAACACCGTCTGGCCCGACCTCGAGAATATAGTGAAGAACCCGTTGTACTACATTCGGGTCATTGAGATTCTGTGTTTTGACATCTCTAGCTTCAAGGAGCACGCGGCAGAGGATGCCTTCAGCTTTCTTCCGAAGGACCTGATTCTATCGTTGACCATGTCGGTGAACTTCCTGATGAAGTCGAAGCAGTCGAAAATACCGAGCGGACATGTCCAGGAGCTGGTGCTCGAAGCATGCCGGGTGATGACATATATCAACGAGTTGCAGCTCAAATTCCGGGCATTCATCACCACGAGAGTGCAGAACATCGCACCCAATATTACCGCCTTGGTCGGGACTACGGTCGCTGCACAGCTGATAGCTACTACAGGGTTGGAGTCCTTATGCACCACTCCTGCATGCAATATCCCCTCTTTGGGCAAATCCGTGAACAGGAACGCTTTGGGCTACGTATACCAATCGGATCCGGTCAAAAACGTGCCTGAAGATTTCAAGAAGCAGGCCGTGAGGCAGGTGTGTGCCAAAATATCACTCTCTGCCAGGATAGACCGTTCAGCTAACCAGACAGGAACTATCGATGGTACACACGGGGCCAAATGGAGAGAGGAAATCGAGAAAAGACTAGAAAAAATGATGTCTCCGCCGGACAACGTTCAGATCAAGCCGTTGCCAAAACCCGTAGACATGAAGTCGAAGCGTCGAGGAGGAAAAAAGTTCAAGAAAATGCGCCAGCGGATGAAGATGTCCGAGGTTGAGAAGGCGCAGAACAAGATGGCTTTCGGTGAACAGGAGCTGACCAAGACAGACGCCTTCGGAGAGGAAGTTGGGCTCGGTATGCTAGGCAAAACGTCCATTCGTGGCATCGAGGGCGTGCGGGGGGTACACATGACGCAGGGCGCACGGAAAGCCGTCAACAAGTTTACTTCGGGTGGGGCACATGGGACGGCCGGGGACGACACAAACAAGCTAGTGGCCGTCTTGGATATGAAGTGAAGCAGCCATGTCTTTCCGGTGGAGAAACTGTGGGATAAGTGGCTTAATCGTGGTTCCGAAGGTCCAATTAAGCCAAAGAGGGAAAACGTAAATATTTGAAATTTCCTGATTAGGAAAGCGAGAAAGCGAGTTTGCAGTGGATCGCAGTCTGGATCGTGGAGGATGTTGTCAATAGTTATGCACTTGTCTTCGGCGTAAGGTACTTCCTTTTTGCTGTCACCGGTGTGTTTATTTCCACGCAGTTACTCCATCACCACCACTTCAGACACAGAACACCATCAGCGACACAGACAATGGCGTTAATGAACGGGATATTTAGTCGTCCGCAGAAGGACGGCTCGCAATACGTCGACGATTTGTCCAGAGATGTGGAGAGTCTCAGCTTTGGAGCTCCTTCCACACCGAAGAAGGGGTATGCAGACGGCTCATTTATGCAGATATGCTCCCCCGACAGAAGTCCACAATACCAGCAACAGAACGCCCAGTCCTCGCCAATAAACTATGGATTAAACAACAAGGAAAACACACCAAGCTCTTCTCCTAGCAAACTGCAGATGAGATCCAACAATCTGTTTCAGACTTCGAGACTAGACAGAGCCTTCTATACCAAGGCAAACTCGCCTAAAACAAAACGACTAGTGACTGTGTGCCAGATGTATTTTCTCGACTATTATTGTGACATGTTTGATTATGTGATTAGTAGACAGCAGAGAATTCAGCAAGTGGAGGGCTCTTTGGGCTCCTTACCTCAGGAGGAGAGATCTCTACAATGGAGAAACTATATCGGTCGTGAGCGTGCATTCCTGAGAAAAAGGCGCATTAAACCTAAGCATAAAGATTTTGACATCATCACACAAGTTGGTCAAGGTGGTTATGGTCAGGTTTTCCTGGCTAGAAAGAAAGACACAAAGGAAATCTGTGCCTTGAAAGTTTTGAACAAAAAGTTGCTTAGTAGGACAGATGAAACGAGACATGTTTTGACAGAAAGAGATATCCTCACAAATACAAGATCGGAATGGCTAGTTAAACTTTACTATGCCTTTCAGGATACAGAAAGTCTTTACATGGCAATGGAATTTGTCCCCGGAGGCGACTTCCGTACATTGTTAAACAATGCCGGTTACTTGAATCCCCACCATGCCAGGTTTTACATTTCAGAAATGTTTGCCGCAGTTAATGCTTTACATCAACTAGGATACACACATAGAGACTTGAAGCCAGAAAACTTCTTGATTGATGCCAAGGGTCACATCAAGTTAACTGATTTTGGTCTTGCAGCAGGATCTGTGTCGACAGATAGAATCGAATCAATGAAGTTGAGATTGAATCAAGTGAAGGACCTGGAATACAAACCAAAGGAAAGATCGGTTAGTGAACGTCAACAATTGTATCGTTCGTTGCGTGCAAAAGATATCCACTACGCACATTCTATTGTTGGTTCCCCAGATTACATGGCACTAGAGGTGCTGGAAGGAAAACCATACGATTATACCGTGGACTACTGGTCTCTAGGTTGTATGCTTTTTGAAACCATTGTCGGTTATACTCCATTTTCGGGTAGTTCATCCGACGAGACATACGGAAACTTGAAGAGGTGGAAGCACGTTTTAAGGAGACCACGTTATGATGACGGAAGGTATGTGTTCAGCGACAGAACGTGGCAGTTTATCACCAGATTAATCGCATCACCAAATGATAGATTGAGATCGTTCAAGCAGGTAATTGAAATGCCATACTTTTCTGATATACACAACTGGGAAAGCCTGAGAGAAACCGTCCCACCATTCATACCACAGTTGGACAACGAGGAAGATGCCGGTTATTTTGATGACTTTGAAAATGAGGCCGATATGGCTAAATACAAGGATGTCATTGCTAAAAGAGCACATGATGAACGTATCGCCCAAAATAGTGTTAGGGCAGACCAAAAGAACTTTGTAGGATTTACATTCAAGCACAAAGGAAATCCAGGAACCAATCCTAACAACATTCTTGCACCTATAATTTTGAATGGTAGGGGCGATGATAGAAATGGTTATGGTCGTTACAATTCACCATTCAGTACTTTGTATTAAGTTTTGTTAGTTCGTATTATTTTTGTTTCTGTATGCTGCTTTTTAGTTCGATTCTTTTTTCCGTAGGTTTTATTGTTTTAGTTCCAAGAATATTATTATGTTTTACTTGGTGATCTTTCTAGCATGTGCTCAACTTCTTTGAAGTAAATCGATTGAGTTATCATACGGGGAAAAAATATCGCACAGTAAAAGAAATTTGACAATGGTTCGGTTCTTCCATGTTGTATTTACCACATTGCTGCTTGAATACTTATGATGCAGTTGCACACTACTTGAAAAGCACATCTCAATATATCTTCAGCTGGAATGAAGGTGCTTGTATTAAACCCTTTGCCTACAGAGTTAGAGAAAGCTGTGAATATAATTAACAAGCAGAATGAAAAAGCTGGTCCATTTGATTTTTCACTTTTCCTAGGAGATGTGTTCTCAGATCCAGAAGCCAACGCTGATAATTTAAAGCCACAGATACCAATATATTTCAGTGCAGGAGAGAAAGAATATTCTGTGCCGGAAAAACTATCCGAGAACTTCTTCTATTTGGGAGAAATTGGAATATACAAACTTGTTAGTGGTTTAAAAATTGGATATGTGTACGGAAGCTTAGAAAATTACACCGTCGAACAAATTGCTGATAAATTCAAGGGAAATGTAGTAGACATAATGCTAACTTATCACTGGCCAGATGCAATTGCCAAGGAAGAAAATCTCGTACTTTGCGGGAACAAAAAATTGGATAGTTTAATCAGTATTGCGAAACCTAGGTATTGGTTTGCTTCAGGAACTCCAAAGGGAAGGTTTTTTGAACGAGAGGCATATTCTATAAATGGTAGAACTACAAGATTCATAAGTTTGGCAACTATGAATGAAGGAAGGTGGTGGTATGCCTTTAAAATCGGGGTGGATCCTGCTGATGATAGTGATATAAAAACCGGTTCTCCCCCCAAACTAAGCATAAATGATAATATTATACGAGTCAATAAGCGACAATACAGCGAAGTAGGACCATTACCAAAGAAGATAGCCAGGGAGAAGTCAGATCATACTCCTGTTACCCCTGCAGAATGCTTTTTGTGTTTAGCAAATCCGAATTTCGAACTACATATGGTCATTTCGGTTGCAAATTTGAGTTATCTTACTATCAGCAAAGGACCATTGACGTTGAAAAAACCTCTCGGCTTCTCAGGACATGGAATGATTGTTCCAATCGAGCATTATTCTACTATTCGTGAGTACGTTCAAGATAAAGAAGGCGGTAGAAAAGTAGAAAACTCCGAAATTGTCTCTGAAATTACTCGTCTACAGGTAAGCCTTGTAAAGATGTTCAAAAGTCTTGGTGACTACTCTGTTGTGTTTTGGGAAATATCACGAAAACGTAGTGTGCATTGCCACGTACAATTTATTCCTGTGCCGAACAAAGTGATTAAATTTTTTGAACGGACTCTTAGAAATCAGATCGAGTACGATAAACGGCTTTATCCCGAGCCTCTTCGCTACCACAAATTTACAGAAGATTCTAGTGACAAGGAAACATTGAACCGGATAATAAACAATGAGAATTATGTCCTATTTACATTACATGGGGAGGCTGGCGTCACCAAATATTTGATTGCATTGGGGACCGATGAAGATAAGTATTTCGACGCCCAATTTCCAAGAAAGGTGATGGCTGTATTGCTAAATTTGAAGAACAGAATTCGTTGGGATAAATGCACCGAAACGAAAGAGGAAGAAAGTATACAGAAAGATAAGTTCCAACAGGCTTATCGGTCATATGACACAATGCTCTCAAAAGAATAGTTGTGTATTGGTCTGATGTATTTCTATAGTGTATCTGGTTGCCATAATAAGGCCCATAGAACTCTAATTTTATCATTTTGCCCTTTAATGAGGGCTGGTTCATTATCACTGTCGGTCACCTTCCTGTTAAGTAGATGTCTCTGTTACTGAGAAACTCCACCCAGGTTGCTTTCTATAAAGGACTTAGAGATAGTCAGAGATTACGTAAAGATTCACAAACATGAATCTTCCCTCACAAAAATATTCATCAACATGAATCATTCAGTTTTACGTGTATACGTTGTTGATTGCAAAAGGGAAGTAAGGATATACGGAACAGACTTCCCATTCAATGGACTGCAATGTCAGAAATAGGCGTTCTCACTGACGTCATTGATGAAATTCATGAAGCAGAAAGGTCTCTGAATCCGGGGGAGATTCCAGATAGAGCCCTTTTCAAACACGTGAGGATATTATGGCAACTGCTTCTCGGAGTAGATGAGACACGGTTTGACTCACATAACTATGAAGTATTTGAGCTTGAGTTTGCAAACAGCGGAAGGATATTTACGGGGCTTACTTATCTAGGCTCAGATCGAAGCTCAGTGAACGAAAATTTAGGAAATGCAGTGGGGTTTGCATCGAAATCATTGGAGATAGTGCAGCAGTTGGATGAAGAGGACAGCGATGATGGCCAGGAAACATCTGTAAGCTTCAAATTATCATTGCTGAACAAGATCCGATATATTCTTTTTGAGCATCATATGATGGTTAGAGAGTTTTTCGACGATGATCAGGTGAAATCTATCATCGCGTCTTTCATTCGTAGTGATATCCCTTATAGAACCAATGAATTGAGGATATCAATGAACTCAAACAACCACGTTTTAAACACTTGTTATCAAGAGTGCCTCGAGTCTTTTTTGTTTCAAGAAGATTACACCATAGATGAAGTAGCTAAAGGTGTGTTCCAGTTGTTTAAACACAAAGCCGGAGTTGCCTACTTTTTTGACTTCAAAATGGTATCCAAGTTCCATAGCCAAATGATTGCTCTTTTGAAGCGATCATTTCGTGGTCATGATTTTGTCAATGAAGAAATTGAAGATTTTTTCACGCATAATCCTATTCTTCCAATTCTAAAACCAGTATATAGAAACTTTGCCCTACAAGTTATCAACAATGATATGAAAGACAAAGCATTCGAAACCGATGAGAACAACAACAGTTATTTGATTGAGAAGCTGAACATTGAGTTACTGAAACAGATTTTACATGAAGTGGCACAAAATAATCACCAGAATTTTGTAGACTGTCCGATAACCATGAAGTGGTTTCCTCAGATAATCCAGTATTACTGTGAATCATTAGTGAACGAAGGAGTCACAAATATTGAAAATGATCTATATATTACAATGATAAAGGAAGCCGCAATACGGTGGATTGACAATGAAATAGACACCAACCTATTTATTGCACAACTGAGTGATTTGTCATTGATTCCAACAGCTATGCCTTATTCATTTAAGGGTATTTTTTTTCCCACAGTCCACATGCGAATGGCATTATACACAGTCAAGGAAAACATTCGGTTATATGAGAAATATTTTGACCGCTGGCATGCGTGTACACTAAGAAACACATCTCTTAAGATGCAATATGACCAATGGTTAGGTCTTCTCGCCAAAACCTATGTTGAGAAATGGAGAATGAAGTTAAACTTGAATGAACAAATAGAGAAAATAGAAACATATTCGCTAACCATGATTAGATTGCGTGGCTTTTATGAAAAGTGGAAACTTAAGACGATCAAATTAAAGGAGAATGAGAAAGTTGTTGAAAGAAGCCATTGTAAGAGGTACTTTTCATTGTGGCTATCTGAAACGAAAAAATTTCAAAAGCAGTTAAATATGGCAAAGGTTTTTAATGATCGGACGTTGACTAAAAGGTTTCTAACTTTGTGGATGGCCGCTAAAATTTGTAGATTTCCTGAGTTCCTGAATAAATTTGCTGCGCTCCGAAGGTCAATGTATTTCAAGCTGTTGATTTCTATCCAGAAGAATCTTAAACAAAATGCTTTCAAAGCCACTCAGTTTGAAAAGGACCACTTGCTATCTAAGTTTTTTCAAAAATGGAAAAAGCGGTCGGCAAGTCCGATCAGCAGGTTGCAAGATCTAGAGAAAGCTGAGTATGAGTTAATATTAAGAAGGTTCATTTCGAAATGGAAGAAGCAAATACATTTGTTGGGTTTTGAAAGAGACTTTCAAATCCATTCTAATGAACTGCTACTGCAGCGCTACTTCTCTCAATGGAACAATTTCAAGAAACTTGTAGATAATGAAAATTCGGCTATGATTCGTGCCAATTCAAATATAATGCTGGCTCATTTTAAACTTTGGAAGCGTGCACATATTATGAACCAACAAGCCACCAAATACCGTGAAGAAAATTTTACTCAAACCATGATGAAGAAATGGAAACTAAAGTACCATGAGAGAAAGGTGCAAAAGAAATGCAGCTACATTTTCATGAAAGGTTTTTTGAAGAGGTGGATATTAAAGGCCACAATTTCTCAGTACGAGAGGAGAAAGCATGAGCTTTTATTAAGAGACAATTTTTTAACATGGTTTGATAAATCTAGTAGATTGAAAGAAAGACTAAAAGACTGCGAAGAAATGTATCCTATTCTCAAGAATGCGACCTACTTTGATTGTTGGAAAAAAGTATGTTTGAAGAATCGTCAAGATGAGGAATTTGCAGAAAACTTCAGAAAACGAAAGTTGGAAGCAAATAACAACCTTGTAATGAAATGGGCATATAGAGCTATGGTCGCAAAGTATGGTAAGATACAGAAAAGTATTTTAGATTTATACAGTTTCAAAGACTTTTACAGGAACCGTGAGTTGAAAAAGTACTTCTCAATGCTTAAGATGAGAAAGAAAAGTCACGATTTTCATGTTGCAGATGCTGATGACTTTTACAAGATCGTCACTTTAACTAATTACTACAATATTTGGCTGGCTGAGTTTGATCGAGTTTCTAACTTACGAGATATTCTTATTTCCAAAGAGGACACCGATAATGTCCATTTATTGATGCAGATATTATCCAAGCTGCAGCTCAAAATGATGAAAGTTCAAACTGCTTTGGCCAATGCAAAAAAGTTCAGCGACCGTTGGAACAAAATTAAGACTAAAACTTTCTTTGAGCTTTGGAAACTGAAACAGAGTGCACGTAATTCACCGACACCTACGGCTCGTACTGGAGGTAACCAAAGTGCTAAAATTAACGGAAACTCTGATTTCAAGTTAATCCCAGAGTTGAATCCTTATATTGACCTAGCTCCTCGTAATAGAGGATCACCTGTAAATAGGCCTCCATATTTATCGAGAATGCAGTCCGTGCTCACTTCCGATGTTTCACAATACGAAATTGAGCAACGAGTGGATGGAAGGGACGAAAGCAAGACTGAACCAGCATTACTTTTTGGCTCTCCCAGTCAGACTCCTGCAAGGTTCCGTACTCCAACAGTGAGAAAGACCAGTAGTAGGCTTTTGACAAATTCGGCGATAAAGACTTCTCCTGATATGAGTAGTATTTTTACTTCGGCAGAGCGTGTCCGGAAGAGAAATTTGGAGGAGAGGGTGAGCAGATATAGGTTATTGCGGTCTCCTCCCAAAACAGGACACTATCAACTTGAGAGTGTTGAGGAATCACGTCACGAAGAACGTATTTCACAGGACAGTTCGGTATTTGACACGTCTTCTGAAAGTATCGGGAGTAGTACTCCGATCAAAAAGCTTGATATTATCGAGCTGTAGGAATTAATGGGTTTGAAATACGATAGAACATTTGGTAACATTACAAAATATATGGTGTAATATATAGCTAATTAACATATGTGATATTTAGAAATCGAAAGAGTTGAAAGGAACCTTGTAAATGATGATCTTTTGGGAGTTTGGCGTTTTGAAAATGACGAATCTATAATCTTCCTCACCACCTTCATGCTCGATGATGTCAATGAAAGACTTGACAATACCCCAACCGTTGTTAATGGATAATTTGAGTTGTTGACAGAGAATGTCAACGTTGGAGGTCATTGTACCAGCAACCAGATGAGCAGCGTTAGATTTTGGATTTTCTCTGGTGATGAAACCAAGCTTGATCTGGTTGAGTCCTCCAAGCAAAGATTGCATGGTCCATTGTGACAGTTTGTTGTTGTTTTTCTTCATTTCGTCAACGAAAATGTTACCCTGAGAACCACCGTTAAACTTGGTTCTCCAGTCGTTAGACTCGTATTGCAGCAACGAATGGATTGCGACGTTTGATGACGCAGTATAAGTGTAAGCGTCGAGAGCAACACGGACGAGGATTGACACCGAGCCTTGAGAATCGTCTTCGGTGGAAGCGCCGTTTGGAAGTTCGAACTTCACGTACTTGTAACCCTTTGGAATGGCGGCAGAAGAGCTGATTGGAGAGGCTCCTCCCAAGTTGACGGAGTTCTTAGCAAGGGAGCCGTCCACAAATGCGTTGGACACCTCGATGTCCTCCAACTCGAGCTTGGTTGGATGGTTGATGTCGGACTCCTTCACGTCTGTGATTGGGGAGTTCTCATTCACTGGTATGTGGAACGTGCTTTCACGCTTGTCAAAAAAGATGTTGCCGTTCTTTTTGGTGACGATGACGTCCCAAGAGGCTGCTGACCGTGGGGCGCACATCAATTGCGAGATGATCGCGTCGGTGATGAAGACTTTGGCCGCACCCTTGTTGGCGTAGGACTTCACGTTTGGATCGTAACTTGTGGTCTGGCTGAACGCGGTCTTGACGGATGGCTCGAGAGGAGCGGTGGTGTTTGTTTCGTATTTCTTAAGGTACTGGTGGATGGTGCCGTTGGAAGACAGGACCTCTGGCTTGCCAACGTCCAAGTTCAACTTGGTGAGCTTGTTGAACTCGATCTCCGCGACGGAAGTCCAGGTCTCGTCGACGGTGATGGATGCGTCTCTCAACTTGACGTCCTCATTGTTCCATCTGTTGCCCCATCTGTTGTTACCCCATCTGGCGGCGTTCTTGACGATTGGCTGCTTCTTGGTCGATGGGTTCAATCCCACCTTCTTCTTGATCGTTGGGACCTGGTTTGGAGCAGCGGTCTGTCCTGGCACCTTCTTGGCGGCGCCCGCATTCTGGAACGGACGCTTTCTGTTCCCCTTCAAGACGGCCTGTTTGTTTCCGGCTGACGAGGCGGCGTTCTCAACAAGCGAGAACCCCTTCTCCTCGGTTTCTGCGCCGAACAGCTTTGCTGCTGACGCCCCATACGCATGGTACTGGTCTCTTTTCTTCTGCAGGTTGCTGTTCTTCAGAGGCAGCTGCTCGTCCTCCCTGGCAGACTGCCAGTCGGCGATCTTACCCAACTTATCGCTTTTGATGAACGGAGCGTACGGGACGCCGTTGAACTGGAGTGAGTTTGGAGTGTAGCTGCCCGGACCCCATGGGTCCTCAATGGAAGGCAATTTCGAAATGTCAAAATCCAATGGCGACATTTTTTCTGTGTATTCTTGTCTTTCCAGAAGCTCTATTCCCTTCTTTCCGTCCTCTTTCATCTGACCTTTTCCTCCTCTTTTGATCCCAGGTGGTGAAAAATTTTAGCTACCGGCCTCAGATTCATGAAGGGCAGAAGGGCTCGCGACGCACCCGTGCACCAGAAGGCACGCCCTCGCAGAAGCGGCGGACAGAGAGCTCGGGGGTGGCAAACGGCTTCTTGAGGCCCTGGAACGGGAGAGTAGGAGCAGAATAGGGGCATGATGACAGGGCGAAGGTGTAGAAGGGTCTTAAAGAGAGTTCAGAGCAGACGAGACGCCAATTGGAAGAATGGACTCGATAAATGTGGACATCACGCACTTGAAGAAAGGAGAGGTCTCGATGGGGACGTCGATCATGGCGGTGACCTTCCAGGACGGAGTTATCTTGGGCGCCGACTCGAGAACGACAACGGGAACGTACATCGCCAACCGGGTGACGGACAAGTTGACGCAGATCCAGGGCAAGATATGGTGCTGTCGGTCCGGCTCGGCGGCGGACACGCAGGCGGTGGCGGACATTGTGAAGTACCACCTTGATCTTTACAAGGCGACAAACGGGAGAGAGCCGACGCCACACTTGGCGGCGTCGATTTTCCAGGAGATCTGCTACTCGAACAAGGACAGTCTCAGCGCAGGGATTATCTGCGCCGGATACGACGAGAAGAAGGGTGGCGAGGTGTACAACATTCCGATCGGCGGCTCGCTCCACAAGCAGGACTACATCATCGCCGGGTCCGGGTCGGCGTTCATCTACGGGTATTGCAAGAAGAACTACAGGAAAGACATGAGCAAAGAAGAGACCGTCGCGTTCATCAAGAGCTCGCTCTCGCAGGCGATCAGGTGGGACGGCTCGTCCGGTGGTGTCATTCGGATGATCGTGCTTACGAAGGAGGGCATCGAGAGACTCATTTTCTACCCGGAAGAGTACGTCGACGCCTGAGCAGCAGCTTCACTTCAGGGTGTGCCTGTGCCACTTGTCACCATTCTAATTATAGCATTAATGTATCGACCGTTAACACAGCTTTGTAGAGTTAAACCAAAGAACCAGCTTGGAACGCCGACATGAAACGGCGGCCTGCGGGATCTCGATTACGTAAAAAGTGGTGAACTTTTGGCGTCTACCATTTCTCTGACACACACCCATGTCAGCTCCCGATGGCGGTGAGAAGGGGTCATCAGATACAATATTACGAATATGACTGTGTCGCAGAGTGACGAAGATGATGGTGCTGTCCGTCAGCGTGGGAAAGGGCTCTTAGAAAAGCTCCCGGCGCATTTGAAGTCGCCTGGGAAATTTGTGCTCCTCAACGTGTACTCCACAAAACCGTGTGTACCAGTGGTGCATAAGCCAAAACAAATGCGGCCCCTGCTGGTGACGAAAACGACGCATTTCTGTGTCTTGTTTTCGCCAGAGAAAGTCCCGTTGGTTGCTGTTGAGATTTTCACGTACTGCACCTTTGGCAAGAACTCCATAGACAAACTCGTCTATGTAAGTAAGGCAGATACTACAGGGTTGGCCGGGTCTGCGGACGTGGATGTCGGTGCCTTTGTCACAGAGTATCTGAAATGGGTGTCTCAAATGCCCGTCAAAGGCCTATTGAGAGAAATGAAGCTAAAGAAGAAAGAGGAACAAAAAGATGCTGAGCAGAAGGTCAGCGATGCTCCAAGCAGAATCTTTGCCTCGGAGACTGCACACGCTCTTCATGTCCTGCAAATGCGGGCATCGGGAGACGTCAATTATCATATGCCGACTTCTCTTCGGAAAGTTGACGCTCTGGAATCTCTTGCAGCGTTGGGAGTGCAACCCGCTGCCCTCGAAGATGAGAATGTGTGGACTAGATTGGTCCTGTTCACTAGGTCAGAAGGACAGTATCTTTTTCCAGAGTCGATGAAGAACCCAGGTAAGCATGTACTTGACGGGAGAGCATTATTGAAGTGGTGGCTTAAGAATGTCGACAGCATAGCGGAAAGCTGGTCAGGATGTGCAAAGTATCTCAATATCTTGAACTCCGAGTCCAGAGATATCATGCGCTATTTCCCCTCTACGAACTGGAAAATAGGCAACGTGTATGACTCTGAAGGAAATACACACGAGCCGGCCATCTACAATATCCCGTTACTGCCTGACGACCCAAAGGGGAGGTTTTTAGAACACTTGGTAGTGGAAGGCCGGGCGAAAAAGGTAGAAAATGAACAATATTGGCAAGAGCTCGCCATCCGTCAAGAATTTAGCTTTGGTGCTGTAGTGGGATTGATCGGTATATCAGGTCTGCCCAGCTACAATCTGGCCGACGACGGCCAGCACGAGTACAACCCACTTTCTCCAACGAGTTTAAAACATTTCAAAGAGTTGGTAACTACTAAAGACTATTCCGACAAAAGTGACTGGGGCACTCTTTTTGAGGAGTTGCTAAAAACAGACAACTTGAAGCTGTATGACATAAACGGACGCTGGGAAGGCAGACAGAGTGCAAAAAGGAAGGCTGAAACTGTCAAGCCCGTGATAAATACTTTGATGTGCGTCAGGTCCAAGAAGAAATCCAAGAGTTGAGCATGCAAAGTCAACATCAAGTCTGTTTCAATAGTACCTGAATGTCCGAACCATGCTGAAAAATTACCTTTGAATTGCCTATTCCGGAAAGCAAAGGAAAACAGTGTAACCTTTGGGATCCCTCTTTTCTCACCACTATTCCTCTTCCAACTTCGCTGGACGTTTTACATCCAAGATTTCTATCCATTGGGAATTTGATCTCCTTTATAAGATGGGGAGTGTTCCCCAGAATGAGTCTGGTATAGGTCAGATCCTTATGATTTTAGTTCCCTGAGCAAAATCAGTACAACGTATCAGTATACCATTATATCTGAAATGAACTTTCAGATTGCAGTTCTCTCATCTCTTCTACTACTTCTCTCCGAGTTGGCTTCAGCGGCTACCCTGTCATACCCGCTTCCTGCTTCAACCCTTAGTACTGTTTTTGTTTCGCCAACGGTTTCTCTCGCACCTTCTGGTGGAGAAAGTGGGTATAGCAGTGGCGAGGAGCCGATCGGTTTCAAAATCCTTGTAGATGAGACCGATAAAAATGCCAAGCCAATCGCATTCATCCCCATCTACAAAAATGATACCACATCCGAGGATCTGGACATTCTCACCAAAAGAGATTCCGATGCTGCAGCCTGGAGATGGCGCAAATGGGTCCCAAACCAAGCGATCTATAAAAGAGAAGCCAAGGCTAATGCAGCAGCCGAAGCAGAAGCCTCTGCCAAATACCGTCATTACTTCAAGAACATTGGCGTTTTTAAGAGAGACGCTGATGCTGACGCCGACGCCAGTGCCTGGAGATGGCACAAATGGGTGCCTAACCAGGCCATCTACTGATCTGCATCATCCTGTCTTCGTACTCTTTGTATACCTCCTTCTTATATAGACGCAAGTAGCAACATAAACACTCATGTCCGATTTTCTCTGTCTCCGGATAGAGTTAAGCATGCTGGTTCAACATCAAGTCTGTTTCAATAGTAATTGACTTTCGGATCATGCTGAAGAAAAAATTTCAATTTCCTATTTAGGAAAGCAAAGGAAAACGGTGTGACTTGGGATCCTTGGGATCCATTCTTTTTTCATCACTATTCATCTTTAACCACACAAAAACTCCTCCTTGATGTTTCACATTAAAATCAATCTTACTCATCATATAACTCTACTGTATAAACATAAGCAACTATCCAGTTCCCTAACTTCCAACCTTCTCATTTCTTGTCTTGCCCGATAAGAAGGCTTTACACACGAAGCTTCCCAATATCTGGTATTACGTAATCATAGCAAGATTAACATTGGAAACTGATTTAGGGAACTGATAAATCTATTCTCAGGTAGCACTATTGACGACTTGCATATGCTCGACAGCAGTGCATAAGCTGCTCAAAAGTTGAGTTGAAAATCAAGCAGAAGATGAAAACTCCAAGTTTGGAATGTAGTCTTGAAGAGCGACGTGTAGTGAGCTCATCCCAAAAGTCTTATTTAACAGCATTTACGGCACAACCTCCCCGGACGTTTGCTGGGATCGTCGAACTATGGTGCATATGCATGCTTTACTACGGTATCGCTTCAAGTCTGAAAACAAGCCAAAGCTAAAGAAAAAGGAGATATGCACTTGTCACGAGATTATAAATACAGAACCATAATGCTCTACTAATAAAATAATACCATAGAGGCGGCATATGACTTGTTGAGAATGCTTGACCTGCATCCAACCAATTGCTTCACAGAAACACCGTCTCCGTAGCAGCTGTGGCCTAGCTTCATACATTCCGCATTTGACATGCTTCAAGTCAAGAAAGTCCTAGCTTACTAATTCCTTCTCGGAGTGCTCGGTTTTTCCGGAATTTAGTATAGGAGGATATATCCGATACCCTGAATGTGTAGAGTTCCAATAATGTGGCCGTCCGGATAGAAAATTCGGGAACCATCAACATGTTATAAATAGAACCATTTTACTTAATAAAGTTCTGCAATGTGATTTAAGTCAGCAGTTCACTGTTAGAGAGTAGAAAGATAGACAACAGCAAACTAAAGAAAAACAAAGGAAAGAACCAGACATGTCGTCTTTATCCGAATCCAATCTTTTCAAACCAATTCAACTTGGAGACGTGGTTTTAAAGACAAGATTAGCACATGCTCCAACTACAAGAGTCAGAGCTACCTCGGATGGTGTTTCAACCGATTCTATGCTGGAATATTATTCAGAGAGAGCTAAAAACAATGGCGGATTGATTGTCTTTGAAGCTGCTTCACCAGCAAAAAGTTTTGGAGGTTACGTATACCAGCCGTTTTTAGAAACCAAGCAACAAGTTGAATCACAAAAGAAAATAGTTGATGCCATTCATAGAAATGGCTCATATGTATGCTCTCAGCTAGCTCATCTTGGCAGAACATCTCTTCCGTTTGGAAAAGAAGTCTATTTTCCGTTTGTTGGTCCCTCTGCAATCTATGCGGACGATGCAAATAAAGAGACTGCAAAATCACTAGGCGTAGAATTGAAAGCATTAACAAAAGATGAAATCAATGATATCATCAAAGGGTTTGCAGATGGCGCCAAGAGAGCAATTAATGAAGCCGGTTTTGATTTTGTGGAGCTTCATGCTGCTCATATGTTTTTAATTGATCAATTCATCCAGTCCTCCTCTAACCAAAGAACGGATGAATACGGTGGATCAATTGAAAACAGAGCCAGATTTTTATTAGAAGTGGTTGATGCTTGTATTGAATCGGTTGGCGCAAAACACCTTGCCATAAGATTATCTCCCTATGCCGAGCTACAAGGTGGTTTGGGAAAAAATTCTGAGGTCAGTCCTATTTTAATCTGGGGTTATATTTTCAGTCAATTACAAAAGCGGGCAGATAAAGGTAAGGAATTAGCTTATATTTCCGTTGTGGAACCTGTAGTTCAAGGTGCTGAAGAATATGAGGAAAACGACAAAATTGATTTCTCATGGCCTCGTTTATTCTGGAAAGGTATACTTCTCAGAACAGGTGCATTCATTAAGGAAAATCATCAGGAAAAACTTGAGCAGACCATCAATAGTGATGACAAACTTATTATCGGTGCTGGCCGTTACTACACGTCAAACCCAGATCTTGCTGATAGACTAAAGAGGGGCCTGCCACTGACTCCCTATGATAGAAGCAAATTTTATAAGGCATTTTCAAATGATGGTTACTTAAACTTCCAACCTTATGGGAGGGAAGAAGATCATACAAAGGATGATGTTGAACCTAAACCACTGGCTTGACTTTACATGTTTCATATCTTATAATATTTGTAATAGTAAAGAGCACCCCCTTTTTCAACATAGAACACCCTCAACAGTCGATTTTACGTAATCCACTGGCTTCTTTTTTCAATCAACCTCGTTTGCTCGCCTCGCCCTTCTTGAGAGGGACAACTTATACTGGATGCCACCATTCGGAAATCTCTACTGTGTGTCATGTTTGAGAGAGAGAACTTTCTCGGTTGGTCTTGTAGTCCCACAAGGCGGTTTGAGGACTGAAGCACTGACTTGGTACTTGGCTGAAATACTATAAACACTATGGCCGCGTTACAGGAACTAATTCCTGTCGTCAACAAGCTCCAAGATATTGTGACGAACACGTCCCTCACGGATTTGGACTTACCTCTGTTGACTGTCATTGGTTCTCAGTCTGCCGGTAAATCATCGGTGCTGGAAAATATCGTTGGGAAGGATTTTTTACCAAGAGGCACCGGTATTGTCACGAGACGTCCATTGATTTTACAGTTGATTCATTTGGATGATGATGATCCCTTGCTAAGCAGAGCTGACTATGTTGCAGATGAGCCTAATGATCCCTCCGAGATGACTCTAGAACAACATCTGCGGAACCAGTCCAGCTCGACAGAAATTAATGGTGAGGCAGGAGGGCACACACCGCCTGCTGAATGGGGTGAATTTTTGCACATCCCTGGCAAAAGATTCTACAATTTCGATAACATCAGAAAAGAGATTGAAAACGAAACATCGAGAATCGCCGGAAAGAACAAGGGTATAAGTAGAATACCAATCAATTTGAAAATCTACTCCCCTAATGTCCTGAACTTAACGTTGGTGGATTTGCCAGGTTTGACGAAAATCCCGATTGCGGATCAACCAGTTGATATTGAGAGACAGATAAGAAACTTGATATTAGAATACATTTCAAAGCCAAATTCCATTATTCTGGCAGTGACTCCTGCCAACCAGGACTTGGTCAATTCTGAAGCCCTCAAGTTGGCAAGACAAGTGGACCCCCAGGGTAAGAGAACCATCGGTATCTTATCGAAACTAGACTTGATGGATCACGGTACAAATGCCTTGGACATCTTGACTGGTAAAGTGTACCCCTTAAAGTTAGGCTTTATTGGTGTTGTGAATAGATCGCAACAAGACATCATGTCCAGGAAGTCCTTAAATGATTCCTTAGCTGCAGAGATGGAGTTTTTCAACTCACATCCTGCTTACAAGACGATTTCTGCCAGATGCGGTACTGCATACTTAGCCAAGGTTTTGAACAAAACGTTAATGAACCACATAAGAGAAAGATTGCCAGATATCAAGGCAAAATTGAATACTCTCATGGGACAGACCGAACAAGAATTGGCATCTTACGGTAATTTGAACGTTGTTTCCAAAGAAAACAGGAGTGGTTTGATTTTGCAAATGATGAATAAGTTTGCTACCAGCTTCATGAACTCGATCGAAGGTAACTCAAGCGAAATTTCAACTAAGGAGCTTTGTGGTGGTGCAAGAATCTACTATATTTACAATGAAGTGCTAGGGAACTCTCTCATGTCAATCAATCCGTTGCAAAACTTAACTGTAATTGATATTAGAACAGCCATCAGGAACTCCACCGGTCCAAGACCGTCTTTATTTGTACCCGAGCTAGCATTTGACCTGCTGGTCAAACCCCAAATTCAACTACTTGAAGGTCCATCCCATAGATGCGTTGAACTGGTTTACGAGGAATTGATGAAGATATGCCATAACTGCGGTAGCCAAGAATTGGCAAGATATCCAAAATTACATGCCAAGTTAATTGAAGTTGTGTCGGATTTATTGAGAGAAAGGTTAGGTCCAACCACAAAATACGTTGAAAGCTTGATTGAAATCAACCGTGCTTATATAAATACCAATCATCCTAATTTTGTTGGTGCCGCAACTGCGATGGCAAGTGTCGTCGAAGAAAGACAAAAACAGAAGGAGCATGAGCGTGATCACGAAAAGCATCTATTGCTGAAAAGGGAAGAAAACGCAACTGCTCCTACTAAGGCAGCCAAGGCAGCTGCTTCAACTGCTGCAGCTAATGCTGAAAACGGTAGTGTATCTGCAAATTCTAAGGATCACTCTGCCAAAGCGAACAATAAGCCGGAATCCTCTGTTCTGGATGCTATCTCTTCTTCATCACATTCTTTAACCTCCGAGTCCAAACCTGAAAAGGAAAACTTTTTAAACTTTTTCTTTGGTAAGAAAGAAGAGGTGCAAGGGAAAGTTGAGCACACCAAAATTGCGCCATTCAGCTACCCGACGGAGACTGAAAGCAGCAACTTACAATTCCATCTACCCATGGAAGATTCTATTCAGCATCAAATGGATCAGTTTCACCTGAACGAGGAGCAACTGTCTGAAAGAGAGCAGCTCGAGTGTGAGCTCATCCGTAGATTAATTGCTTCCTATTTTGCAATCGTTAGAGAAACTATCAGAGACCAGGTTCCTAAGGCCATCATGTGCTTACTTGTTAACTACACTAAAGAGAGTGTGCAGAACCAACTGGTACAAAAATTATATAAAGAATCTTTGTTTGAGGATTTGTTGTATGAAGATGAAGCATTGATACAAGAGAGAGAGAAATGTGAGAAGTTGTTGGACACATATAGACAAGCTGCGACTGTCATCAGTGAAGTTATGTAGATAGTTAGACCCATTATATTTATAAGTATGTATAAAAACAAGACATGTAGAAACAAACAACTTAGTCAGATCTTTCTCCGCCCTCCCTTTTTCTATCAGATTCGAGGCTGTGCTGTGTGTTTTCAAATCGGTGCTTGGATCAGACATAATATAATGCAAATACGATCAAAGAAACTTAAAGAGAGACTTTTAGGACAATTGACAGGTAAAGTGGAAGATTCTACTTTTTCTAATGACCATAGAAGGGTTTTGGAAAGAATTCAATGAGAAGATACCGTTAGAACAGTACCGGGTTTCATTTCCGGATTACATATACAGTCACTACAACAAGAGAAGGAAATTCTTGACAGTTGGAATAGATATATTCCAGTGGATCTTTGAGCACGCTAGTTTTGCAGAATCAAAATCTTTTACAGGATTTCCGGAATCAGAAAAGTCAGTAGCGGTGGTTATTGCCGGAATTGCAAGTAAATTGAGATATCTTATATCTTTGCCCTTGAATTTCGTGATAGTTTTTGATGGGAAGATAAAGTTTGAGAAACATAGATGGGATATAGAGAAGAAAGCATCGAGTGAAATCGTCTTTGAGGAAAGATACAATGAGGACTTGGACAGGATACGAAATCAGGAACATATCATGAATGGAAGATGTATCACTTCATTATTGGAGCTACTAGAAGCATGGAATATCAGTTACTTACACGCTCCTGGTGACGCTGAGATTGAGCTAGCCAGATTAAACAAGGCTGGAATTATTGACGCTATTATATCCAATGATGCAGATGGTTTTGCCTATGGGGCGACTGTAATTTTAAGGAACTTTTCTAGATTTTCAAACGACAAACCCAGTACAGCAACAAAGGGTGGCATCAAAAAAGGCACAGACTACTTCGTTACACCCGTGGACTCAGAACTTATAAAACAGCTTGATCTTGACACAGACAATATCATATTTATAGCATGTTGTCAAGGTGATGACTATTCGAAGGGAGTCAAAGGATTGGGCATAAAAAAAGCCTGGGCTCTAGCTACAAACAAAAGTGAAGATTTTGATGCTGTCCAAGGATTGAAAGACATTTATGTCAGTAAGATTAAAAGTGACTATCTGACAGGAAAAATGCCTTACCCATACACAAAACGTTTAGAATTACTGGGTGAGTATAAGGCCAAACTCATGGAACATATCGCCAATAACGGGAAAACGTATTTCGGACGAGTCCACAGTTCTGATGTAATACTTCCGGATGATTATGTGATTTCCAGCCATTTTTATCCACATTTTGCCAAGTACCTTTTTGAATTTGAGTCATTCGAGACCAATTTCAGTGAATATTCTGGTGCACTGAACAACAATTGCTGTTTTCCTTTACTACCTCAACCTCTCAGCATTGCGAAATCTGCCGGTGATAGTTACCAAGTATATCGTGGAAATAGCTTGAAGGGTTTTATGTACCTTACTGTGTTTGAGGGACAAATATGCTTTCCCTCAGGACGAGTTAGATATACTCCTTTCCATTGGTTTCGAAGCCCCGATTATGAAAAATTGTTGAAATGGACAAAAATTGGAAGGTCTCAAAGGGAAGGAATGGAATTTTTAGCTAAATCATTAGGCAGATGTTACTTATGGCGTGCTATTGTAAACACTAGAGAGTTGGATCTTAAAGCAAGAGACATATACATCAAGAGCCAGAAAAGTGTACAAATAAAATGTGAGTCTCGGGAATTCGAGCAGGCCTTCTATCAGGTCAAGTTTAAGCCCCGTGAGATTTTTAAGTCCCTTCTTGGTTTGGAGGAACACATGGTTGATGTGAACTTGAATGACGTCGAAGAAGAATATATCCACACGTGGCTTACGAGTTACCTCTTTTTCATTGATGACAATGGGAGGAAGTTAGTGGAGATCTACAATAACGAAAAGAGTAGTAAAGCAAATACTCCAAAGACTACACCGAAACGTACCCCTAAAAAGAATAGGACACCTACCCAGAAAACGACTTTAGATCTGCTTTCTGGTTCGACAAAGTCTCCAATAAAAATCTTGACTCGGAAGCCTAGCTTATTAGAAATCTCAGAAGCCAGCAAAAGTGTCACTATCAAAAGGAGTGTTCTGGATGTAGATACCTCGGACATCTTTTCTTCACCCAAGAAGAAAATTAAGCCCATCACGGTTGACGATAAGATGCCTGTGCCGAACCCGATTATGTTGGAACCTTTCGAGGAAGATGCAGAGATTTCCAGAGTCTTAGAGAATTCTGACTATGTCGGCGGGAACTCACTCACTAGCAACAACGGCAATGACAATAATACAAATCACGACATTTTTTTTGATTTTCATGAAAACCTTAACTCACTTATGACTGTATCACATCGACCAGAGATGCATCTTTCTGAAACGAAGGACATTATCATCTATTCTGGTGGGAAAGACGTAGATGCAAGTCCACCTGACGCATTAAATCAAGCGACAGGCCTTATCCCCGCTCGGGGAAAGCTGAAAAGGGACAAACTGACGATAGCCAGAGGCATGAGTAACCTGGACGAGATGACACGACTTCCAGAACTCCCACAGGGCCCCGGAAATCTGGATAGTCAAGAAGACAAGGAAGAAGACAAGATGGAAAATTATCACAGTGAGAAGTTAAACGACACTTTTTCATCAACTGACTCCATCCAAAAGTTGTTTGCAGAAGAAAAAAAAGATGAGGGTGGTGCATCGAATAAGGTGATGGCGGCTAAAGGAGGGGCTGAGAACATAACCTTGGATGATACGTTTTCTTCCAACGAATCGATCGAAAGGATATTTGGCCTACAGCGCAATACTACTCCCGAGACCCACGATAACCTGGAAGAGGTGGCCCTTACTGTCAGCGTGGACCTCACCCACAACTACAGACCAGAAGACGGTTCTGATATGGAGACACTGGACGAGGCCACTTCTACGCCAGTCCAGAAACCGCAAGCCCCTACACTAGCAGGGAGTCACAACCTTTTGCAGCGTACTTTTCCGCTGAACCAACAGCAAGAGAACAGTTACAGCTTGCCCAGTGGCTTCGACGGCGACGAGATCCTTCTCGCCGATAGCACAGACGACGAAAGCATGTGGGTGGTCCCCGAGAAGGATTAGCCCTTAGTCTTCAACGAGGACATCCTGGAGTACTAGCCTCCACTTCTCACCCTTGCTTCCCTATCGCCGCTGCCGGAGGAGCATACATTGCTTCGATGACTGGAACATGCTGGTTCCACATGGCGTAAAGTGTTACGATAATATCTGGCCACTATTGGCTTTCCGGCCGAAGCATCAGCCGACGTTTTTCCCAAAGCGGCAACGGCAGGATGCGACGGGTGGAAGATCGCCACGGATTTTTTTACGGGGCCATCGCCAACCGAATGGAGTTTCGGTCTCGGCGGCAATCTAAAGGCGACGGTTACTGTCAGGCCATTGCGTCCGGAGGTTGTGGGTGGGGTTAGCACGGTAGCAGTCTAGGACGGGTCTATTGTTGGTGCTGAGCACCTTTTTGCAGATGTATAAAGAGCCCATGTTGCCCCTTTTTGTCTTCGGTGTATAGATCGGAGTAGAATGGAAGATTGTGGAAAAGTCGGGGTTGCCAGCTGGACGTATACAACAGCAGCAGCCATGAACTATTACAACGGTCACTTTCGAACGAGACAATTCTGGGCACGCAATAGCACTGCGTTCTTCTCCGAGACAGAGTTTGACCATGATAACGACTGCGGAGGATGTGAAGGCAGCAGGCATCTGTCTCCAGCACACACACACGGCTTGGTGTCGTGCAACGACGTGCATCGAAACGTGCTGTACCAAGTTTCGCCGGCGCAGGTGGAACGCATGAAGACGTACCGGGACGTAAGACTGCCCTCGTCAAGTAGAAAGCGGAACTACGAGCTGGTGAAGCGACTCGAGGCCGTAGCTGCAAGCCACAGCACGAGCGTGCCCGTCGTGATACAAGCGTGGAGGAGGGAGCGGGGCTATGGGAGCTGGCAGTCGGAGGACGAGAGGGTTTTTGACGATGACGACGAAGATTACAACTACGACGTGGAGGAAGAAGATGAGTACAGCTACTATCGCGATGCTGTTACCGACACCGAAGTCGACGACATGCTGGACACTTTGCAGATTGCGGTTCGTCTCAGCCGGGAAGAAGTACTGTTGTTGAACAAAACACTGACGGGGGTATGGTAGTGTCAGTACACATTTAATCAGAGTTTTATTTTCTGTTCTTTACTTTTCTTATACACTTTATTCATCTAACAGCGCACACATATTCTAGAGTTTGGCCTTGAACTCCTTGTAGAAGTCAATCTCCGAGACGTCGGGGTACTCGCTTAGGACTCTCCAGCTGCATTTGGCCGGGTCGAAGCCCGTACCGTTCTTCCACCGCCAGAGGTGTGCCAATACAGGGTCCAGCTGGCCCGTGACCCTCTTCAGGATGTACTTCCCAATGTTGGGCAAGAACTTGAATGCATGGCCGGAGTCGCCGGACGCCACGAAGAGATTGGAAAATCCGGGCACCCGGTCGATGATGAAGTTGGAGTCGCCCGTGTCTCCGATCCAGCAAATCTTTGAGTGCAGCAACTTGTGGTAGGCCAACTCGGGGACGTACTTGGCCAAGAGCAGCTTGGCCTCCAATTCGCCATGCAAGGGCATCGTGTCAGCCGGGTTCAGGTTCTTGAACCGGGGCAAGGAGATCTTCCTATCCTCGGACGCAGCGGCATGCGGATCGTGCACGTTGTGGCACGTTCCCGAGCCGGGCAACGCTACTTTGAGAAGCTTTGTCTCAGGGTCGGGCGGGAAGAAGTAGCCCATCTTGGCGTCGAAAAGGATCGAGCAGTCCTTGTACTTCTCATACTCCGCGTTTGTGAGCTTGATGAAGGTGACAAACAAGCCCGTCGCAGACTGTTGGCCCTTCAGGTCAAGTAGGCGGCCTGTGTTGGAGCCGAGACTGACAATGACGGTCCCGGCAGTGCACTTCAGACCGCTCTTGGTGACAATGACCACCTTGTTCCCGTCACCGTGCTCGACTCCGACGGCGTGTCCGTCGTCTCCAAAGACAAACTGCACCCCGAGTTCCTTCGCCTCCTTGTAGACTGCCACCATAGCATTCGACGAGTGGCCTAGGCCTCCGTACGGGTTGAATTTCGACTGTTCTCCCTTCTGCAAGCCGTTGTACTTCAAGAAGGAGAACTTCTTTGCGAGCTCCTCGCCGCCGTCAAAGTACTCGATGTCCAGCGCCTTGCCCTGCTTCTGCAAATTCTCGATCCCACGACGCTCAAATTCCCGTCTCGCTTTGTACTCGGTGGGCGTGATCATTACTCTCCCACAGTCCTTGTAGATACCTCTGAATTTCGGTTCGTTTTTCCACATCTCGATCGCCTCAATACTCAGCTTTGTATACTCCTCGAGATCGTATTCGCCACGGATGATCTTGTTGTAATCACACGAGGCAGACCACGGAGATGGTGGTTCGTATGCGTCTATTGCAGTGACCTTGTATCCGGCTTTGGCAAAATCCAACGCAGAGGCTAAACCAAATATTCCACACCCGACAATCAGTACTGTTTTGTCTTCGTCACCCATTCTTGAACTGCAGTATCAGCTCTCTGTTTTATGTTTCGGTCCTTCCCTGCTTTGTGGCATCCGCAGTATAATAAACTTCCATACCAGCAAAGTACACCTCTGCGAACCGTCGTCTTATATATATGCTCTGTCTAGACGTCACCTTCCCTCTAGCAGTCCTCCCCGGACTAACACCGAAGAAGACGGAGACCCACTACTGGCAAAAGTGGCAACCCGATCCGCGCGGGTCCGGTTGCCGATATGCCTGCCAGCCGCAAACGAATGGCTGTCTCAGCCGCCCCAGTAAATCATTCTCCGACAGGAATTATATAAAGACAAACAAGACATTTTCAAAAGGCTACTGGAACCGCCAGGAGAAGCCCAGAGCTGTCAAACAGAAGACACATATGATTTTGATAGCCAGATCCAATACAGCTCACAAAAATGGCAAGATCGAGAATTGGGAAGTCTAAGCAGGCTTCATCATCACCACTATTATCATCACTGAATGGTCAGAAGAAGAGTCGGAACGGTTGCTTCACGTGTAAAAGACGAAAGAAGAAATGTGATGAAATAAGACCGGTTTGCAGCACCTGTAAAAGACTAAACCTCCAATGTAACTACGGCTTGCGCTTGAATTGGCAGGCTGGCAATCAGCAAATCGTAGAGAGGGAATCACATTTTGTGAACCCCGAGTCCACGGCTAATGATCATCACTTCATCATTTTCTCGACTTGGGATGTCCTCGTCAGCTACAAGTTGCAAGCATCATCATCCCTAAACTCGTCGTACATTTTGGAGCCATTTTTACTGGAAAGCTACGAAAACGATACAAAGACTGAGGAAGAGTGTCGCTATAAGGTCAGTAAGATAACTTCATCCGTCATCCCGAGGCCAGACCTGGAAAGACTTCAGAATGGCCCTAGATATGGATCCAAAACCAGCGAACAGTTCCTTTTCAACCTCTATACCAAGGTTCTCAGTCGAACGAAAAGTTTTGCGATAAGTGATTTCATTCCCAACGACTTCATCCATATCGTGATTCCAGGGTGTCAGAAGTTCCCGGCTCTATACCGCTCGGTTTTGGCATTGTCGGCGTTGGACTTGATCAAGGGAGAGTTGTGCAAGAAGGGTTCACCTCATGATGAGTACCTTATCACCATCTACAACTCTCTTTTTATTGGATATAAGAACGATGCTCTCAACTATTTGCACGACATTTTGGACGGGTTTGACATTGAGGTCGTGGAAATGCTCGAGGAGTTGGTAATAACCATTCTAATTCTCTGCAATATTGAAATCACAAACAAGGGGAACAAGGAATGGGTACGATATCTGACCGAAGCCAGTATCATCTTCGGAGCCCTTACAACAGAGAAAATTTTGGACAGTGACATCTTCAAATTTGCGTACAAGTACTTTTCACTCAGATATATTTTGCTATTAACTACCCTTGATCACGATACCCTGAAACACTTCCGCGATACCACTCCGTGGCCCCTGATTGAGACTTTGTTTGTTGACAACATAATTGAGCCAATGTTTGGCTGCTCCCCTTACTTGCTCCACGTTATATACCAGCTCACCATTTTTAGCTACCTTTACGAAGGTAGGGAAATGCAAGTGCATGATTTTGTAGCTAAGCTCAATAAAATGTGGTACATACTCAATACAATAAGCCAAGACGAAATAGATGGGTGTCACGAATTGACAATCAGTGCGAGCTGCTATTTCTATGCTACCAAGATATACCTATACACAGTCTTGATAAGGCACAAACTAGAGCATTTTTTGGATGACGGATACCAAATGTATGTACCCAAGTTGTGGGACCAGCTTACAGAGTTAAGTTTGAGCCAGAACTCGCTTTTCTTTCCCAATTGGTGCTTCTTTATCATTACCACGAGCGATCTATTGGAGAACGAGGAAGCGAAGCGGATAAAGGCGCTTCGATTGTTCATCTCGCTAGAGGTCAATTGGCCTTTGAGCAGTGTTGTGCAGATAAGAAAGGCAATCGAAAGCATATGGAAAGTATACGATTTGGTTTACATTGGCGGCGGCACTAAGCGCCTCGTAGATCGGGACAAATCAGCCACCTTTGATTGCCGCCAGATATTGAAGGAGTACGAGTACAGGCTAGCGCTAACGTAACCGCTGCCCCAACAGACACCTTTTCCATGTGTACTTATTTAACCCTGTGGTGTCAACGGTGCATTATTGTCTCCGAAAACGTACCAGACACCATAGATAAAGAAAATGTGTCAACGGCCACGCGGCGCATCCAGTTGCCCTTTCAACCGCACTGTGTATCTCCGGGTCGGCGCATCTGGTTGCCGTTTATTTTCCACGTCGATAAGCCGAAGATAAGTCGAAATAGACAAAACAGGTCTTTATTATAAATATCGACCAGGGGACACAAGGAGAATGCTGTGGGGACTGACTGAAAAAGCTTAAATAATTTAGAGCTTCACTATCATCTATTAGCATCCTCTTTCCCCCAAGGCTAGACACACCATGTCTTCGGATAAAGAAAACAATACCAACGTTGTTAGCCGTGACATCAATTCAGACTCGAAAGAGTCCAACTATGAGTTATCAGTGAACCCGCAACTCTCAACGATTCTCTCGCTTAATGATGAGGTTAACAAAATGGATATCAAGGATATGGATGAGGCATACAAGTTCTTGGATGCCGAGACCGAAGCATTGGTGTTGGATCCCGCGTACGAGAAAAAGCTGGTACGGAAGATCGACTTTCATATCATGACAATCATCTGCGGTTTAATGGCAGTACAAATGATGGATAAAACAACCAATTCTTATGCAGTTTTGATGGGTATGAGGAATGATTTGAAAATGACCTCCGAGGAGTACAGCTGGGTTGGCTCTTCCTTCTATTTGGGTTATTTGGTTTTTGAGTATCCTGCCAGTTTGCTCTTGCAGAAGTTGCCACTATCTAAAACTTTAGGTCTGGCTATTATTCTCTGGGGTGTTGTGTTGATGTGTCATGCTGCATGCAAGAGTGCAGCAACGTTTCTTCTTTGTAGAACCATTTTGGGTATTTTTGAAGGTTTCATGAACCCTTCTTACATTATCATGACAAGTCAGTGGTACAGAAAGGAGGAACAGTTCATGAGAACGTGTTTGTGGTACGGGTTCCAAGGTCTGGGTACCCTGGTTGGTGCAGCCATTGCATACGGTTTACAAATTCATAGGGCTGGCTACCATGCTTTTGCTTCGTGGAAATGTTTCTACATCATCACTGGTGCTATCACCGTTTTCCTCGGAATTGTTTCTGCGTTGCATGTGCCAGATGTTCCTGTGAAAGCATGGTTCTTGAACAAAAAGGATAAAATGTACGCCATAGAAAGATCGAAGTCAAACCAACAGGGTTTTGGTAGCAGAAAGTTCAAAAAGTATCAACTTATTGAGGCCTTTACGGACCCTATTACTTACTGCATGTTTATCTATGCTATGTCATATGCAATTCCAAATGGTGGATTGAACAACTTTGGTTCTATTTTACTTAACAAGGATTTCGGATTCTCCTCTCAACAGTCAAGTTTGATGAATATGCCTGGTGGTGGTCTCGATATTATTTTCCCTCCTGCCGTGGCATTGATTAATCACTTTTGGTTGAAAGACTTTAAAATCATTTCCATGGTCATTATCAATTTGCTTTGTGTCGTTGGTACATGTTTACTTGCTTTCACCGACCACAGAGGTTCCAAATTGACCGGCTACTACACTTTGTATATTTCTACCACAAACATGGCTGGTGTCGCCTCCCTAGTCTCATCAAATGTTGCTGGTCATACAAAAAAGATTACTGCAAGTACAGTCTTCTTGGTCGGATACTGTGTCGGTAACATGATTGGTCCTCAAACTTTCCGCGAATCTCAAGCACCTGGCTATGCTGGTGCCAAGACTGCCATGTTGGTGTCTTACTGTGCTGGCGCTGTTGCACTATTTATGACTTATTGGATTTACCTCAAGAGAAATAGAGATCGTGCAGCGGAGAGAAAAGAAGCTGAGGAGGTTTTCGCTGCAGACAGAATTGCTTTCGCAGATTTGACCGATCTTCAAAACCCTGAGTTCATCTATGATTTATAGTCACTTTACATTGCTACCATCTCTCTTTCACTTTCGAGAATATTATTCTTTTGTCTCCTATATTTCCCTAGATCTTATTGTATACTTTTTCTGTTTCGGACATGAATTGAGTACATATTAGAGTCACCCTTCTTCAATACTTTGCATTCGAATCGTTTAAAAGAAGGAAAAGATTTATTAGTGTAGCCTGAATAATGTTTATAAACGAAAAAAGTGTAATTAGAAAAATGAAAAAATGAAAACCAGAATAAACACAATAAATGCATCTGGATTATTTCTTTTTCCTCATAGATTTAAACCATGTTAAAACTGGATTAATCGGGTTAATCCTTCTGACTCTAAATACATAGTAGAGAACAACCATAGCACAACAATTGAATCCAATATAGACACAGAAGAAACCGATATTACGCCATCTTTGACTGTACTTGATTTCAATGGCTTCTAGGTACTGATCACCGACTGAGTACTTGCATACAGCACAATTCGAAGTATCATTTGGATTGTTGACATATCCGAAACTGTACATGAAGAAAGGCTCCAAGTATTCACCGCAAGTAAGACCACTTGGTGGCTCCAAGTAGTTATACTCCTCTACAGCACAACGAACTTCACGTCCGTGAAGAGAGGTTCCAAACAAATTACCGATGAAGTATGTCAATGGAGAAATTCTCCACATAAACTTCCAGAAGCCAGGCATCAATGCAGGAATTTGGAAAACACCACAGAAAGCCATTGTGAAACTGAATATCAAACCCATGATGACATTGGCAGACGGCAAGTCCGGTGATGGATATAAGATAGCCAAGGCAAGAGCAGGATAATATAGGGAATAGAAGAAACAATAAGTGAACCACCAGAAACCACATCTTTCTGGTGAATTACTGAATTGAACAGGGAAGTACCAGCCAATGAAGTAGAATGTTGAGAAAACGATACAATAAGGGACTTCATTAACATATTGTGCAATCAACAAACATGACCAGTGGAAAGTGTTTGACTTGGATTCACGAACTTCAAACAATTCTCTAGACGCAATGGCGTATGTTTGAATTTGATTCATAATTGGTGCACTAACAACTAATGTAAGGAAAGTGGCAAACATGACGTCCTGCATACCAACAATAGTATGTGAGGCATTCCAGAAAGAAAAACCTGTGAATAAACTACCAACAACATACAAAAAAAGTTTTGGTGCAACGTAAGGAAGGGACCTGTATAGCTGCATTGCAGTTCTTTTGTTGACTTGGTAAAGTTGATAGAGGTATGGTGTTGCAAAAGTTTTCTTCAATTCATCATCGACCTCAGTTGCGACATGACTGCGACTTTCATTAAGTTCATCAATCTTGGCAGATATCTGAGCACATTCATCGCTCTCTAGCCATAGCTGATGCCAGTCTTTAGAGACAGCAGAAGTTGCTCCTGCTCCGATAACCTCAAGCATGTATTCCGCCGGATTATCCGATTCCAAGCATTTTTCACCGCTCCTTTTTTCGAGATAGTCCAACAAAGTTCTGGAATTTTCACCAATATCTCCAAAATAAACGGTTTGACCACCTCTTCTGAGCAAAAGTAATCTATCAAATTGCTCGAATAAAACAGCTGAAGGTTGATGAATTGTACACAAAATGGCTTGACCTGCATTTGCGAGTTCCTTAAGAACTTGGACAATAGCCCACGAAGATTGTGAGTCTAAACCTGAAGTTGGTTCATCCAAAAACAATAAAAGTGAAGGCTTGGCAACCAATTCTGTAGCGATGGATAACTTTTTTCTCTGCTCAACATTCAATCCATAACCTGGAACACCTGCAATGGAATCTGCATAGTCTTCCATATGTAAAATTTTCATCACGGTCTCAACATATTCGATTTTTTCAGCATCGGGAACACTTTTTGGTCTACGTAAACGAGCACTGAATAATAAGGATTCTTTGACGGTTAATTCCGAAATGTGAAGATCTTGTTGTTGCACATAGCCTGTTCTTCTTTCGAATGAAAGATCAATAGGCTTACCATTGACCAACATATCACCTGTGACGACACCAACCTCCGTACGTCTTGATAGGACATTCAATAAAGTTGTCTTACCGGCACCGGACTCACCGATTAAAGCTGTCATTGTTCCAGGTAAAACGTAACCTTGGATAGAGTCTAACAATTTCTTTTCTGTTCCATCATATGGCACCACATAGTCGACATTTTTCCAGCAGAAGATATCACTTGAACCTAGTTGATTGAAAGCAGACTTGGCTGTCTCTGTTTGGTCAATAGTGTTACTGTCATCAGCCAAATCAGCTCCCATTTTTTCAAGATCCTTATCCAGATCATTAGTATCCGAGGACGTATCACTTTCAACGACATGTTTGTGTATTTCATCATCGGCAGGGGCAATCTGCTTGAAATGGTCAATCAAGGCCTTACTAACTCTGGCATTCTTGATCATAACCAATTTATCCGATGACGACGGAATTGGATTGAATAGTTCAACAGCAATAGAATTGATAACCAAATACCCTGCTATGAAAATAAACATGAACCCAAAATTTCTCCAACAATGAGAGAATGCATATGTAAAAGATAATTTGAGATATATATCACCATTAACGTCATTTGAGCCATTGTACAATATTTTTGAATATGCAGCACCAACGAATCCACACACTTGGTTCAGCTTCGTATCAATCTCAGAGTAGAAAGGACCATAAGGAATCAAGTTATTTATGGAACAGGGCATTCTCAGGTTATGAAATTGCATTGTGATCATAGACTCAAAGGCGTATAGAATTGGATTCGTGTAAGCAAACCATTTGAACCACCAGTACATGGAGTTCATTTGGATCATATAGGAAGAATAAACACCCAATCCCAATAATATGACCCCACATATGGCCATAGCTGATGATAAGTTGGGCATAAAGGAGGAAAAAAGGGTGAATAATCCACTGACTGCTTGGACAACCAAGTTAGTCATTAACATAAATTGGAAGAAGGGACCAGGTTCTCGTTTCATGTTGGATAAAAAATACATGATGATTGTAAAAATGACAATGGCAAATAGACGGACAGGGAACTGGACCAATTGTTTGGAAATCAACTCTGCGGAGGGGTGATACATTGTGTAGGCATATTGCTTGTTCAATATTGGCTTATCTTGGAATAGGACAGGGGTTTCGGCCAAAGTCATGATACTGAAGTAAAGGCAAGCAAAAAAGATGATACCACTACGGGAAAAGGCACCGAGAGTAGATGTTGGGGTGTTGTAGCCTAACGAACCGATGATGAGAGATTGAACGACAGATGCTGAAATAAAAGTTATCGTGTAAGCACGGTTGTTTAAAATACTCTGAGCACGTCTTTGGCAGCATATTTTCAATTGCGAAAAGTAGTTCAAAGTGTAGATAGAATGCTTAGATGTCCCCTTTTCTTTCAATAAGCTTCGGACCGATTGGATACTGTCAAAGGTTTCCTTACTATTATGAGTTTTCAATTTTTCTTCGATTTCTTGTTGTAACTTAGCGTATTCGGGCGAGTTTTTCCAGTAGGTTTCAAACTCGTCTGCTGAAGAGGGTAGGTTTGTCAGGCCTGGTTTCGACCTTCTTGCCAAAGGGTCAGTAACACATGTCAAAAACTCGCAACTAGTCTGTCTACTTTCTTTGATGAAGCCCATGCTTTCGAAATAAATGACGGCCTCGTGGATTGGGCCGAAGTAGACCTGTCGGCCGAGGTACAGGATTGTGACGTAGTCGAACAACTCGTAGATTCTCTCTGACGCTTGGTAGATGGTGACGATCGCGGTTGTTTTGGTTACGTTGGTGAACGTGCGCAATGTTTCTGTGAACTCCAGGGCGGTGGAAGCGTCCAAGCCTCTTGTGGCATTGTCAAAGCAGTAGACAGAGCCTTCCGACACCATTGCCTCGGCGATGGAAACCCTCTTCCGTTCACCGCCAGAGATGCCTCGGACAAAATCGTTCCCGACGATGGTCTTTTCCACGTGCTTGAGGCCAAACAAGATCTCGTAAAGGTTCATCATGTTCTCAATGTACATTTTGCGGGATTCGTTGTCGACTCTGATATTAGGTGTTTTGCAGCCAATGGCGAACTTCAGAGTCTGACCAACGGTCAAGTAGGGGAAGTGGACGTCCAACTCCGGGTTGTAGATGAGCAAGTTCTTGAAGTACCGGAACATCTCCTTCTGGTCAATACCGCTGAAGGAGAGCTCACCGTCTGTTCTGATGTAGGTCTTTCGTTCTCCGGCAATGGTCTTCAAGAGTGTGGAGCAGCCTGCGCCCGGTCTGCCCAATACCAAGGTCATTGTGCCCGGTAGGGCGTATCCGGAGACGTCCTTGATGACCTTCCGCTTTTTTGCCAGCTTAGAAAAGTCAAAAGTGTCGTGCTTGTTCTTGCGGAATTTGTCGACAAGGTAAACAATTGGAAAGAAAAAGATGGACACGTCTTTCAAGACTGAGGCGGAAGCGTTCTTTCCGACAACAGTGAGGTCCCGGAAGACGACCTCGAGCTTAGGCTTCGAGACGTTGTTCTTGGCGTTGAAGTGTACAACGTACTCTAGGATCTTGTGGAGGTCAAAGTCCTGCGGGTCCAACTGGAAAGTCTCCATCTCGTTGGCAGTCAGCTTGGACATCTGCTTCGAGAGCGTCGACAAGCGGGTCATGACGTTCATGCGCTCGTCGTTGCCCGTCAGCGACTGGGACAGTGACCGGTGAATGCTGTCGTTGAGACCGTCGTAGTACTCGGTGGTTCCTGGCTGGGGCCCGCTGATGCTGTCGGCTTTCTCTTCGGCGTCGGCGCTGGCGACGGGGTTCGACATAAAGTACTGACTGGGAATGTTTACGGAGAGACGATCTGCTGTTGTCACGGTTGATAAATACACAACTAGACTAGAGAGCTCTACATAGCAAACCGAAGGCTTCTATACTGCTCCGTCGTCCATGGCAAACCTTCAGACATTGACCGTGCTTCTCCCTGGGGTGCCTTCTCCGGGGTGCAAAAAATATCCCCGGAAGCAAGAACCGCAGGTTTTCCCCGAAACGGAACACGGTACCGGCCACCTTCCGAGACGGTGGAACTGATGCCGTCGTCTGCTATAACTTGGGTCTCTCCGTGTCCTGCTGTGCATGTTGCTGCTGCCCCAATCTTCTTTGCATCACCTGACCGCCCGGCTCGGCACAACACGCCTACCCCAAACGGGCAAGCTGCTGGCCCAGTTCCTCCGGTGTCAGCTGGAAGTGCTTCGCCACACCGCGGCCGCTTGCGCCACCCGCGTGCGCGTAGAAAATTTTGTACGATGGCACGAGCGTCTTGCTGACGTCAGCGACCATCTGTTGACGGAAGAATGGTGGGACTTCTTTGCGACGGAAGGAAGCACACTGCTCCTCGAAACGAGTGTTGAACTCGTCGATGAAACGACCTAGCTCCTTGTTGCCCATGCTGAGCTGGCCACCCTGCTTCGTGCTGGCGGTCATGAGTCGAGCGGCAAGCGCCGACCAGGGAGATACGGCCTTGTCCATAGCCTTCTTCTTGAGGCGCTCGTATCGCTCAAGACCGCGTTTGCCGATGATCTGTTTGAGCACGGAGGTACCCTCGAGGAGGTTCTGAAGTCCATCGAGGTTGAAGAGAAGCATGATGCCGACAGCCTCGTCGCTGCGGTGCTTCTCCTGGAAGCGAGCGGCGAGTGAGTAGAAGGAGTACTCGATAAGGTCGCTGTAGAAGGTGCCGAGAAGGAACTGCGTGTCGCTCGATACGTCCTTCTCCGGGACAAAGCCTGTGGGCAGCGCTGTTGGGAGCCACTCGTTCATAGCCATGCCCGAGATAAAATCAAGCTGGTACGAGCGGAAAATGGTCATCTTGTGGATCCTTGTTGCCACGAGCATGAAGGTATTGTTTAACGTCTCTGGCGCAGCAGCGTCGCTGCTGACCACCATTTCACTGTAGCGGCTACGGACGTACTCGAAAAAGTCCTTGAAGGTTATGCGGGCCTGCGTGTTGCACCGTTCGGCAAGCTGCTGGAGTGTGCTGGATGGCTCCAGCTGGTTCTCGAGCATCCAGGCGACCATCGTCGAGGCGCCCGTGGCAACCTCGTAGTACATCGTGTTGTACGAAAGCCGCCGCATCTCGATGAACTCGACCAACCCACTGAGCTCGTAGATGTACGCGTCCGTTATAGGGCGAATGACCTTGGCGAGCAGCTTTGGCAGCGATCCGACAAGCCCCTGAAACAGTTGTGTGATGAGCTGCATCTCCCTTGCAATGACCGTCTTCACTGTTTTAGTGTAGTCGGGAAAGCTGCCCGTCGGAGCCCCGTCATAGATGTAGTTCTGGTCCTTGTTTGGCGTCGGCTTCACGGGCTTCATCTTCACCAGCTCCCGCTTGAGAAAGTTCGACCGGTCTCTTAGCAACGCATCCTCCAACGCCATCTGCCTCACGTCCGTGAGATATGCGTAGATGAGCCGAACCTCTTCCACAAGTGCCTGCACGGCTTGGGTGCTGTCGGCGCCCCCCCGCTGTTGGAGCTCGCCGATCTCCTTCATCTTGTTCATCAGAGCCGCCTTCAAGGCCAGTTCCCCATCCAACACTCCTTCTCCAAGACTTTCCTTCAACCCTTCGAAGCCTCCGAGGCCTTGGCCCTTCAGCTCGGAGTCGACCCCGTCCAACCCGTCAAGGGCGTCAATGTACCTCTCTATGTCGCCAACATTACGTAGCCCGGGGCCCTGGTTCGCCTGCTCCAGCACGTCCAGCAGACGACGCACACGTCCAGCGTACGATTTTACCTCCCCAACCTTCTCGTCGACAGCATGCAGGTTCTTCTGCCTCAGTTTCAACTCGTGAATCTTGTGCATCAGCGGCGTGATCGTATAGACCGCCTGCTTGTTGATCCGGGCCAGCATCGCCAGCTGGACCGAGATGTCCGTCGACACCTCGTTAGTCGTCTTGATGTTTTCATCCAATATTGCAATCTGGACATCGTCCACATCCATCAGAAAGTCTGCACTCGTCATGGTGCTATTTGCGGAAGTAACAATACGTGTTGTGGGTCTTGCAATGGCATCCACAACGGCGGGGACAATCTGCGCTGAGCTTCTTCTGTGTACGGAAAGAAGACATCCATCACTCTCTTCTTTTCTTTCCACTCTCTCACTCTCGCTCCTCCGCGTTTTCTCAGCCTTCTGGGACAGACATTACTGATGACCAGAGACAGTATGTTCGCAACAGAGAGACTACACCTGCCTGAACCTCCGATGCGCTTAACGTCTTCTCCCATTGCTTGTAATCTCCCCTGCAATCAGTGAAATTGCATGCTTTTCCGAAACCCCTAGTTATTTCATGCTGCAATTACGTATTTTGACGAGAAAGTCTGGCTTGCTCGAGTAGTGATTGAGATCGTCCGGTACGGAGAAGAATTGATGGCAACAAATTCTTTTATGGGCTCGGGCTGTCCTCCGCTAGAATTTAGCTTGCCACATTCTAAACAGCTAAAGTGACTAAAGTTCTCATCTGAACTTTCATAAAGTTTGTCAGGAACGTGTTGACTATAATTACAGTTACTCTCGCTAGTGCAGACAAGATACAGTGATGCAGATATAGTTTTTCACACCAGACAATACTTTGGATCCTAGCCTCTTCGTAGACATGGTCGTCTCTATTAGCGTCGCCGAACACCCTGCGGAGTTTTTTTTGGTCTCTACTGGGTTAGAAATTTACGGTATCAACAAAATACATTAGAAGGTAAATTTTCCATTTATAGATTAGGTTAAGCTCATCAACTTTCACACCTGATGTATGCATCGGAATATATTTCTACATTTCACTAGCAAACTCTTATGCAAGAAATAGTCGAATATTAGGGTAAAAACCTATACTATAGCTTAAAGCGAGTAGTATTTTATCTTGCTGATTTTACAGATTTGCGGTAACATATCTTTTCCAATCCTGCGTCAAGAAAAATGAATTCAGTCTACAACAAATTAGTTGCTCTTTAAGAGCAAATTATTGAAGCTACTGCTGAAGCTAAATCAATTACTCCAATTTTACTGTCATTACGATTAGAGGATTTTTCAACTTCACTAACCAATGAGGAAGCTGATGGAATCCTAAGTGTAAGTTGACTTGCAGCTCCAGCTAGGAAACCTCGGAAGCTTACGTCTTTGCTATTTTCAAATTCTGATTCTTCAGATTGCTAACTTCCAAATTAGCAAATCTTAACCCGAACCAATGAGACATATTATTTAATTATGGAAAGGTTGGCTATGGCAATTGTCCTGTTACTAGCATATGTCAACTTGATTCATTATTTCATGAAGGCATTGGTGCTTCTTCAAGTCTACTGTTTCTTATTGGGACATCTATACCGGCTGTGTTCATGAACAGACTACAGCCAAATTATCAAAAAAGCCCATATATTTTTGGTGCTATATTCCATCTTTTTCTGATGTGATTGGTAAAATAATTCTGGCTTCACAGGATACTGCAACTTTACTGAGGTCGATGTTTTATTATGGTTGTAACAGCCTAGGCAAATGTCTACTGAACAGCGAAGAAATTAAGAGCTACAACATAATACTAGTATCAGTCTAAATATAGAAGAATGAAGCATATGGGAATTACTCGTCCTAGATTAGACTAAGCTTATGACACTCTCTGCTTAATGTATACATGGAAATATACCCGACCGGCATGCTCTTGTTTAAGAGATGTCACAGCATATAAATTATATAGGTAATCAACTCTCATAGCTACATCATCTAGAACGATTATTTGTAAGTAATAATAAACTCTCTACTGTAATTTTTGATTTTATACTCTCAATAATAGAGGGTCGTACTTAAACGCGCACAGTTTCTTCAGTGAGTGCGAGCAGATTTTCATATAAATTTCACTTCTTCTCCCTCTTCCTTTTTCTTCTTCTTCTTCACCTGTCCTTTTTTCTTTTCTTCAGATATTTTCTCTCTTTTCTCTCCTCTTTTACCATGGCAGACTTGTGATTTTCACTGCTGGCTCTAGTGGCAGATTTCACCGGCAGTTTCCTTTGGTGGCGCTTCCAGGCTGCATCTTGGCTCCGTTCTGGACTCTCGATATATCCTGTAGCGTTTCTTGGGATCAAAGACTGCTGGTTTGTCTGTTTCTAGTGCAATAGTTGCTGATTCCACGTGGTTTGCCCAGACCAGAGCTCACGCTGCGCCTTATTTCGCTAACACTAAGTTCAACCCATAATTTAGAGTTTGATAGTAGAAAGGCTTACATCTATTTGTGCTAAGAAAAAGCAAAGAAAAAGAAAAAGAAAAAAGACTATAAAAATTTGTCTCATATCATAGTAGTGTACAGGCTTCTTCAAACGACCCTTGGATACTTTCTGTCTGTCAAGGGCACGGGGAAAAGACCATGTTCTGCTAGCAACGACATGCTCCATTCAATGGCATTCTCCGTTTTCCACGTCCAGAAGAAAAAGCCATTTGTCTGGTTGAAAATATCTAACTGAGCTTCAACCATTCTTCGTGTATTGATCTTGTCTTGCTCGGTCATCTTGCTGTAATCATTACTAAATCTGCACTGGCCAATAACGCCATTGCCTTCGAAGGTATTATCCAACCTAGCGCCTCGCCCAACACCATTCAACCATTTGGCACAATCGGTCATTGCAGCTGACCACTCACCGACAACCTGAATTCTTGGAACAGATAAAAACCTCTCTGTAATTAGTTTGACAGAGTTGATGTGATCATCCACAGTCTCTCTTAACTGTGCAGTATCGAACACCTCATATCTATGATGATCCAAAACTGTATCTTTGTACTGTGGCTCATCTAACGGTCTGTTCCAGAATTCCGGTGGTAAAAATGCATCATGGAAAACAAAATAATTACCACTTTTTTCCCTGAACATGTTATATGTTATCCGATCAAACTCAAGAATCATTGGGACTTCATATCGAGTGTGCAAAGGCTCGTTCAAATTTTGATATCCAATCACAACATCCGCATACTCCTCTCCACCATATTTATCGTAAATGTATTGCAAGACTTGAAGTCCCAACTTATAGTTTTGAGGATTTGCCCACATGTAAGCATCTCGTCTACCGGAATTATCGAACCCATTTTGAGAGCCAGGAATTCCATGCAAATCAATCCATAACTTTAACCCATGTACTCTACACCACTGGATAGTTTTATCCAAATAAACTTCTTGACCGAAAACGTATGGATCATCAGAGAGTCTTGCAAATGCCCAGTATCCTATGGGCAAGCGGACTGCATTGAACCCATACGACTTAATTTTAGCTATATCGGCTTCGGTGATCCAAGTATCCCAATGTTTTTTAAGGCGTTCGTGGGCAACATGTGGGCCTAATTGTTGACAAAAATTATATTCATCAACGGGGGTTTTTGCCTCCGTACCATCTGGAGATGCTCGTTCGTACAATGAAGGACTTATGAAAGGTTCTGTAACCAACCATCCTCCTAAATTAACACCATTGACTTTTTGTTTCTTGTAGTTGAAGCTTCTTGATTTTCCAGTCTCAACTCTAGTAATTTTGATTTCGTTATTGTTATCATCAGCATTGTTATCAATAGCTTCTTCATCCTTATCTGCATCTTCATCCTCATCCTCATTATTAGCCTTGTCAACTTCCTCATCTTCATCCTCATCTTCATCCTCATCTTCATTATTAGCCTTGTCAACATCCTCATCTTCATCCTCATCTTCATTATTAGCCTTGTCAACATCCTCATCTTCATCCTCATCTTCATTATTAGCCT
>JAMGYR010000028.1:163129-321901 GCA_025531575.1 Pichia sp. PH4023
CATCTTCATCCTCATCTTCATTATTAGCCTTGTCAACATCCTCATCTTCATCCTCATCTTCATTATTAGCCTTGTCAACTTCCTCATCTTCATCCTCATCCTCATTATTAGCCTTGTCAACTTCCTCATCTTCATCCTCATCCTCATTATTAGCCTTGTCAACTTCCTCATCTTCATCCTCATCTTCATTATTAGCCTTGTCAACATCCTCATCTTCATCCTCATCTTCATTATTAGCCTTATCAACTTCCTCTACGTACTGTGCTTTCTCTTCTTTCTCATCTTCTTCTTTTTTTTCTGAAGTTTCAGACAATTCATCATCTTCCGAGTGGGAAGGTCTTTTACCTTCAATTACAGACCTGCTATAATTCCCTTCATCATTGTCGACGTACTCTAGGCCGTTCTCATTATCATGTTCTCCTGTTTCTTGTAAAAAATTTGACAATTGAGGATCTTCAGTTTCTTTTTTCTTTTTATAAAAGGCAAGCATTTGAGGTGAGTATATTAGCTCTTTTGATAATTGGAACTCTCTTTGTGGGGCATACTGGAGTCCTTCTACTGAATGTAGTAGTCCCAACCCCACAAATATTAGTTCTAACGCTACAACCTTCATTTGGCTATAAATACATAGAGTATTAAGTTTAAATTCAATTCACTGGAGAAAAACCATCAAGGAACAGCCAAAGGAAGAGGTGGCTATGTATGTCTATCAATCCAAAATAGGGCTTTTCTCATTCCCATAATCCCAAATAGGAAAGTGAACCCTCTCGATACATGTCGCTCACATTTTTTTCTCTTTCCTTCACTCCACAACTTCTTATCCCATTTTTTTTCTTTTGAATTTAGCAGACATATCTTTCAAAGCTTTTGAAGAGTGATTATTCGGATAGCAACTATGATACCTTCAAATATACTAGATGTGCTAATTCCTTCAGAGGGCTCAAGAAAGATTCCCGATGAAGAACACTGTCTTGCTTGTCAGTTAATGGGCTCAGCCTTGTGTCTTGCCGGAGGTATCTATTTCATGTCCGAAATTCCATTCCAGGGATCCAACTCCTCCAACAAAAAGAATCCTTTATGGTGGAAAAATTCTGTGAAAACAGCCGGTATGGGGTTGTTTGGGTATGGTGTTTACCGTGGCGGTGAGGGCTGGCTATGGAATAAAGACATTAAGTATAAAGATACGTTTTTTTAGGTTCACAAACTGTACATAATTAGAACAATATATATCCATGTATAAATTTCATAATAGTTGGAGGAAATAGCTTTACAAAAATATAGGGCTGTGAAACTTTCATCTCAAGAGAGCAGAAACGTTTTCCCACTACTGTTACCTCCAACAACCCAGTTCTCTGTTGGGTGGAAACAGCAAACGGCAGGAACAGAAGTCATGCTTTCATCACCAAAATGTGCTAACATAACACCATCTCGGCTGTAGATATCAAAATATCTCTTCATGTTGGCAATAACAAATTTCTCAACACCATCTCTCGGGTTTTCTTGCCATCTGGATTTCAAGATTGAAACCCATCTTCCAGATTGGCAATTATGTTTAATTGTAACATCTGGCTCCAAATTTTCTGCAATGTCTCCAAGTTCTGGTTTCACCAAATTGCTGATATTTGCTTGTATTCCTTTTCCTTGATCCATATGAAAAATCCGGATGCTGTCATCATATCCATTACAAACAATATCGCCGTGTTTGTTCCAGTCAGTGCAACTGACACTTAGTCTACTTTTATATGCTGCAACACATTGTGGGCCCTTAACACCATCATAATCGGACCACACTTGATCTCTTATCATTCTTAGATCCCATATTCGCATTGTCCTGTCCAAACTTGCACTGGCAATCATTTTCTCGTCGGTCGGACAAACTGAAAAGTATCCAATCTTTTTATCATGTAATCTAAAAACTTCGCAGTTTTCTCTTTTCACGTTTGACTCTCTCAAATCAAAAATAGCTAATTCACCATTAAGGGTTGTCAGATAACCAACATTCTTGTCGATAAATTTAAAATCAGACACACCTGAAGCATCACCCCATTGATCATCAAACTCGACAACACATTTGGAAATATTCTTTTGTAAGTCCATGGTTCTGATGGATCCATCATACGAGGAGCTTACAACCTCTTCAGAAACTTCTGGACGAACAGCAATTCGAGCAATGTTTTTCCTATGTGGATTGAACCTAGTGATAGCTGGTTCATCTTCCGAGTCATCGTCAACCGACCATAGGCCCAACATACCGTTGGTGTCACCACCGAAAACCACCTTTCTCTTGGTCGATGGATGAAATTCAATGGTGGTCATACGTGCAGTCGTAAGCATAATTTGGTTTGGATGGAAATTTTCATATAATTCTAATTTATCCAGCTCCTCTCTAGCTTGTTCTTCAGTTTTTGATGTCAACGTTTTATCCTTGATTTCTTCGTAAAAGTCTCCCATGGAAAATGATTTGCCCAATCTATTCAACACAGAGGGATCGCTGATGACTTCCGACAATTTTAAATCGTCGCTAAGACGGACAGACGCAAGCTCTTTAAGTCTTTCCTTTTCTAACTTTTCTTCATCTAACTTATCCAACGCATCGTTTGTGCCAGAATCTTCGACCTTTACACCAGCAATACGTCGTGACCGACGCAGTGGTAATGCAGGCTCCTTTTCTACCTTTACTTTCGGACTTTTGTTTTTGTTCTTAGGTTTAGGCTTCGGCCTGTTTTTCCCATTTTCGGTTTTTCCAAATTCATTTGCAAGTTCTGTGAGATTGAGTTTACGTAAAAGTTCTTTGTTCCTGGCGATATTTGCCTGTCTTTGCTTCTCAAATTCTGAAATCGCCATATCCCTTTCTTCAGACGCGTTGCTTTCGTATAACCAAAAAGTAGCGTAGCTTTTCTAGTACCACATTTTTATGGCAGATTTGTAAACCGCCAAGATGGAAATTGGGTCCAAAATGATGACGCGTTAGAAAACTTCACGTTTGTTTTTTTTCTTAGGATAAATAAATTGGGGAACTGAAATCTAAACATTCCACTCAGTTCACTTTTAACTGAGCTGTATAAGCTTCCACTATATTATATGAAGGTAGTGCATAATGGGTCCGAAGAATGGTACAAAGAAACGACCATCTGCAAAGACTCGTGTACGTAAAATTGACAAGGATATACTTGCATCTCAATTTTCTCAATCTCGAGCTTTATCAGGATCCCAGCAATCCCAGCCGAGCCTTCAAAGTGGGCAGCAAACACCAAGGCGTCGAAGAAAAGCAACGAACTCTTTGGTGAAGCCACACCAGACTATATTTTCACCGAAGAAACGAATAGGTGAAACCGATTATTCAAATGATAGTCCATCTAATTCTGAACTCAATGATAGTGATGAGGATGAAGATCATGGAAAGAAGAAGGAAGACTATAGTGAAATGAATACATCCTCATCGGCAGAAGATATAGGAAAGAAAGTTGAAACCGGCTCAGGAGACCCTCAACCCGAACAGAAAAATGGATTGAAACCATTAACAACCTATACGATTCCACTTAATACAAACAAATGGCAGCCTCTACCTCAACAAGTTCATTCAGAATTATCCACATTACTACAATTATTAGTACCACCTTCATTGTCTGAAATGGATGCTGTATATCAAGTAATGTTGGAAAAGAATGTGATACGACCTATTTCAGATAAATTTTCAACAATATATTTACCTCCGATACACAAATACACTCCTAAAAAACTTCAACGGGAGCCAGGATCTGGAGATTTCAACTTGAACACTTTACATCAGGATCAGAAACGTCTATTATCGGGCTATGACATAAACTCCAAGCAATTGGATACACTTGTCTTACAATTACTGAAGGAAAAAGAAATGGTTACAACAGAACGCAGGTATCTTCGCCAACTGAAGGAGAAGGTAAATCGATGGAAACAAAATAAAGAAAAAAGGTTGCAACGACTGAAATCAACACTAGGTGATTCTTTCCAAGAGATAAGTAGATCCATTGATACAAGAAACAGCGGTGTTGATGGAGCAGACGACCTAGATATGATAGACGATTCCAATGGTGAGTCGGATGACGAAATTTTGGAAGATGAAGCACAGAGTAACAAATCTTCTGCTGGGGATGAGCGAGTTACTCGATTGCTAACTAAATTGAATGAGCAAATGAAAGAAGCAGAAGAATCCGTGGATTGTGAGGACAAATTCCAGTTGTCTTTAAAACAACTATCAAATCAATTGGATAGGTGAACTATGTAGATTATTCCATGTAAGTTGTTAGTATTTAAACACTTAAATATAATATTTGTAATTATAAAACAGAATTAATTCATAAATACATATAATGGTAGCCGGGTGAAAACAATCTCTTCGGACAACTTGATTTCCTGTATCTTGCTCTTCTCCTTTTCATCGCTACCATACAAATGTTTGAGCATAACCCCAGATAAAACAGGTGGAAAGCTTTTATCTATAGTCCCGATTGTTAGATGTGAAAAGTCAATACCACATGGAAGTCCCACAGGTTTTTCTCTCAGATGGAAACCTACAATCTTTACCTGTATACACATCACTTTCGAGTCCCAAACCACTTTCTCCAATTTGATGTCAGCACTGTATTCTCCTGACAATAAACACCTTTTATTTTGGGGTATATTTATTTTGGTATCTGCAAAACTAGAAATATCAGACTTGAATATGTTACTGTAAGTATCCCAACATTCTCTTTTCATATCATTTTGTTTTCTCATTGCTGAATGAACTAGTGTTACGTGGAAATCTTGCTGCACTCTTCTACCCTTAATTAATCTATTGAAAAAATCAATGTTAAATGTACTCAGCAAATTCATAATAATTTCCTTTTGGGGGACATCAATAGCAAAGTAGACCGGTTTCCTCTTCGTTGCGCTAATTTTTTTAGAAAAGGTTGGTTTGTAAAGCTTGGCTTTCTCAAAAGCTTTAAGGTAATCTGTTTCAGATGGAGTTTTGAGGTCTAAATCCTCGATATAATTTTGAAGGGCAGTCACAATCTTTTTCATGTTTTCCAAACTCGAATTTTCTTGGTGAGCATCCAATTCAACGATGTAATCAAAGTTGCAATCTGGTTCAACGGATGTATTAAGTGGTTGGAATCTACTAATGAATCCTCTCATTATCTTCTCAGCATTTCCAATGCCATCTTTTTCTACCTTGATCGATTGGTGAGAGTCACCCCTATTATAGACCCTCTCTTTGGTTATGTTCCACAACTCTGTATCACCCTTAGGAGGCTTTTGAAGAAAATTTAGACAGATAAATTTCAGCTTTGATTTGGGGATAGTACTATTTAGCCTTTGGAATCCATCAAAAATCTGTTTCCGCTCAACAGTTTTGTGATTATTTTTATCCATAATAACAACAGGCTTTCTGCTCAAAACTTCCAATGCAGCTAGAACTAACTTATCCTTTCCGGGAGATTGAATATTGTCATTTTGAATATGCTCAATCAGTTCAGGAAATAAATTTGCTAATCCTACAGATGTAGTAGTCTTACCACAACCTATTGTAGCTAGTGTCACCAAAACATATCTGTTTGGTTTGGATTTACCGAATTTAAGCTTTTTCATCTCCTCCTCGAGGTCAATCATGTCCAATTCATCATTGATCAATTGCATACTAGTTGTGTTTTTGCTTTCAAAATATTTCTTGCGTAATTCAATAATACCTTTATTCTCCAAGTAGTCTTGTTTTAACTTTTCGTTTGTAACCAGATAAGGCATAATGTATTTCATGTAATCCATGCAAATCAACTTATGTTTTCCAAACTTCAAATTTTCTGGACCTTGCGTTATGAACTGTTTGGTAATTTCACGCAGTTCCCTGTATAAAAGATAAGGTTCTTCAAATTTATATTTGAAGAAAAAATCGGTGGCTTTGCCATGAACTATCTTGGAACAACGTACAACAAATCCTTCAATTTCTTCGCCTTCGAATTTTCCCGTTTTATTTGAGTCTTTCAAGAACTGCAAAGTCTGATCGAAAGTCTCGAGTTTTCTAAACTTTGTTTCTCTGAACCCAAACATTTCAGCAAACTGTTGGACCTTTTCCATGGGATAAGTTTTGAAATCGACTGTATTCATATTCAAGCCATGTAAATATAGGCCTGCTTTATTTTCCTTGTATTCAAGAACATGTTCTTCGAACCGATCATCGCAATATTCGCACACAGCGGTTATTTTGTATTTGTGTAACAACTTACCCAAATCCTCCAGTGAGCTACCGTATTTCCTCAATTGCACTTCCAAAGCCTCTTGCGCCACCATTGCGTGATTTCTTGAAAGATCTGTTCTTGCACCTGTTGAATGTTTAGAGCACACCACCAGTTTTCCATTTGCTAAACCGGAAATGAAAACAATACATCCGTTACTCTTCACTGTTACTGTGTATGGTCCTTCTGTATTGTTCCGCAATTCTTCTTCCTTCACGGAGGAGAGTTCGTCGAAATTGAAGAATTTGTCATAGCCTCGACAGATGATGACGCCCTCTTTCGTGGTGAACAAACCTCTTGCCTGCGTTGGCAGTTCAATTTTCTTGCTGTAGTAATCCCACTCACTGAACCTCCAGCTGAGAATGGGTATATCTGTTCCACAAATAACGTTTTCTATTTTACGTATATGGTTTATCTTTGCATCATGTACACTTTCGGTCAGCTCAAGTAAATGAGACACAAGCTCTCTCGCTTCGTCATCCTGTTTTTGCTGCTCTTCCGCAGAAAATTGTATCGGTTCAAACCCGGTACTATTCATAGCTAGTTCTGTAAACACACTTGTTTCAAAAAGACTCCAAACACAAGCCCTGACGATAACTATATGTATCAAACTCCATAATAAGTGACATATGCCAGTCCAAAAAAAAAGATACAAATAATAGCGGAATGAAAAATGGAAATTATCACCAGGCGAGGCTCATCTTTTTTTTCCCATTTATTTGCATTTTCCTACGTTCGAATACTCTAACACAATATCTAAGTTTGTTCGATAATAGCTACAGTACATTCTACACTAGGGCCTCTATTTCCAAATCGTTATACCCGAAAACGTATAATGCGTCTTTCAAAGAGCCAGAGTTGAGGCAACATGGTGCCTCAAGCTGGACTTTAGGTTTAGCGTTCCATGCAATACCGTACCCCGCCTTATGCATCATCAGAAGGTCGTTAGCACCATCTCCAACAGCTACAGTTTTGTCCAATGGAATATCGTTTTCCTCTGCAAGGTGTACCAAAAGGTCTCTTTTCCTAGCTCCGTCAACAATTTCACCAAACGTTTTACCACTAAGAATTTCGGTACCTTCTTGGTCCTCCTCGGTCTCCAAAAGATTGGCAAAAGCGTAGTCCAACCCGAGTTGCTCCTTCACGTATTCTGCCAATGGCAAGAACCCACCGGAGCAGACAGCAAGCTTACATCCGGTGCTCTTCATAACTTTACATAATTCCTTGGTCCCGGGAGTAAGTGTAAGCTGCGGTTTAAGGTCTTCCCATAAAGTACTTGACTTGATTCCACGGAGAAGTGCGACGCGAGATGCAAGGGACTGCTTGAAATCAAGCTCACCGTTCATGGAACGGGTGGTGATATCAGCAACTTGCTCCTCGACACCAGCTTGAGCAGCAATAAGTTCGATCACTTCTTGCAAGATAAGCGTGGAGTCCATATCAAAAACAATCAACTTTTTATCTTTTCTGTGTTGGTCATTTTTCTGGAAAACCAAGTCGACGTTAGGAACCGAATACTCAGCTGTCTTCAGATTCTTCCTAATTGTACTCTCAACATCTTGTAAAGTCGATTCATCTGGCTTACCATTATGGTTCACCTTAGTCAAATCGATATCAATGATGAAGTCTGTAGCCTTGGATTGGGATAAAACTGAGAATGATCCCAATTTGATTGGCAGTTTCTTCAACACTTCCGAAATGGCAGCGTTGTCGGCGGCAGAAAACTCAGTTCCTCTCGCAATAGCGGTGATAACGTAGCTCATGGTGCGCTTGATTGGAGGTGCAAGTAGACTTCCCATGCAGGTGATACTACCGGTAAGTTTTAGCCCAATGGAGATGATACCAGGAACGTTTATTCTCGTCATTTTTTTTCACAACGTTCGTTCACTTTACTTTTTCATGTGAAAAAATGAATCATCTACATCACGTGACATGACCTTATATTTGGTTTTTTTTTTGTCTCTCCTTGTTCTCCTTCAGGACCCCCTAAAGCTGGGGAGGTGAAAAGATGATGATTATCTGTCATTGCATGTCCAAAACATCGTGTATGCAAGTATATATCACATCAAACAATAATAACGATGGATCCGCTACCGACACCAAATGACAATACTGGCCTTTCGACGGCGATGTTCGGAGGGGCCATCTCTGGGATTGTCCAGACCACTTTGACCTTTCCTTTAGAATACTTCAAGACGATTTCACAGATTGAGAACAAGTCCATCATGCTCAAGGAAGCTGTTGTTCCTCATGATTCGATGCGTCCGTTGTTTACGGGGTGCTTACCATTGTCCCTGGGTATGGCTTTGAAGTCGTCTTCAAGAATGTTCATCTTCAACCAATTTTCCAACTTCATGGCAGACGATGGTAAGACGAGTGCGCCACGGGTCGTTGTTGCAGGTTTGATGACCGGTGTATTGGAATCTTTTTGGTCGATTCCGTTTGAAAATATCAAAGTTCGTATGATTGAGAACTCGATGATCAGATACGGTCTAAGGACGACACTGGATGAGGAAGTTCAAAAACCGTCGAAAGCAAGCATAGACAGTACCACTCAGAACGCCAAGAAACCTGTCAGGTTGTCAAATAGACCTGGCAGTTCGAACTCTGTAAAGGAGATCGCAAAAGAGATGATCAATCATCCTAGGATGAAAGCTTTGGAATACTATCATCACAATCCGTCATATACTTTCAGTAACATTGTACGTGAAATGTACGAAACAGGGGGTATTTCCGCATTTACGCAAGGTTCCACCATTACATTGCTTCGACAGGGTATGAACAGTATGGTTTGGTATAGCACTTACTCTTCGTTCCAGCAATTGATAGATCCGAGTCGGGATTCTATCACAGAACTCGAGTTGTTGGCTATGGGGTTTGCGTCCTCCATGGCGGTTGTTGGTGTGACACAGCCTATCGATGTTATAAAGACGAGGATGCAAACGAGGGATTATCGTATTGTTTACAAGGACTTGATGACATGTATTGCGTTAATTTTCTTCAAAGAGGGTGTTTCTAAATTCTGGAGCGGATCGGTGCCAAGATTTGTCAAAGTGAGTTGTTCGTCGACGGTGACGTTATTGACGTATGAATATGTCACCAAAGCCGTCAACACCTTGTCTGAAATCAAGCCATTTGCCGCATAACTGTATATATATATAAATAAATAGGGTTTATAAGATTAGTTTGGCTACCTTAATGCCCATTAAGCCATTCATCAAGAGAACATACTCACCATCCTGTAAATCTTTCACGCACACAACTCCTTCGATGATGTGGTGTTTGTCAATTAGCCATTTCCTGATGACTCCATCCATGCATCCCGATGCAAGATTCGGGGTCACCCATCTGAAGGAAACGTCACCGGAGAGAGGATCTTTCTGCTGTCTCCAAAAGGCGACACTTGTGATAGATCCCTCTAGGACGTTATTGTTGTTATCCTGGAGTAAGACTTCTCTACAATCTCCAGGAACGATATTAAGTCTCGACCTGGCCAAATTGTAGACATCTCTTTTCGTTGTTTTGAACGATGTGAATGTCGAAGGTTGACTCTGTTCATGATCCAAGAAGAGGGTCCATCCTGTCCATGTTTGGAGGTAACCGGGTATGGTAGAATTGTTGTCGGTTGATGCTTTCTGGAATTGGTGGTAATCAGGAACGTCTGTGGTCAAAGTGTTGGAGTCGGGCAATGGGGCATGTTCGATTCCATAGACGCCATCTTTAGAGACGATTATCTTCACCCTGTGGGCAATCAACCTGTCCACGGATACGAGTGAGTTTGTGAGATGTTTGAGCAAGATGGCGGTTGTCAAGTTGCCCGTGGGGAACTCAAAGTACTCTCCTGCTCTTCGAAGTTTGTCGACATGGTATGAGAGAAGGAAGAAGAAGGAGTGGTCGAGTGGGGTTGCATTGAGAGCGTCAAAGAGATTCATTTCTCCAGTGTAAGTGAGAGGGTCGTATCTGAGAGTTGTGAAGATGCTAAAACTTGAGCTGTCCGAGATCGGCTTTGCCAGGTAACTCTGCGAGATTTCATCTGCGACGGATTCCAACTGTTTGTGTGCTGTTTCGGACGTCATTGTGGATGGGATGGTTGGCATGGCAAAGTGGAAGGGAGGGGGGGCAGAAGTCGAGGAATGTTGGTTAAAAAAGGGTCGGGGGGTGGAGAGAAAAAGCGTGCGGCGGCACAAACGAGGGGCTGTGGTAGATTGTTAGAAGAGCTATCTATGTTACACATTACAGTGGGTTTCCACCTCACACTTTGAGCTCGTGCTGTATCTGGGCGAGTATGTCGTGGAAGGAGGCGAACTCCATGTAGTTGATGCCGTCCCGCTTGCAGATGTCGACGAGATCGTGGCCCTGCTTGGCGAAGAGCAGGTCGCAGCTTCTAGCTGCGCTGACGTCGCTGACGCCGTCACCGCAGTAAAAGAGGGTGCCTCTGGTGGCCGGGTCTGGGTAGTACAGTGCTGCAGCTTGCTGAATGCTTTGGTTTTTGTCGTGACCGAAGCTGGAGGCGTCTCTGTAGACGATGTTCCAGGACCCGGCGCTGTTTGGGGACTCCACGTGGTTCGAGTAGACCTGGATGAACGGGTGGAGTTCTGGGCGGAGGAGTTTCTTGAGGAGGGTCTCGATGATCACGTCCATGCCGCTGGAGACGACGATAAGCGGGATATCGTTTGCGACGCACCACTCGATGGTGTCGGTGAAGCCCGGGTCGAGCTTGACGTTTTGGAGCAAATACTCGATGCAGTGGGCCAAGGAGTGCCCGTTGGCGGCGACGGAGCCTAGCATCAGGGCAAAGGCATCCCGGAAGGAGAGGGACTCGTCGAGGATCTTGTCGTTGAGCTTCATGCGCTCCGGATGGCCCATGCCGAGGTTGTCGGTCAGGAGGTCGTTTGAGTCCTGGAGGGTGACGGTGCCGTCCCAGTCGGTGAAAACAATTGCACGTGGGGGCATGAGGGTGGGTTGGTGGGTGGTCGAGTGGTCAATTACACTGGGCAGTCAGGTGGGTAGCCTTTCTGGGAGTACAGGCAGGGCTGAGGGCCGATAAGCGGTGTGGAAAACGGAGAACACGTCAGCGAGGGGCGCAAGGTTTTTCTCCGGCGTGGTTGCCCGCAGACACGTTTGCTACATGAAAGTGCACAAGACTGCTGGTGGCCACCAAGACTACAGACCAGATGAAGGACATCACGGTGATCTCTGGCGGGACGGCGACGAACCACATTCTTGACGCGTTCGACCCGGAGGACGGGTACACCGTCACCTACGTGCTGCCTGTGTCGGACAACGGCGGGTCGAGCTCAGAGATCCTCCGGGTGCTGGGCGGGTGTGCCATTGGGGACATCCGGTCTCGGCTCGTACGCCTGATACCGTCCGACGAGGACGCTCGGGGCATACGGGGCGTCCGGGAGCTGCTGAGCTACCGGCTCCCGCTTGGGGCGCACGAGGCCAAGTACGAGTGGTCGCAGCTCGTGGACGGCACGCACCCAGTGTGGCGGCCCGTCGAGAGCGGCCTCAAGGTGCTACTGCTGTCGTTCCTTATCCACGTGGACATGGAGATCCACAAGCGGGCCAGACTGGGCTTTCGCTTCGAGCTGGCCAGCGTCGGCAACCTCTTTCTCACGGGCGCCCGCCTCTTCTTCGGCGACCTCGACTCCGCCATCGAGCTCATCTGCCGCGTGTGCCGGCTGGACGAGCGTGTGAGTGTGTGTGGGTGTCTCAACACCAACTTTACCTACCACATTGCTGCGATACTCCGCAGCGGCGAGGTGATCCGGGGGCAAAGCCAGATCTCGCACCCATCCCCGGCGGGAGCGCCCGCCGGCCCGCCCACACGCCCGCCGGCGCTCTGGAAAAACAACCACTCCGTCGAGGACCTCGTCGGCTCCTCGCTCTCCCTCTCCTCGCCCGCCTCGCCCACCTCTGAGGACCCGATCCACCCGTCCCTCGGCCGCTCCCAGCTTCACTTCGAGAAGGACGGCCGCAACGTGCCCCCGCTCGCGAGCCCTATCGCCCGCCTCATCTACATCTCCCCCTACGGCGAGGAGATCCGCCCGCGCGCGAGCGCCCGCACGCTCGCCGCCCTCGCCCGCAGCGACGCCATCATCTACAGCATCGGCTCGCTCTGGACGAGTCTTGCCCCCGTGCTGCTGCTCCGCGGCGTCGGCGAGCAGGTTGTGCGCCGCCGGCCAGGCCGGGCCCCAGTGCGCAAGGTGCTCCTTCTCAACAACGAGACCGACCGCGAGACCCGCGGCCTCGACGGTGTCGGCTTTGTGCAGGTCGTTGTCGCCGCCGTCGAGTATTCGCTCGGCGCTGGGGAGGCTCGCCTCGCCGTGGCAGATGTCGTTTCGGACGTTGTCTACGCCGCTGACGGACAGACGGCGCTCACGCCTGCCGGCCGTGCCCAGCTCGAACAGCTTGGCATCGTCTGCCACGCCGTCGCCGGCGCCCGCATGGCCGCCCCCACCCTCGGAGCGCTTCTTCGCGAGCTGCTCTCTACATAGCAGAAGTATGCCGATCGGCGAAGCGACGGCCAGAGACCCGCCGTAGGCGCCACCCGGCCCTTGCTCCCACAGTGGACCGTCCACTGCCGTCTCCCTACACTATGTAACACAGAATCTTACCCCTATACAAGTCGGCCCTCTACTCGGGCTTCCGGGCTTGCTCCCCTTCCCGCAAGAGAAACCCTCTCTCGCTCCGCACTCGTCTTCCGCCATCCCGCCTCCCCGCGGCCACAGGTATAAAAGGACGCCTTCTCCCCCCCCCACTCTATGCACCATATTCTGCTCTCGCCCGCACGCCTTCAGAAAAATCTCCCTCTCTAACGCAAAATACACGGGCTGCACGCCCCCCACACAGCGCCGGGACGAGGCCGGCCCTCTGCTGCGGCAGCGGGTCCGTGGCCCATGAAGTCTCTGGCACGGGGCGGCCGCCGCCGGGGCAACCCGGCGGCGCAGGGGCAGCCCCCGAAGAGAAACCGTCCGCCGGTCTTGGGTGCAGTGGAGTGTGATGGACCTGTCTTCGTGCAGCCACATGGGCCCGACTGCAAGGACCGACGGCACATTCTTGTATCTGTAGTAAACCGTTTATCGCCCGCCCTGCCGCCGATTTGAATTTCTCCGCCCGCTACTCGGCAGCCGTTTCCCATCAGCGCTCCGCTTCTTGCTTACTGGTGCGATTCTGAAAAATAGAAGAATCCGGTGGCGGAGGTGTCATGTCAGCCACCCGCCTCGGGGACAAGGGGTCTCTGTGATCTGCCTCCTCCTCTTCGGAGCTGCCTGCTGCTGGTGTTGCACTGCTCTGTTCTTGCGGTCCAAGTCCTCTCTCTTGTCCGTCGACCCACACACTTTTGCTCTGCCCTGCCCTCCCTACCAGCTACCCCCCTTTCTTATCTCAGCGGAAGCATTATAGCCCCGCCTAAGACACACCCGGAGCCGCAGAGCCGTATCAGCACTCTCCTCACCGACACACACGCATGGCACTGGTTCTACGCAGATTCTTCTCCGTGGCACGGGTTGCCGCCGACGCTGCGGCAGCACCGCCGTGGATCAAGCTCCACCCGGTCTCCCAGCTCAAACAGAGACAGCTCCCGGCCTACGTCGGCCAGCCCAACTCGATAGTCAAGTCGCTCATATGGACCACCCCGCCAAGCAACGTGCTCATTGTGAAAAAGCCGTGGCACTCCAAGGTGCTCGACGCAGCCATCACCTTCATCAAGCATCTCCACGAAAACTACCCCTCCGTCAACATCATCGTCGTGCCCGAGGTCGCAGAGGAGCTCAACTCCATCGAGCAGAAGGACTCGCAGAAAGCACCCCCAGCGACAACCGCAGAAGACCCCAACAACCAGCCGATTAGCATCTACACAGGTCTGCTCGACGATATCATCTCGAAGACGGACCTCATTGTCTCCCTAGGCGGTGACGGCACCATCCTCCGAGGCGTCTCGCTCTTCTCCAACACAACGGTCCCGCCAGTTCTGTCCTTTTCCCTCGGCACCTTGGGATTCCTTCTCCCCTTCGACTTCAACAACTATGCGGACGCGTTCAAACAGGTGTTCGAGTCCCGCTCCAGCATTCTCAAGCGGGAGAGAATCGAGTGCCATATTGTCAAGTCGAACCCGGACTCGGAAGACCTCAGCCAGCAACGCAAAGACCTCGAAACTTCCTACCAGAACACACGTTCCCTCAATGCCCAAGAAGAAGTCGAACGTTTGAAACGCCTCTGTGCAGCAATGGACGCCCCCTTCGATAAGCTCACCGTCTCCTCCGAGCTCGAGTCCTTGAAGAAGTTGAAAATCCATGCCATGAACGATATCGTCCTACATAGAGGCTCCCTACCGGGATTGGTCAACCTCGACGTCTACATCAACGGAAACTTCCTCACCCGGACAACCGCAGATGGACTCATCTTTGCCACCCCAACAGGCTCCACCGCCTACTCCCTCTCCGCAGGAGGGTCCATAGTCCACCCGGTCGTCAAGTGCATCATGCTCACGCCCATCTGTCCAAGAAGTTTGTCCTTCCGGCCCTTAATCCTCCCTCTCAACTCGCATATTTTGATCAAGGTCATTGGCAAGGAAAACGTCAAGATCGACTACTCAAAGTGCAACGCAAAGCTAAGTATAGATGGCATCCCGCAGTTGAAAATGGTGCCCGGCGACGAGATTCACATCATCAGTGAAAGTGTATCGAGACTCAACACCGCCAACGAGGATGACGACGACCTCGCCTCTGCTGTCACCATCTCTCCTCCTACCGCAGACGACACTCCAGACACAGCAACCAGAGGCAAAGACGTCCCAAGTAAGGTGAAGATTGTGGGCAGACGTTCTCCAAAGAGAAAATCCGAAAGAAGCGGAGTTTGGTGTGTTGTCCAGAGCAAGGGCGACTGGGTTAATGGAATTAACGGAATGTTGGGGTTCAACCTAGGCTTTAAATCTTCCAAATCGGATAAATGAAAAAAATATTTTTATCAATCTATCTCCTTCTCCGTTCTTGTCAAATAGACTTTGCTTAGCATTCACTTAATTCATTCTCTTGGTTAATTTCTTTTTTCTGTTCTTCTGTTCTTCTGTTCTTCTGTTTTTTTATTATTTTTTTGTTTAAAAAGGTTAGGGATCGTTTTTTTTATTTCACGTTTTTTCTAGCTCTTGACTCATATACCTACTCCTCATAAATGCTCAGACACCATCAAACACACATCACGCACAATACTCAAATCAACAATCTTGTTTAAAACTAGAATATAGATATATATACATATATATATGTTACACAAAAATCAACAACCAAACAAACAATCAGTTAAAGATGGAAAACCACTCACGGATCTATATCCATGTTACCTTCGGTGGAAACTCTAACTTCGGCTTTCTCTCCCTCAGTTGCCGTGACTGGAGCAGTATTGGTCATAGTTCTTTCAGGTTCCCCCTTGCTTTCTTGCTTTACGCTTTCCTCCATCTTGCTCGCAACTGGGGTTGTGGATGACGTTGCGGCCGTCGTGGCTGCCGTCGTGGCAGGGGCCGTCGTCGTTGGTTGCTCGAAGGCGGGTTCACTAGTAGTCACTGAAGTGGAATTCGATGTAGACAAAGCAGGGTTTGCATCAGTCATTTCAATGTCCTTGTCCTTCACCTTAACTGCATCTTCATCGTGGTCGAAGAATTCGTTTTCAGGCACAGTCATCTCATCCCGCCTCTTCTGACTTCCTCCTCTTGTGTCAATCGCCTCCTTGCCATCTTCCTCAACGTCGTCTTCAAAATTCAAGATATCTCTTGGCACTTCGTTCATCTGAACACTAGGCGCGTGCTTGGCATTGTTCAAGTTGGTGAATATCTGGGTCATTATCCTATTGAGATACTCTGGTGTGTTTGCGTTGTGCATGTTACTTGGACGCACCTCCAACTTGTAATCAGGACCGTAGTACTCGAAGTAGTCATTGAACGGTAACTCCGGACCCAAAATCTTCTGGTTCAACAACCCGGTTTCATAAGTCCACGTACGTGAAACATTTCTCATTGTGTAACCGCCACCTCCAACAATCATCAGTGGTAACCCGAAAGATTTGATGTAGTTGATACAGTTTGCATGTCCGTACATACTTAAGTTGAAACATCCAAGACGGTCTCCCGAGAGCGAGTCTCCTCCACACTGGAATACAATGGCGCTTGGTTGATACCAATCAATGACACGCTTCATGACAGGCTCAAAGAGGTTCTTGTAAGTTTGATCGTCAATACCGTCTCTCAATGGAACGTTGATAGAATGGTACTTACCCTTCCCAACACCGATATCGCGTAGCTCACCAGTACCTGGGAAAAACTCTCCATATTTGTGAAACGACACCGTCATCACACGGTCAGTGGTGTAGAACGCCTCCTCGACACCGTCTCCGTGATGGACATCGATGTCAATGTACAGAACCCTAGGGTGGTATCTGAGGAGCTCGATGATACCGAGAACAATGTCATTCACGTAGCAAAATCCACTGGCCTCACTCTTCTTTGCATGATGCAACCCGCCGGCATAGTTTATCGCAACATCGCACTTCCCCCTGTTCAATCTGGCTGCTCCTTCCATCGACCCACCGCCGGAAATTGAACAGTACTCAAACAACCCATCAAACACAGGGCAGTCGTCTCCGACGTTGAACTTCAACTGTTCCTTGTTGAACAGTTCCAAGTTATCTGGCGTGACACGGGCAAGAAAGTCGACGTACTCGTCCGTGTGGAACTGCGTCATCTCCTGTCTGGTGGCCGGTTTCGCCCGGTAAATCTCCATCGACTTGTACAACCCGTAGTTCATGATTAACGAATGAGCCATTCTGATTCTGTGCGGCTTCATCGGATGCGCAGACCCGTACGAGTAGTTCCCGACATCACTGTCGTAAAAGTACGCTATCCTCTTCTTGTCCTGAGGATTCACCTTGATCTCGCCAAACGGCTTGTCTTCGTACAACATGTATGCTAGATAAATATATGATTCTGTATGTATTTCTGTGCGTGTGTCTGTGTTTGTGTATATATATATATCTATATTGTTCGTGTCCTCAACTGTATATATCAGGACTCTCTATCTAGTTACACGATGCGGTGGCTTTTCTCCTTATCCTCCTGTCTCCTTCGTTTCTGTCGTCCTTCACCAAAACCCCCCAGAGCAGAATCAACACCTCTCCTGGTCCTCCTCCTTAGCTTCTCAGCAGCCCGCGCTCGAGCTCGCCGCTCACCCTTTCGAGACGCTCCATAAGACGCAGGCCGCTGGCCACCTCGGTTTCGAGAGGAAAGCATATGCCGTCGGCATATAAGTCGGCGTCCTCACACTGGCCCCCAACATCGTAGACGTACGTCACGGGGAGAACCCACTGCCACCAGTGCTGGCCCATCACGACACGCCAGTTTTCCCGCCAGCCCAGGTCGAAGACGTTCCCGACGTTGTGGCGACGGCGACGGTACCGCTGCATCTCGTAGCTCTCGATCGTAGTCTTGTTGCGGAGCACTTGGTAGAGAGTAAAGCCCGTGAAACACGCCATGCTGATAGTGAACACCAGTCCAAGGCAGAAGACAAAGAGCACGTGGAAGCTAAAGAGCTCCACGGGCCATCTGTTGTTGACGAAAAACTGCACCAGCACCCAGCAGCTCAACCATGTCACCAGCACGAGATACACCTCGGAGTAAACCAAGAACTGCATGAAGTACCTGTAGTTGCGGAAGCCGATGCACTCGCCGAACCACGGACAGTGGTGGTCCATCTTCAAGATGCATTTCTCGCAGGCACTGCAGTGGTGGCTCCTGTCGGGCTTCCAGCACTTGCACTTGGAGCAGAACCTGAAACCGCCATTCCCCTTCACCATCATCGAGTGAGACACAAAACGTTCTGGTGGGTGCATTGCTTCACCCGTCGTGTTCGAGTTTCCGTCCTCGTCCTCACTGTACCAAGGTACAACGAGCATCGGGAACTCCGTCGGGCTTCCTGGACCCACAAATAACACACAGTAATACGTCATCAAACACATAACCCACATATATGTAAGTACAATGCCAAAAAAGACGCCCCTGTACCCCGCAAATGTCGGTAGCATGAGTATCACCTTGAACAAAACCGCCCAGAAAGACCATGTGACTAAGAGTGTCACCGACACCCGGGGGAAAACTTGGGAAACAACTCCCAAACAGTTGGTGAACCTCCCCATTATTCTTCTATAGCTAAGCAAATATTCGCTGGCAGTTGTCTTGTCCGTAGATTAACTCCCAAAAAACTTTCTTCAGTTTCCATTTGGTCATAGAGGTAATCACTTACAAATACATGTTGGAAAATCAACAATAGCTGAAAAGGGAAATTGTTATACAATGATTACATAATGCATGCGATATTTTCTCTATACATTATAGAAGTTGCCCAAGATGAACTTCAGCAATGCGCCACTGAAAAATACCACTCCTCCATCAAATGCTTTCACGTCCATTCGGTCCTCATACTGCCAGATAAGAAGCTCGTCCAAGGTGACACTGAAAATGCCTTTCTCGACACTATTAGTCAATTCTATGGTGAAATAACCTGGTTTGTTGCAACTGAAGACAGCGTTCACTCGGTTTAGTTTCGACGAACCGGTGAACCCAGTAAACCCTCCGCTACTGCCCATCGACTCTATACCTTCTCCAACAGTTCGTACCACGCCTTTATCGATCAAATGCTTTAAACTCATCTTATGCTGGCCATAGAGAGTATTTCCGACTCCGTTTTTGGACTTGTGAAAAGCTTGTGCACGCTTTTTAATCTTCCGGCCAGATCTACTGAACAATTTAGACAAAAACGCCTTACTGTGCTTATCACCCTCTTCGCCATCTGGCTTGTCTTCCTCATTTTGAATACTCTTCATTAAATGCTCGTTCAATACTCCACGAATTGTATCCTCGTACTCTTCATACTTCTTTTGGTAGGTTCTGCTCCGTCTCTTCAGTTCAGTCAGAGTTTCCACAATAACAGCTTTTTCGATATCACGATTTTCTTGCTGTTTCCTCTTATTACGAATCTCATTGGCAATATCATTGAGTAAATTCTGGTATCCGTCACTCTGTGAAATCATGCCGAGTTTCTCTAACTCGAAAATCAATTCTAAGGCATGCTTTTTTACTTGAGGAAAACTAGAATTATGGATCTGATCAATTGACCTTTGTTCAAGAATGTTAACAGAGGAATCAGTATTGCCTTTCAATAATTTCTTTTCCCCTTTGATAATCTCTTTGAATCTCAATTCATCAGCCGGTTCTATTTCACTCACCAATAAATCAACCAAATCTTTACCATCTTGCACTTGAAGAATATATATCATATATTTTTTCACCTCAAGCATCATTGCCTCACCGATAATTTTCTCAACTCCCTCCTCTTTATCATCAACCAACTTGATAATTGTATAACCATATTGATCACAAGGCAATTTCTTATTGCTCTTTTTGTTATCTATGCCAAGAGACTCTTCAATCTCCTTAATACTGTAATTCAACAAATCACCATGGTCACCGAAAATTTCATTCAAAAACTCCTTCCAAATGCATATCAATTCTCCAATGTCATCGTATTGTATCTTTAGATTCATACTCTCTTGGCTGGACTCAAGCATAATTTTTCTGTAGCTGACATCAACTAGTGGCACATCAATTAACTCATTGATAAAATCTTTCATCTGGCCGCTTAATTCGTCAATAAATGGATTCAAACTTATTAAATACGGATATTGGTTGACATCAAAATGCTTCCTCAAAACACATTGATTCAGAAGAATCGAGGCAAGCTCTATGTTTCTAGTTATGTTTTCAACAATAGTTAGATCATCACTGATTGCAAACAAATCAATTGAATAGTTTGCAGGATTCCGGAAAATAGGAAGTACATAGCACTGAATAAATACTATTCCAACCATTTCTAAGTGGTATGAGTCTGAAACATTTTTAGTCGACTTTAAGGCTTCGTAAAATTCACGACATAGGCATCTGATGAAAATAGGAATATTAGAAACTATTTTTTTCAAATATTTGAAAATCTCATAGACGGATGCTCTCAAATTTTGCATATTTTTAACATACTCTTTCTCGATACATGAAATATCAAGCGGTTCAAGGTTTCCGACATCCACATTTATTTTCTGCGCCTCTGTAATCTTATCTGAAGTTTCTAATAAACTACTGAATATCTTCCAAGGATCACATTCAAAAGATACTTCATCATCAGAAGTTATAAGAAACACAGCATCACCAAATAACGTTTTTGTAAGAGTTCTCTGTGAAGGAAGATTTAAGTATGCGTGCAATAAAAGCTCCCAGTATTTGACTTCAGAACTTTCTAATTCCCGTCTTCTCTTCACCATTCCTTTGTAGCTATCATCAGATAACCTTGAAATGTACAAGTTGAAAGTACAGAGAATTAACTTGATGTATAAGCATTCCTCCCGAGTTTGCTCTGCAACTGCACCAGTATCATTATCACAATAATTGAAGCATTTCAATATCCAATCCTCAATATGGCCATGAGAAAACTCAACTAAATCACCAGTCATCTCAATATAGTTCAAAACTCTGGCCCAATATTCTGGTCTTGCTTGTAGGATATAGAAAAAGCTACCAACACATTCATTCAAGAGATCTGATTCTCTTTTGGTTATCACTTCACTATTAACATCGTTGCTCAATTTTGAGCTTTTGTTATCACCAATGACATCTTCCACATCAACTAGTTTTGTAAGAACAGCATTTCCTGCATTGACGTTATTTCTCAATCCGCCTTCAACATTCTTAATGTTAATCCCGTTCTTTCTCAATATTTCAACCTTTGTTTTCAGTTTGGATAGCTTGTTGAGCTCTTCTTTGACATGATTCTTTTCGGACTTGATTTCTTCCCTTAGTTTCATAATCTCTAGCTCTTCTCTTGTTGTTTTCTCAGCCTCGAGCCCTCCGAGGACCCCAATAAACTTCTTAACGGCCCTGACAGGTGGGTTTTTTTCTTCAATCAAAGTCTTATAATCCTGTACGCCATGGAGTCCCCGAATAATAGCTTGCAAACGGCATATTTTGACTAAATTTTCAGGTCTCTGAAACCATGCTTCTCTGTCCCTTATACGTATTCTAACAAGGAAGCCACGAATTTTACTTTGTAAATGCGTAACCGAATCAGAACAATCGCATATATCTTCTATCAAGCAATCGTGATCCACACGAGACTCAATTCCCCGCAGCATACTTTGAAGAGTAATGATCTCATTTTGAGAGTTTGATAGTTCTTTTCTCAATGCTTTGTAGGTTTCCCGAGTAAGCACGCCTCTTGTTAAGGCCACAAAATTTGAGAATGTCTGTTCGTTATCATAAATTTTGTCAATAAATTTGTTCAAACGCTTTCTAGTCAAAGCACCTCGCATATAAGATTGCAGTTCTGTTACATTATCCAACGCACTATCAAGTTCAGTCATTTGTTCAGTAGTGATGATATCTTCCATTTTTTGGCTAGCCTTTGAATCTTTAAATAAAACAGTATTGGATGAAGAAATTCTACTTTCAGATGGTATTACAAACGCACTTAAGCTAACCTTAGTTGGTGAATGTTGCAATCTTGAGATCGACTTCTTTTCTCTGGGTGGAGTCAAGGGATCTTCAATTGGCAGATTAGGTATGTACTTTGCATTTTCCCTTCGTGTCTCTTTTCTTCTTGGAACTTTCCCTGGTTCAGGTAATTCGTAACTTTCCTGCAACTCATATACAGGTTTTTTCCTCGGGGACTTTTTACTGTTTTCATACAATTCCTTTGAAGAGTGTTTCCTCGAAGGAGTAGTTGGAATGTCAAACTTTTCAAACAATTCGTTTTCATCATACGGAGCAATTAATGGGTTTTGATCGTCGCTTGCATGGCTAACACGCGTTGATTTGACCCTGGCTTTTTTAGTTGGTGATTCTCTTATGATAACGTTCTTACGGGAAGGTGTTTCATTCTTGCTACATTTACTAGTGAACAGATCTTTTTTGAAATAGCTTTTGTCTTTAACCTTAGTTCTTGTCAAATCACCTCGTATTACTGACTGTAGCTTTATAACTAGGTTCATTTCATGGAGTAAGAATTTTCTTATTTCCCAACATTTCTGCCTCATAAACATACCTCTAATAGATGACTGTAAGTTTGATATTTCAGTTTGATTTTCACGAAGACTTGATAAGCTCTTCAGAAGCTCCCCATGCCTCTTTTTGTTCTTCAAAATTGTTCTCATCATTTCTGAATTTCCATATTCATTTAGAGAAAACAAATCAGAGGTATCAATATCGGTAAAAGTGTCAATTACTACACCGGTAGCTTCTTTTTTGAAACTAAGCTTTTGGCGGGCTATAGTACCACGACATATTGATTGGAATGATATGACGGAGCTAGTATTACCTTTCAAAATGGCTTTTGTAACAAACAGATCAAAACGTAGAAGGTAACCCCGAGCTAAAGATTGTAATCTAACTAGGTCTTCATCTGGCGACGATGACTTAAAGGTATTAGCAGTTTCAGGAGGCGTCAATAAAGAAGATCTCTCAAAGCTGGTATTGTATAAATCCACTTTCTCATTATTGTAGGATGATTCTGATAGAATACCACCTAAAAACTCTCGTTCTTCTTCATCAATCAAAAATTGATATTTCTTTTGAATTTCTGAGATTGAGTGAACTGAGGGCATTGAGGGGATCATTGATGTTTTGTTGAAAAGCAGACGTGCATCACGTGTATATTCTTGCTCCTTTGCTGAAGGTGGTAGTATAATCAGAGACTCAGGAGATTGAGGGGAGGAAGGCTCAGTCACAGTTGCTGAAGCAGAGTTCTCTTCGGTAGGCACAATTTCACCCTCGTTGGTATCAGATAAGCCTATATCTAGGTCAGTTTTATCAAAATCGAGACTCAATAAAGACTTGTCGTTGTTTTCAGAGACTGACAAAGAAATCTCATCGGACTCTTCAACTGATGTTTTAGGTTCGGGAACTATATCCGAGGTAGCTTTCAAAGTCTCTTCAACTTCGGGAGTTTTCTCCTTCGTGGACTTATTCTGCGGCACCTGAACCAATTGGAGCTTTCTGATGTCGTCACCAACATTAACCCTAACCGCCTCGTCAAAACCTTCAACATACTTTCGTCCTAATGTACCTCCGAATCTGCCAACTTTATGTTTAATTTGTTTCAACTTATCAACGTTAACATTCAAAGTCAGTAGAGCTTTTGACACTTCTTCATCTTCTGCAAGTTTTTCCACCGGAGCAGACCTACCGAGCATTGCCATTAGACAGCTAAGCGCATGCAAGCAAGCTATTACTTTTGGTATATCCTTCTTTTCGTAGAGATCGTTAGTCTCAAAGATGAAAAGTGAGGGAAGTTTTACTCGACGTGAAAAGTCTAAAAACTGCACAATGTTCTCAATGTACTTGAATTGCTTAGTGGTCATTTTATAGTTTATAGGTTCATTCTCTGCGCTTGAGGGCTTGAGGCCCGTGTAAACTCTTTTGCTGTGTTCAGGATCAAAGTATTGAGCGAGCTGCGCTAACAGGATACCATTGGAAAGATAGTCGGGAAATTGATCAATATCCGAGTTCTTCAATAGTAGGTCGACGTTCAATAAGTTTTCAATCCAATTTTTTATCTCTACCATTCTGCATACATATGCTGCCAATTTCAGGTTATCCCGATCAGTATCAAGCCACGTTTTGATGGCAATGGAAGAAGGTGTTGTCAAGTTCTTGTTTATGTTTTTCGTGCTAAAGGTCTTGGGTAAAGTGCTAATCTTGGTCGTTGAGGTTGTGTCTTTTTTATTTGATACAGGAGAGAAGTTTTCCAATCGGGACTGAATATCTTTCAACTTACTCAAGTTCTTCTTGGAGGGTGAGTTGGACATTGCATTATTTATGACCCCCATTCTGTTAATTTCACTTTTGGACAGTTTGTCCGATTCGATGTTTGATTCCTGCTGAGTAACGAAGACGTTTCTTCTGTCTTTGATAGATTTGTTATCAGGCCGTGGGGTGAAGTCCAGCGCACGATTCTCCTTGGATTCTTGCTCCTTGGCCTTGATCATCTGCTGGACCGATGTAACAGGTCTTTCGCTTCTTTTGATCGGAGAAGCGGTGGGAGAAACGAGAGTTTTCTTGGAAGCACTATCATTATCATTGATCTGTTTTGGTTTCAAAACCGGAATAACACTACCACCTTCATCAGCAGAAATGCTGTTCAAAAACGCAGCTGCCTTGGTCATCTTTGGCAAAGACATCACGGGCTGTTCGACAGCAATTTCTGTGGTGCAGAGTGGTTCTGGTACCTAACCTCTTTCCCAATGTACAATCATTACACAAAGAAGCTTTAGCGTGTCTGACACGAATGTTTGTTTATGTTTGGATCGATATGGCGACAGACTCGAAGAACAAAAAAAAATGAAACGGGGTCGATCGGCGTAGTTTTTTGACTTCTGGTCCATCTGTATCGGAACCAAGTGTGAGTTGTCGAGCAAAGGTACATGGGGGCCAGCCTCTTTTACTACTGTGTTTCTGCGGCAAAGCTGTAGCAGTTACTACGTATCACACGTGTGAGCGAACACCAACAATTCTGCCTAATTGCTTCCCCCAGAATCCCCTCCCCCCAAAACTGTCTTTTGCTGTTGAGTGCATCGGACGTTGCGCTCTCCACGAGGCCCGATAACTACTCCGGAAGGCATGTAGTAACAAAATAGTACCAATTATCACTACCAGCAACATCAGGGTTGGTATAAGACGTACTAAGTTATATGCCAGAACGGTGGGCAGAGCTTATAAACTGGCATATGATAAACGCCGATGAATGCCGGAGATAGAGTGGATACAGTAGCGCCTTAAAAACAACAGAACCGTTCTGCGAAGGTTCAGTTAGAGTCAGTTACAATGGATTTAAGAAGCGGTAGTCCGGTTCACGCTTAGTAATGCATGGCGTTGTGATCACAATATAAAGAGAAAGTTACTGCCGTGTATGATTGTGTAGCGGGAATAATAACATGGGGATAGACTCACCATCAAAAATGCTATTGTATAGAGGCATTGAGCACTAACACAAAAATTATGGCAAACCCTACTGTTTTGGTTACCGGCGGAAACGGTTTTATTGCACAACACGTCATCGACAAGCTCTTGGCTAAAAAGTACAAGGTCATCAGCACCGCCAGATCTGAGGCCAAGTACGCCCCTTTGTTGAAGAACTTTCAAAAAAAATATCCCGATGGAACACTTACTTACGAAGTCGTTCCGGAAATTTCTGTAAATGATGCGTTTGACGAGGTTTTGAAGAAACATCCAGAAATCACGATAGTCTTGCATACTGCTTCTCCGGCTTCATTTGACTATGACATTCCTCTTGAGGACGCCTACTTGAAGCCTGCAGTCAATGGTACTTTGAGCATTTTAAAGGGAATTAAGAGATACGCTCCTCAAGTCACCAATGTTGTTATCACATCTTCTATTGCTGCGATGATGGATGGTGTCAGTCCTTCCGGCGGTAACATCACACTCACAAATGACATGTGGAATCCAATCACTTGGGACAAAGTTGAAACTTCAATGGAAGCATACTCTGCGTCGAAAACGTACGCTGAAAGGGCTGCCAGAAAGTTCTACGAAGACGAAAAGCCAAGCTACAAGCTAGCTACCGTCAACCCGCCAATGGTCGTCGGACCGCAAGTTTTCGACGACTTGGTTCCAAGGGAAATGAACTCTTCAAACGAGATGGTAAGCATGGTTACAAAGCTCCCACCATCCACTGAACCTCAGGCTTCCTTCCCATTTATTCCATCCATAGATGTCAGGGACATCGCGGAGTTCCACGTTTTAGCTTTCGAAAAGGAAAAGCTAGCAGATGATAGAATTGCCGTTGCTGCATCCGCTTGTGTGGGCCAAAGGATCTTGAACATCCTCAACGACAACTTCCCGGAGTTGGATGGTAAGATCTGCAAGGGTGATTACGCCAGTGCTGACAAGTTGGAGGAGGACATGTGTCCTAAGTTCGACTTTGACAGTACTGTGGAGAAAGCTGGCGGCTACGACTTCATCCCGTTTGAGAATTCCGTTATCGACTTGTTTAAGCAGTACTTAGCCAAGTACAGCTTTCCTTGATTGATCTTTTTGTACTTTACTTTGTCTTGTGTAATGATTGTGTTTAAAACAAGTAACCTTCCCAAGTTGAATCTTACCGTGTTGAAACCACGTGCTTTGCTTACGTAAACATTTCGCCCCTTTCTTCCATTTTCTTCCATGGAATGTTCTAGCACAAAAAATCGGCCTCCCTGGGAATGAAAAGTGGACGAGCCACCTCAAAAGTTCTCGATTTTTCCATCAATGCCAAAACCGCCATTTTTCTTCCACTTTGCCCATGCCACCTCCACCGGAGTGCTCAATTTATAAGTTGGCCTCTTGTCCATTTTCTTGGCCGGATCTCAGCCCTCTTTCCTTGTGTTTGCTTTTCTCGTTTTTGGTTCTCCTTTGCAACTAACGAAGAACAAACTTTTATTTTTTGGAATATAGTTTACATACTTCTTGTATATCTCCATCGGCCCACATATACATCCATATAACAAAAATGTCGAAAACTGAATCATATGAGTTCCAAGCTGAGATTTCTCAGCTTATGTCTCTTTTCATCAACACTGTTTACTCAAACAAGGAAATCTTCTTGAGAGAATTGATCTCCAATGCTTCTGATTCTCTTGATAAGATCCGTTATCAATCATTATCTGACCCAAAGGTGTTGGAATCTGAGCCAGAGCTTTTCATCAGAATCACTCCAAAGCCAGAGGAAAAGGTTTTGGAAATCAGAGACTCCGGTATTGGTATGACCAAGGCGGAATTGGTCAAGAACTTGGGTACTATTGCAAAGTCTGGTACTAAGGCTTTCATGGAAGCTTTAACTGCAGGTGCTGATGTTTCGATGATTGGTCAATTCGGTGTCGGTTTTTACTCTGTTTTCTTGGTTGCCGACAAGGTCCAAGTCATTTCCAAGTCCAACGACGATGAACAATACATCTGGGAATCCAACGCAGGTGGAAAGTTTACTGTCACTTTGGATGAAACCAACGAAAGAATCGGTAGAGGTTCTATCATCAGAATCTTCTTAAAGGAAGACCAATTAGAATACTTGGAAGAAAAGAGAATTAAGGAAGTCGTCAAGAAGCACTCCGAATTCGTCGCTTACCCAATCCAATTGGTTGTTACCAAGGAAGTCGAGAAGAAGGTTGACGAAGAAAAGAAGGAAGAAGAAACCGAAGGCGACGAAGAAAAGAAGCCAAAGGTTGAAGAAGTGAAGGATGAAGAAGACGAAAAGAAGGAAGAAAAGACTGTCAAAGAATTAGTCACTGAAACTGAGGAGTTAAACAAGACCAAGCCTCTTTGGACCAGAAATCCTTCCGAAATCACCCAAGATGAATACAACGCTTTTTACAAGTCTATTTCCAACGATTGGGAAGACCCATTGGCTGTTAAGCACTTCTCTGTTGAAGGTCAATTGGAATTCAAGGCTATCTTGTTTATTCCAAAGCGTGCTCCATTCGATTTATTCGAATCCAAGAAGAAGAAAAGTAACATCAAGTTGTACGTTAGAAGAGTTTTCATCACCGATGATGCTGATGAGTTAATTCCAGAATGGTTATCTTTCGTCAGAGGTGTCGTTGATTCCGAAGACTTGCCATTGAACTTGTCACGTGAAATGTTGCAACAAAACAAGATCTTGAAGGTTATCAGAAAGAACATTGTCAAGAAATGTATTGAAACTTTCAACGAAATCTCCGAAGATAAGGAGCAATTCGACAAATTCTACCAAGCCTTCTCCAAGAACATCAAGTTGGGTATTCATGAGGACCCACAAAACAGATCTTCTTTGGCTAAGTTGTTGAGATTTAACTCAACTAAGTCTTCTGAAGAAATGACCTCCTTGTCTGACTACGTCACCAGAATGCCAGAGCAACAAAAGAACATTTACTTCATCACCGGTGAATCATTAAAGGCTGTTGAAAAGTCTCCATTTTTGGATGCTTTGAAGGCTAAGGGTTTCGAAGTCTTGTTCCTTGTTGACCCAATTGATGAATACGCTATGAACCAATTGAAGGAGTTCGAGGACAAGAAGCTTGTTGATATCACTAAGGATTTCGAATTAGAAGAAACCCCAGATGAAAAGAAGAAGCGTGAAGAAGAAATCAAGGAATTCGAACCATTAACCAAGGCATTGAAGGATATCCTTGGTGACCAGGTCGAAAAGGTTGTTGTTTCCCACAAGTTGGTTGACTCTCCAGCTGCTATCCGTACTGCTCAATTCGGTTGGTCCGCTAACATGGAAAGAATCATGAAGGCACAAGCTTTGAGAGACACTTCAATGTCTTCTTACATGTCCTCTAAGAAGATTTTCGAAATCTCCCCATCTTCCCAAATCATCAAGGCATTGAAGACCAAGGTTGAAGAAAATGGTCCAGATGACAGAGTCGTCAAGAACTTGACCACCTTGTTATACGACACTGCATTGTTGACCTCTGGTTTCTCTCTTGAAGAACCAACATCTTTCTCAAAGAGAGTTAACTCTTTGATTGCATTAGGTTTGAACATCGAAGACGATGATGAAGAGGCTGATGTCGATGCTGCTCCATCTGACAAGCCAGCTGCTGCTGAAGAAGCTGAATCCGCTATGGAAGAAGTCGATTAAATAAATACAGCAGGCTTCCATGTAGATTTATATCAGGGTAATCTTAGTTAATGTTTGATAATAATTTAAATTCGTTTTAATTTTATAATGTTTATACAGTCATAAAAATATCTGACCTCATTAGAATGTAATCCGGATGGTCCATCCAGCAGAACTTGCATTTCAGCGGAAGTAAGCTATAATCAGTAGTACCAGTCGAGCCCAGCTGGTTTCTCGTATCGAATTCTCCGTTGATCTATCAGCATCATTTGATGATTGATCTGGTATTTAAGGCTTCAGTTAGCATGCAATTTATAAACGTTCGTAAAGTAGCATATATGCAGCTTTTCCATCTGCGAGTACACTATTTTCAGACACTTCGGTAACTTTAGTATCACTGATCCTCCAATATGGTTTTTGGATTACACTTACCAGCTTTTTGTGTTTCCTTCCAATAACCTCTTGATTTTGAACTGCTCGATCGCTCTGAATGGGAGATGGCCAATCGTTTCTGACAACAATAGCAGGAGTATCATTTAAATAGTATCCCTCCAGAGTTTTATAGAACTGGGGCTTCTTTCGGTAGCATTCGTAATGGCCTGAAGAGTGAGTTCCCTTATGTCTTATCACGCTCCGTAAAGTATAGGTGACCGGACCTAAACTTTCCTTCGAAGTGAATTCCAATGTAGGTGGGAATTCTATAGTGCATGCATTTCTCCAAGACTGAGAATCCTCATACACCGATCTTGATAAATGGATGGGAATAATTTTTGGTAATTTAACAAAATCTGTTTGTCTATGTACAATCGCCTTCAAGTTTTCGTGCTGTAGGCTCAAATTAGAGGCAATAATTGCCTTATATACCTGATGCTCACTAAGCTCATCATTGATCACAAGCTTCCTCCCTGCTAGTCGATCCTGTAAATATTGCAGGAAACTTTTCTGATCTGGCGTCAAATCCAAACTATCCTGAGTAAATATCATGTGCTTTATCGTGCATACAAAGCATGAAAAACCTTCAATTACCTCGGAATTATTCCTTGTTATAATAGTTTCCAAAGACGCGTTGGATGACTGTGGAGTAGTTAATTCTAACATCATCATTGGGTTTTTGACCGGAACTGATGTTTCCTTGCATCTCATACAGCGAAGTTTAGATTCAATAACCGAACTAAATGGGACTTGTGGTGGTTTTGTTACCATTTTCTTGGCCTTATCGTCCAATCTTGAAATGAAAGAAAAAAACTTGAGGTATTCATCTTCTAGAGTATCAATGAGCAGTAACAGCAATTCATGAGCGTCATGTTGTGCTCTCGAGATCTTTCCTTGGTGAATTGTTTCGAGGAGATGAAGCAGTTTCCAGATTGACATGCTTGTATTGGTATATACCGGTTTCTTAAGTTTATCTAATGTATCAATCAGAGCCAAATGTAGGGGCATCGGATATCGTACAATAGATTGCGGAAGTGGATATTCAATCATTGCAGCAAAATACTTGTTCAACCTTTTGAGTGGAACAAGAGCCTGTACTGTAGAGTTAGCAAAACAGTCATTGGCAGTATTTGTAAATCCAGTAGTGTATTTGTCGGGCCTTTTACATGATTTCACTTGGTTATCGACTTTCAACGAAGAGCCAAAAGCCAGTACTGTGGGACTTAATACATAAGTAGCTCCCAAAAATGCAATGCATGAAAATATAAATGTTGGTTTTTTATAGTTTTTAGTAACGACCGAAATTGTAGATTGAATTGCATGAGTTGTAAACGAGCAAACGAAGTCCATCCAAATGACAAATCTGTTGGGGCCAGCAAGAGTCATCGTCTCATATCTGGATGCCTGGCCCAGTATTAAATTGAATAAATCATTAACATAATCACCAATCATTATTTTTAAACCATATCATCATACCAAACCAGCAATAGCTATTCTGTGTGGAATTATGGGGTCAGATTTTTCAGTTGCAATCTATGAGCACATACAAATAGGTCGCTCTCTTCAAAACTCCTTCGTTCTTCTCCGAACCACATCGCCTTCCTCGATTGAAATCGACTACTCTTCCTTTTCTATTTTCTTTTCTGACTATTTTCTTTTCCCTCGAGCATCATGCTGAGCTTGTGAAATTACCCAAAATAAAAACATTAATAATATATTTGAAAAGCTTAAAAGTAAAGGTATACAAATTCGACTATGGATTTCAGCTATATATCTAAAGCTCTCACCCCCTAAACATTTGCTGAAGGTCCATAACCCATTTTCTACTCATATTTATTGGACAACAACAACCAAGTCACCAGCTTCAACCATTTCACCATTAGTGTGTATAACTTTCAACACTTTCCCGCTCTTTGTAGAACTAACAACCATTTCAGTTTTCATGGCTTCAATAACGACTAAACTTTGGCCTTCTTTGACTTCATCACCCACCTTGACGAGCGATTTCCAGAAACGGCCAGAATACTCAGAGTAAATCATTTCAGCATCCTCAGGATATTCTTCGACGTTTTCTTCAACCTTGGTACCAGTCTTAGACAGTTCTTCGTTGGCAACTTGAATTAAACGCTTGAACTCTTGCAACTTTTCACCATCTTGAGTTTCTTGGAACTTTTCGATGGATTCTGAATTGGCTTGAATCCAGCTTAAGTATTTGGTGTGATCAAATACGGACTCTATGATGTCTACTTCAAATTTACCGTGCTTTGAATCTTCGACCATTTGCTCTAATTCTTCTTCACTAACAGGGTAAAATGAAACTTGGTCAAATGGTGTTAACAACCAAGGCTTACCTTTGTTGAACTTTTTGGTGTATTCTCCGAGAGATAATTTGTCCCAAATTGGAATCGTTCTACCAACTAGCTGATAACCACCAGGAGATTCCATCGTGTAAATACACATGTACATTCCACCAATTCCAACAGTACCATTTGGAGTGAAAGTTCTAGATGGATTATACTTAGAACCAAGGAATCTATGTCTTGGATCTAATGGAACTGCACATGGTGCGCCGAGGAAGACATCACCTAAACCTAGAACCAAAAATCTAGCAGAATAAAGCATGTCTTTGACTTCAGACCTCTCGATACCGTTAACATTGGCAATGAAGTCAACGTTATTTGGTAACCATGGGGCATCCGATCTGATAGTTTCTTGGTATCTCTTAACAGCATCTAGTGTTTTACTATCTTCAAACGCCATTGGTAGTCTAACAACACGTGATGGTACAGTCCACTTGTTAGTAAACGCAACTTCTGATTCATATGCAACCAAAGTTTCAACCAAAGTTTTCTGGTGGATTGCAAAACCATCATACTCAATCAAAACAGATCTGACACCTTGAGACATCTCAACAATACCGACAGTTTGATGTCTACCGACCATTTCAATTAATTTATGAACACGATAAGAGTAGTTCAAATCCATGATATTCTCACCGTATTCAACCAAAATATATCTATCACCAGCCTGTCTATAAGTGACAATTGGGGAGCTTTTATTAGCTTGGAAAACAGACAAAACTGGATTCTCTGGTTTAACGAGTGCTTTAGTGATGGAAGAAAATTCGCCCTCTAGTGCTGATAATGCCATATTCTGCTGTTCCTTCAAAGAAAGAGCATGGTCAAAGGAAATTGGAACAAAGGTGATCAAATCACCGGGTTTAACTTGACCAATCTTCCACATTTCGGCATCTGCAACAACGGCTTGACAAACAAACCCACCAAGAGATGGACCGTCACATGTCAAAATAACAGGTTCATCACCTGTGAAGTTGATTGCACCTAATGAGTAGACATAATCGTGAGCATTCGAAGGGTGCAAACCACCTTCACCACCATCAGCTCTGGCCCATTTAGGTTTAGGACCAATAAGCCTGACACCAAATCTGTTTGAGTTATAGTGAACCTTCCACTGGTTAGAGAAAAAGTCTTCAATGGATTCAGGCTTGAAGAAATCTGGTGAACCATGAGGACCGCACGTAACACCGACGGTCCATTCTTTATTAGTGGATATGGTAGGAATTAATGATTTAGGAGCAGCTGCTGGTTCACATATTGGAGCTGGCAAGCTGTTGGCACTCAATCCTGGTTGGCCAAGGAACAAAACATCTCCCATTTTTAGAACTCTACCGTTATAACCACCTAAGTTACCCAAAGCAAAGGTCGATCTTGATCCTAAGTACTCAGTGACGTCAATACCACCTCTAATTGCTAAGTATGATCTGCAACCAGTAGTCAATTTACCAATTTGCAATTTGTCGCCACGTTTAATAGCAATAGGTTCATACATACTCACGTCTTCACCATTGAGCTTCAATGGAACCTCACCACCAGTAACTGAAATAACAGTTTCGTGATGGAATAAAACTGATGGACCGTTCAATGTGATTTCAATAGCAGGAGCCTTGTAATGGTTACCAACAATTCTGTTAGCTAATCTGAAAGAATATGCGTCCATTGGACCAGAAGGTGGAACACCGATTCTCCAGTAACCAACTCTACCTGGGTAATCTTGAACTGTTGTGTAAGCACCAGGAGCAGTGATTTCAAATGCATTTGGCTTATAGTCATATGTATCTAAAATCTTGGTATGCATCTTAGCATCTTCAAACATGGTAGAGTTAGCAACACTTCTCAAATAATCAACGTTGGTAATGCAACCGTAAACGACAGTCTCATCCAACGCCTTTCTCAACTTTCTAAGCGCATCAGCTCTGTCCTCACCATGGACAATAATCTTCGCCAAAGTTGGATCATATTCTGATGAAACAATGGAACCTGTTTTGACCCACGTATCAACTCTAGCAAAATCTGGGAATTTCACTTCAATCAATTGACCAGGGGATGGCTTAAAGTCCTTGACTGGATTTTCAGCATACAATCTTGCTTCCATTGAGGCACCTTGAACCTTGATTTTCTGGTCAAAACTTGGTGCCATGTCTGCAGAAATGTAAAGCATCCATTCAACAAGGTCTAAACCGGTGACCATTTCGGTAATTGGATGCTCGACTTGCAATCTGGTATTAACTTCTAAGAAATAGAATTCATCTCTCTTTTCATCGTAAATGAACTCGACAGTACCTGCACATTTATAATTCATTGAGGCACCTAATTGTTCAGCAGCTTTTCTCATTTTGGCTCTAGTTGTTTCCGGTAAATTTGGAGCAGGGGTTTCTTCAATGATCTTTTGGTTTCTTCTTTGAAGAGAACAATCTCTTTCACCGATGGCAATTGCCTTACCAAAACCATCACCAAACATTTGAATTTCAACGTGTCTGGCGTTCTCAACAAATCTTTCCAAAAAGACACCAGAATCACCGAAGTAAGATTTACCTTGATGTTGAACGGTTTCAAAAACTCTTTCGATGTCGTCTTCAGAGTCCACCTTTTGCAAACCAATACCACCACCACCGGCAGTAGATTTGACCATAATTGGGTACTCCAACTTTGCGGCAATCTGCTTAGCCTCAGTGGCACTTGAAACCAAACCTGAACCAGGGACAAGAGGAACACCTGCCTTTTCTGCGATTTCTCTCGCAGAGTGTTTCAACCCCAACTTTCTGATAGCATCACCTGAAGGACCAACCCAGGTGATTCCTTCTGCGGCAAGTCTATCAGCAAAGTCGGCGTTTTCTGAAAGGAAACCATAACCAGGAATGACAGCTTCTGCACCTGATTCTTTAACTACCTTGAGCATCTTGTCGATGTTAATATAAGTTTCGGCAGCAGAGGTACCATGTAATGGAATTTTCTCGTCTGCAATAAGAGCGTGTTCAGCATACTCGTCAGGGTCCGAATAAACTGCAACAGACTTGATGTCCAATTTCTTCAATGTCTTCATGATTCTGACTGCAATTTCACCTCTGTTGGCAACCAAGACCTTGTTGAATGGTTTCTTACCAGCCTGTTCTGCCTTTTCGGATTCTTGAGCAGCGATGTAGTATCTCCAGCCACCAAACTTGGTGATGTCGACAGTACCGCTCTGCTTGTAGCCAAATTCTTCGCAGATAAATGATTTGACCCATTGACCATCCTCGGTTTCAACAGAGCCGATACCTAAAGGCTCAGGTACCATAGCAATGAAGTCACCAAATCTTTCAGTTGGGACGGCATAAATCTCGATTTCAATTTTGGCACCATCGGATTCAACCCTTCTCAAGCCTGGCTTTTGAATAGGACCGGTGATTGGCAATGCGTAGAGTTTATAGTTGGAAGAAGTTCTAGTTGTCTCTAATTTGGTTGCTTGGACCTTTGCTAGTTGCCAATGCAAAGGTAAGTTTTCCAAATGAGCTCCAACGACGGCCAATCTGATGCACTTGGACAAGTTTGGTTGTGGAATGGAAGTATTTAAGTTATCCTTAATACCTGCAACTTTACCCTTGATGTTACCGATACGTCTGTCATTGGCAGGGTACAAAGTTTTCAAGAATCTCTTGGCCAAATCAAGCAATGCGTAATCTTCAAATGCCCTACCTAAGATGGTGACACCATTTGGTAAGCCGTCTGATCTGAAACCAGCTGGGATTGCTAAAGCGGAGAAGTCTGCCAAGTTACAGAAATTTGTCCATGTACCTTGGATGGAATTGATCTTGACTGGTTCCTCAGCGACCTGCTTGATGGTTGGGTTGAGAGGACAAGTTGGAACAAGCATCACGTCAATGTCCTTGAAGGATTCATGAACTCTGTTCAAGATGCCTCTTCTCTTGTATTCGTATTCGTAGGCAGTGGCAGCGTCGTATTTGGCACCACCTTTGATAATAGCGGTGACTGTTGGGTCGAGGTCTTTCTCTGGAGGGTTGGTGGCATAGAAATTCTTGACGGCAGAGTATCTCTCGGCGACCCAGGTGCCTTCGTATAAGCATTTGGCCAAGTCTAGGAGAGGAGAGAAGTCACATGGGACGATTTCTGCGCCCAACTTAGTAAAGTTCTCAATAGCGGCTTGGTAGATCTTTGGGTTTTCCTCGTCACCATACCACAGGCCCTTAAAATCGATTGGAACTGCGATCTTCAAGTTAGAAGGATAGTATTTGAGAGGGTTTGCTGGCAGGACTCTTGAGTATTCGCAGTTGGCGAGGTCCTCCTTTGCACAAACGTTGAAGGCCAATTGGGCATCGTCTAAGTTTAGGGCAAAGATGGAAGGACAGTCCAAGGATTTGCATGCTGGTACGACACCTGCGGTGGAGAAGACGCCGACGGTTGGCTTGAGGCCGATCAAGTTATTTAATGCTGCAGGGACTCTTCCTGAGCCGGCGGTGTCTGTGCCCAATGCCAAGGGCACAAGACCTCTACCAACGACGGAGGCAGAACCTGCGGAGGAGCCGCCGGAGACGTGGGAGTCGCTGAAAGAGCATGGGGTGATGCCGTAGGGGGATCTCGTGCCGACCAACCCTGTAGCAAACTGATCCAAGTTGGTTTTACCGATGACGATGGCACCCTGGTCTCTGAGCAGGGCAACGACGGTGGAGTCCTTGGTTGGCTGGTAGGCGAAGGAAGGACATGCTGCGGTGGTTTCGAAGCCAAGAGCATCAATATTGTCCTTGACGGCGATAGGGACCCCGTAGAGCTTCAGCTCGGATTTGTTTGATTTCGATTGCAGGATTTTCCATTGGTGGACGAGATTTTCCTCGGTGGCCAGGGAGATCCATGCTGGGTCGCTGTTTTGGGTGGCCTGCAAGTGGGAGAGAAGGGACTTGAGGGTGTTGAGAGACTCAAACGGAGATGTTTCTCTGTTGAAGGAGACCCAATCGGAGACGGACCAGCCGATTGTGTTCATTTTGTCTGGGGGTAAAGCGGAGTGACTGTTGGAGACGTGGAGCGGGTGTTAGTAGGCATATTAAGAGAGGAGTGTTTTCCACAAGTACGGTACATACGAGTTTCTAGATCACGGAGGGAGTGTTTCTGTGGAAAGGAGTAGCAGGAGGATGGGAACCGGAGAGGGTGTCAGCAAAGCGAAGTATGTGAGAGAGTCTTTTGCTGGCGGGCTGCGGCTGCACAAGTTTGGGGTGGCGTAGTCGACGTGTGGGAGGAAAAAGGGTGAAAGCGGGAACCGGAAAGAAGATAGAAAGGTTAGGAAGGACGACGGAGGGCCTCCTGGGGTTTAAGTATTACGGTGAAGCGACGAAGACGGGAACAATGGCAACGACCACGGCCCGAGCCGACGATGGGATCGTGAAGAAAGTGGTCGGAGATGAACGAAGGGATCGCAGCGGTGGTGATAAAACGTCAAAAACGAGCCGGGAGGCAGATTATGCACGATTGTGACGTTGCGGCGGGCGGCGGCGGCGGCGGGCGGCCGCAGACGGCCTCGCAGCGCAGTTTCGGCGATGGCCATGCTGCGGGGCGTGTTCTTTCGAGGCGATAAGAGGCGTGCAACGTCGGCCCGTGTCTTGCTGCGATCGCAGCACTCGGCCCGCCGAGTGGGGGAGGAGGGGAGCCGTCGGGCCGTGCATGTTTGTGGCCGAAAACGGAAAGACGGAGGGAGAAGGAAAAAAGAGGGCAACTTTATCTGCGGTGTACGGTTCTTTTTAAACAAAAGTCCCACGTGACTGATTCCCGCAGTCGGTGCACGGGTGCTCCGCCACCCTCCTAACTCCTTCTAGATCTTTTTCCCCGGCAGCTCGCGGCGGCCGGCGGCGCTGGCGAGCGAAAAAAGAGTCTGACAGAGACCGCCGGCAAGAGAAATTCCCGCATCGTGCCGGCACGCCAGTTTTTCTTCATCCTGCGGCTGGTTCCCCCTTTTCTGGATTAGAGAAGGTGGACACTTGACATGGTGGAGGGTCCGGAAGGCAAGGGCAGTGGCAGTGGCAGTGGCAGTGGCAGTGGTAGTGGTAGTGGCACAGAGGCAGTAGCTGGATCGGCAGATGAAGTGCAAGTGTAGTAGTTGTCGCAGTAGTTGTAGCAATGGCGGTGCGTTCCCTCCGCTCCGCTCCCTTCTTCGTACTCTCAACCGCAACATCCACCTGCACCGAACGAACGTTTCTGGACTGTTTGACATTTTCCCTCTCCTCTCTCCTCCACGCTCGTGACAACGCTTGCGCCTGCACCCTCCGCCAGCAATAGCAACAACACATCCACAACCGCAAACACCACCACCGCAACTACTATAACCGTGCCATCCACGTCTGACAGACACCGTTCCAACAGACCTGCGTTTTTTTTCTCCCGTACTTCCCGTACCTCACTCCGCCAGCACATACACACACCAACACATCTCTTCCTCCACCAAACCCAGTATATGCACAAGGTGTCCGGATCCGAATTTCTTCCCGTCGTATATGTCATCTTCATAGAGTACTGATTCTTCTTTCCACCCCCAATCTCTAGTGTCAACAATTACTTCAAGCCAGCCAGTCAAGATACTCTGTCAAATATATACAATCCTCCCACACCCCCTCCGATCCGTTTCAAAGCTACCTTTTCTAATCGTCGACTAGTATTCCATATTTCTTTTCTTTTCTTATCATTTCAACTAATATCTCGATTACTTGTTCGCCTGTGCAACACAGATTGATTCTTACCTACCCACACAAACAAGTAATTTCTTTTTAACTATACTATTCTACTACATTACAACTCGAACCGACTCGGAACAAAACAAAAGCTAGCTTTATCTCTTTTCTAGTCCTAAAAAAACTTCCCCAAAATGATCAAAAGAAGTTTTATCAACACATTGCCTATACAGCTAAAATCAATGATTCTGGACGACCCTCAGACCCAACCAAGCTCGAGCTCTGCCAGCACTTCAACAGTAAATGAAGCAGTGAACCATCCAAAACCTCAACCTCAAAGTCAAGGCGACGTCGATACAGAAAACTTGACAGACGACATCGCCTCTTCGCAAACTGAAAACATCGATGACTCCTCAGACCTCTCCACAAGATCGCCCTCGATATTCTCCTTCGACTCGTCCATCCTTGACAATACAAACGATAACAGCCATGGCAACAATGGTAATAACAATATCAGACTCGACGTGAAGGCAAAACAGTTCCTAGTCAACAAGTTGTTGGAACAAAAAGGTATCATCTTTACAGAGTTCAACGACATCCAGTTGAAACTATTCGACGTTGACTCCACCTTGTGTCCGGAAGAATTCGATAAACTCGTTGCCAAATTGGACCCCCAGAGTAGAATCCTACTATGTGAAAAAATCAAATTGATCTACGGTTTCAACAGTTTGACCTCTTTCATCATTAGGCTGATCAACATCTTGAACTTCAGTACCTTTTTCTCTATCTTTGACATCACTTCCAATATCAAACTATATGGCTTCTACAGTTTGACTTACATGAATCCCGTGGAAATTTTGGTCAAGCAAATCAGAAATGATTTATTCATTGTCAAATCTTTCAAAGAATTCACCATCCAAGAAATGAAAAAGGAACATGATTTCCATCTCCCTTACAAGGAGTTCAAAAGATTGAATTTGAATGATGGAAATTTGGTCGTGGTAAAAATCTTGTTTAAAAATGAGCAGAAGCCAATAGATCTTTCCCTAATCAAACCTTTATTACCTAAAATCAAAATGTTGCATCTTTCTTTAGAAAATGAATCAAAATTGAAGCCTTTCAACGACTTGATCGATAAATTTGGGACCTCCTTACACTATTTGAAATTCGGTGTTAACAGGGGGACTTTCAAAAAGATCCCAAATAAAAACAATATAGATGTCATGAAGTTGGTCAACATTGACAACTTAAATTTCATCAATGACCTCAAAGATTGTTCCTCCCTTGATGTCTTTTTTGATAACTGGGAATTGAGAAAGAACTGTGATATTAAATTTCAAGAAAATTTCATCATCAAATTCGAAATCATGCAAAGAATTGAACATTTGAAAGTGTTAAACATTTTCCATACTTACATCGATTCGAAGGATTTGAACAAGTTGAAATATTTCCCGAATTTAACACATTCCAAAATCAGCTACGTCATCCTAGATAACGATGGTTTCGATATGAGTGAATGTAAAAATTTACAAGAGTTGAAAATTCATTTCACATATCAAAAATCTATTGAAGATATCTCTTCCAGTGATGAAGATAACGATAATGTTGTCAATTATGCCGAGAATATCCATTGGCCTTCAAATCTGAAGAAATTGTCCATCACAATTCACAATATCAAGAATCTGATACAAAATTTCAGTATAAGGTTGAACATCTTGAGAAAGATCGCCAAACCTTTGCCTCCATCGATCATTGACTTGTGTGTTGATATCAGTTACGACACTGGTGGTTCTGGTCCAGAACTGTATTCAATTTCAAGGGATGACATTCTCAAAATTTCTGGTTTGATCAATAAGATTTTAACTAACAATTTGGAGAATTTGAAATTGAAAGGTATTTCCAGGTACAATTACAAGATCGGTAAACCTTTGATTTTCTCTGCAATCAATTTCCCAACTTCTTTGAAATTGCTCTCCTTGAATGATTTCATCCTAGATTATAATTTCATCAATCTTCCAAACTTGAAAAAGCTGTATTTTGAGCATTCCCTGTTTGATTCAGATTTCAAACTGCCAGTGTCAGATGAGATATTGATTGAAAAATGTACCTTCAAAGATCTATCCTTCATTCCTTCCAGTAGTAGTAAGATCGAGTTCAAAATGTGCACATTTAGGAAAGTCCCAAGTTACAACGGAGATGTTTCCAACGTCGTTATTAACAATTGCAGAATCATGGAACAACCAACCAATAACGTTTTCCAATTCCAACAACAACTGCAAATGAATACGCAGAGAAACAACAGCCATAATAACAATGGCAATTCCAGCGCTAACAGTAATTCCAACAACAATGGTAATGCTGGTTCAAGAAAGTCTCATTTTTCTAATGTTGGTAATAACAGCAATCACAATCAAAACAAACATCGTAAGCAACAGATGGACCAGAACCAATCCAATATGGATGATCTTCAAAACCATAATATCTCAAATGCTTCTCCACAAATCTTTCCGCAGCGTTCACAGACTCTACCATTCAGCTCGTCATCTGCGAATTCATTATCCATGATTAATGAATACTCCAACAACATGTATCAAAATCCAGGTACTCCACAATACTCTTTTGCTAATTTTACTGGAGGTTCTTTGAACCAAATTCCTGGTCTACAATCCTTTTCTATTCCAAAGCAGCAGACTTGCGATTATGGAAGCGCAAACTCATTGAGCAGAACTTCTAGTGATGTTGTCAGCCTGTTAAACAAAGATCTAGAATTTCAGTTAGGTGGTCTGTCTTTGAATTCTTCCCAGTATTTAAATGGCTTTGCAAGCTCAACCGGGACTCACACTCCTGTATCTAATGGTTTTAATAATGGTATTCCAAGCCCTCAACCATTGAATGTCTCTATCTCATCTCCTCCTGTTTCATCTTCTGAATCAATGGGTTCTAACTCTCACAATGGAGGGCATCTTCAAAAACGTTCCAATTCATTCCAACAACATTCCCATTCTCAACACCGTCAGCAACAGCAACAGCAACAGCAACAGCAACAGTACCAGCAACAGCAACAGCAACAGCAACAGCAACAGCAACAGCAACAGCAACAGCAACAGCAACAGCAACAGCAACAGCAGCAACAGCAACAGCAGCAACAGCAGCAACAGCAACAGCAGCAACAGCAACAGCAAAATTATGGAATGTCTAATATGATGAATCAATTTGGCAAGTCAATAATGAGTCCGTCTATGGGCTCCTTCAATTGTGATATGGATTCGGAACTTGCTCGCTCTGGTCTTGGCAATTTGTATGATAACCAAAATTCGCCGGCGCTAGCAGGCAATCCAATGGTTTCTTCCCCGGGCACGAATAGTTATGGCTATTACAATCATCCTTTGACCAGTAACATGTCTGGTTTTTCTATGATGTCCAGTGGCATGAGCAATAACGCTAACAATGGTAATAATAATAATAGCAATATGGGTGGTAGTAATAGCCTGCAGCAAACTTCCCAGACAGAAGAGGAGCAGTACATGATGTCACCATCATCGAGTAACATGAGTGAGTCCAGAATGAGCATGAGTGGAGGAAGTGCATCCATGTTAATGTCACAGCATCGCCAACCTTCACTACAGCAGCAGCAGCAGCAGCAGCAATTCGTGGGCTCTCGTCCTTCTACACAGTATTTCAATCCTAACCAACACCTGATGAATCCTGTTCTCGGAGCTATGAACAGCGGTGGTAACAGTACCAACAGTATTTCTAGCTTGGGAGTCTTTGGTGGATTACCATTGAACTCGACGTCATCTCAAAGAAACTCCTTCATTGATAACGAGGGTACAAGTAATCATAGCATGGATGTTAATGGGTCCCATCTCTCAAACTGATCAGTATTACAGCTGTGTTTTTGCCTGACGCCTCTTCTCACGCCTCTCTTTCTTTTCTTTTCTTTTCTTTTCTCTTCTTTCATTATTTTATTTCATTTTTCTTCTCTAATCATCTCCAACTACATTATTCATAATTATATGCCGTGAGCTACTGGTATCCTTTTAGTTCTTTATAAATTGTTGTTGCCTTATGTTTACATCAATCGAAATTTTCTGTTTCTTTTCTTCGTCACCACTATTTATATATAAATATATATATATCCATTTTTACTAATACATTGTTCTGAAAAATCAATTCCCTTCCTTTCGGTTATTCAAAACAGCTTTGATAGCCAGTTTGGTACATCCGGCTAGAGAGCCAGCTCCAGCAATGAACCCTTGAACATGTACAAACGTTGCATCGTCAACACGAGTCACGTTTCTCAACTCTTCATCGGCCAGGCCACACCACTCCTGTGGTAATCTTTTTCTTGATTCATATGAAGCTGGCAAAGTGGGCACCGCAGCTAACCTCCAATTGTGTGTAGAATCTGGATATATGGCATATAGGCAATTACCCATCTTGTCCAACTTTCTCTCATATGCGAAAAGGTGCTCCTTCCAAGGTATGAATTCGGGAATAACTATGATTCTTTTTAGTGTATCTTTCACGAGTTCAGTTGTAATCGATGAAGAATTTTCAAACACAATTTCATCTTGATATGTGCTAAACGTTTCCCCAGAAAGTGATACATCGTATGCCTGTTGCAGGATAGACTCACCTCGCATGAACGAGAACGCAAAATATTTCACATAATTTTCAAAGGCAGATTTCAGAATATCAACTACAGTTTCAAGACGTTTCAGGCGAAGTACAGATATTTCGGCATCATCGTAATTTAATAATTCATAGTCGTGTAACTGCAAGTTATAAAACTTCACCATATTTGGAAGCGTATGTTGATCTGCGTTGAACCTTGGAACAGCGGGTTGTGATGACGAGTGTTTGCTAGAAAGACGTAAATTCCTCGTATGTGCGTCTATGATTTCTATGAAATCATAATATGCTCGTTCATAAAGCCACCCTATTTTGGAAGCATCTGAAAAACTGGTGATTCTTTTAAGTATTTCTTTCCCGTAAAACCTGTATACAAGTCCAACAGTTGCAAGGGGCACAACTTTGCCTCTTTTTGTATCGCTGAAATAAAAGTTCTGTGGGACTGGGTTTTGATTTTTAAGTCGGCGGCCAATACCTTTGTTCTTCTTACTACCATTCCTGTTATTATTATTATTTCTCTGGTGGCTCGATTTGATTTCTGGAGTCCAATGGAAAACTCCCTGCTGTGGCACGTAATCTCCTCCGAGTCCAACCAAAATGGTGTTTTGTGTGTGTTTGTAAGTGTGCAGCATTTGGGAGAATTGTGGACTCGTTTCATCCAATGGCACGATCACGTATTCACGCAGGACAAAACAGAGTAGTGCCAAGGCCATCGTCGTTTCTAAGGAGAAATCGCCGCACGGAATGATAACCTGGGTCGTGGACGCCATCTTTTTGGGGCGTTTATGTGTCTTCATCGGTAGTTGCTTCATCGAAAGGGAGGGAAGTATGGTGTTCTAACCGCTGGATAAAAGGTTCAAAGTAACAAGGTCGAAAAAAAATATCATGTGGAAAAAGCCGATTTCCCGATTCGGAAAATCAGGTAGGGTAAAAAAAAGTATCTTCTTCACAGAATGATTTGGAGGAAAGTATATATTTCATTCGAATATACATGAATATACAATAGCTTCAATGTCGATCCTTTGAAAAACCGATCGAAGCACAAATGGTAGTTTAATAATACAGATAGATATAAAAATAGGAAATGGGGATCATAGATGGATAGTGAGTAGGTCATAGCGGCTGAACTGTGAGTTACAGCTAGGGCATTTACGCATTCTAGCAGAAAGTCTATCGTCGACACAGTCTTTGCAGAAACAGTGGCCGCATGTCTTAAGGGCGACGTTTTTAAAGTTCTTCCCACATAGAGAACACTTGGTCATACTGAGCAAGGCCTGCTGTATTTCTGAGTCTGTGCCAACGCTGCCGTTGATGGGTTTATCTGCTACCTTGCCCTCTCTATAGGACGCAATGAGAGACTTGTAGTTCTGTATTTTCCGCTGTTCGGAACTAAGGTCCTGCTGACACGACATCAGCTTCTTGTCCAATTGTTGGAGTTCAAACTGGTATTTGCTGATTTGAGAGCGCAGTTCATTTTCCGTTTCGGCCTTGTCTCTGAGGTTTTTCTCCAGGGAGGATATTGTAATCTTGAGTTTGACGATATCGTTCTTGTAAAGCGTTTCAACCTTCTGTAGGTTTTCATACAATCTTTCTTCTATTGCGAGTTTCTTTTGGGTTTCTCCTTCATTTGACTTGAGAATTTCAATTAATTCCATTTGCTTTGTGAGGTTGGAGGACAATACCTTGTTCTGCGAAGAGAGGGAGTCTTTTGCTCTCATTGCTTGGAAGTACTTTTCATCTGCCTTTGCCTTCTCTACTGATAGTTTATTTATGAGGGTTTCGGAATCTGAAGCCTTCATAAGTTTGGCAATGGATACTTCCCGCGTAGACTTAAAGGCCTGTTCGATCTGCTTCAACTCATTAATGATGATTTTGTTGTGCTCGTCACTGGAGAGGTCGGAGAGGTTTGTTGCTTGGACCTCTTCCAGTTGTTCGATACGCTGCTGTAAAGTGTCGATCAATTTCTGGAAGTTTGTGATGAGTTCGTTTTTCCCCTTTTCATTTTTCAGTACTGCGAGTTTGGCGTTGAGGGCGTCTCTATCCGATCTGATTCTGTTGATGTCGGTTTCCAATTTAGAGATATAGCTATTGCTGTTTTCCAGCTCCACGTTGTATTTTGATTCCAACTTGGCTTTGTTGATAGAGAACTTCGACTCTAGCTCGAACATCTGGTTCTCGATCTTTTTCTTGCCGAGGTTGAGTTCCTCTGTGGACTTTTTCAAGCTCCTGTTCTCCTCAAGCACGCTGCGGTAATTGGAAGAGAGCTTGAGTAGTTCGTCCTCGGAAAAATGTCTTGATTTCGTGTTGAGGTCAGCCACCTGCTTTTCAAGGTCGAAGGAGAGTTTGATCTTCTCTTGCAACTGCTGTTGCAAGGTTTGGTTTCTCGCCTCTATGGCTGTTATCTGGAGCTTCAAATCTTCGACTTCGGATTTCGTCTTTGCATGGTCTATTGTGGCACCCGAGACGGACGAGCCATTGGCGGGTTCTCCTTCGTTCGATGTGTTGCTGCTGTGGTTGGTCGTGCCGTTGGCGGCTTGGGGGTCCGGCACGGGACGGTCGATGTCTTCGTTGCTGCTAGTGCCGTTGCCATTGTTGGTGCCGTTGTTGGCACTGCTGTCGGCGGTATCTGTGTTTTTAGCTGCCGGGTGCTCCTGCTTGACGCCGGAGGGACTATCTACAGATTCGTCTTTGATTCTTTCCAAGGATTTTGAGTACGAGCGGTCGCTCTGCCTGGTGAGGTCTTCGATCTGGGAGTTGAGCTTGGCGACGGAGACTTTGAGGAGTGAGTTCTCGTTGTGCAACGTGTTGCGCAGCACGGTCAAGGACGCCACCTGGTTCTCCAAGCTCAAGAGCTGGTCTTTCGAAGCGGCGCCAGTGCCGGCGCCAGTGCCGGCGGAGAGCTCTTTCTTGAATACCGCGTCCAGCAGCTGGATGAGGCCGTCACGCAACCGGTCCAGGTTCGCCACGAGCGTCTCCTTCGACAACTCGTCGTCGTCATTTCCACCTCCTTCGTCTCCTTCTGCTTTCAAGCTGCCGCAGGCCGCCAACGACACGAGAATGTCGTCGTTCGCCGCTGCGGGTGCCACTTGCTGCACGTCGACGCCGAAGAGCGTCCGCAGGCTGCAGAGGATCTGCGTCCACCACTGTGTGAGCACCGAGTTGTACAGCACGAGCCTCGAGCAGCGGTCGTTCACGCACGAGAGCGTCTCCACGAGCGACACGTTTTTGCGGTACTGCAGGTGGAACATCCGGTAGAGCGCCTGTTTCTGGAAGTACACCACGTCGTCCTGCGTGAGCGGACAGTCCCGCGTCGTCAAGTTCGGATCCAACGACACAGGCGACCGCTCCGTCTCCATCGCAGCACGGATCTTCTTGTTGAGTCTTCGCCACGATAGGACCGCCTCCACTGCGTCCGGCGCCTTCCGCTTAGCACCACGCGGGGTCGTGTTCTCTGCCATCCTTGCTGCTGCTCCTGCTGCTCCTTGAACGGGGCCAGCAGTCCCCCTTAGCCCGCCCGCTGCCCCGTCCTTCTACCCCGTGTCGGCTCATGTCCGTCTCCGTCCTCTTCTCCCTCTCTCTCTCTCCCCCCTCCCTCCCTCAATCCTCACGTCCTCGCCAGCGGCCGGAAAATGCGAAAATCGAGCGTCCTGGGCCGATCGGCGCTGCCAGTTTTGTGCGCGGGTCACTTGGGGAGAGAGAGAGTGAGGGGAGCCGGTCGGATGGGAGAGCAAGGAGACGCTCAGCTGAAGAGGCGGCGGCATAGGATGCTGGAGCAGAGCACGAGGGCGACAAGGGGGGTAGCCATTTGGCAAGGAATAGAAAAGAGCACCGCAGACCACCAATGTTCAGACAAACCGCAAGACTCGCCCTCAGACAGTCCGGCGCCTTCGGCAGACTCGCCGGGACCGGGTACAGATTCCAATCAACCCTGAGTACCAACGACGTGTTGAAGAGATCCGTCGCCGTCCTAAAGACGTTCGAGATCAAGACCCCGGAGCAGCCTATCACCATGTCGACCCAGTTCGGCAAGGACTTGGGTATGGACTCGCTCGACTACAACGATGCGTTGGTTGCGCTTGAGGAGGAGTTCGACGTCGTCTTCGACGACAAGGTCGCCAACGAGATCACCACCGTCGGCGAGGCGGTCGACTATATCGCTAAGAACCACATGCCCGAGGAGGACATTTTGGACAAGGAGGTCCGTTAGTGCAGCGGCAAGTCCAGGCACTGCCAGGGCGCCCGGCGGAGGGCCAGGGCCAAACGTTCCTCCCCCGCTCTGTGTGCCGTGTGCATCTATATGGAAAATGTGTATATAAATTGCCCCGGACGGTCCGTCCACGTCCATGTCCGACATGGCAGGAAGGGCTCTGTTCCATAATGATTATTCTTACTCTTATTTAGAGAGAAACCCGTAGTGTGGCCAGCCGGGTAGGCAGCTAAGCGGAGCGACGCGTCGCTCGCCCTCGGGTCCATCCGCCCTGGGGCTCGTACAAAAGACATGATGTATCGTTCTTTACGAGACTGCAAGAGCACCACAAGGCGGGGTCTAGCATCGGACGGTGACGCCAGAAGGCAACTACACCACCGCAATGACCGACAACCTAGAGACGCCAGCGACAGCAGAAACGATTGAAGCGGTGAACAAACACCTCGAAGGCCTGAACTTCTCCAGCTCGAACTCGGAGGACGAGGACGGGGAAGGGCACATGGACGGCATTGACGAGGAGCTCGACGAGGAGGAGCGCCAGCAGCAGCAGCAGCAGCAGCAGAAGGCGGACAAGATGGCGTACATCGAGAAAACGTACGGGCTCACGACGATCCCGGACACAAATGTCGACGTCTTGCCCGCAGACCAGGAGCTCACGGCCGACATCCCGCTCGACACCACCTACATCGACCTCATCCACCTCAAGATCGCCTCGCTCGAAAGCCTCCGGCTCGAGCGGTTCACGCAGCTCGAGAGCATCAACCTCAGAGACAACCTCATTGTGCGTCTCAACGCGTTGAAACACATTGACCCGCAGTGCAAGCTGAGGCTCAAAGAGCTGGACCTCTACGACAACCGCATCAAACATATCTCCAGCCACGTGAACGAGTTTGTCAACCTAGAGATCCTCGACCTCAGCTTCAACAACATCAAGCACATCAAGCACGTTGAAAACCTCACCAAGCTCGAAAACCTCTACTTTGTCCAGAATAAGATATCCAAGATCGAGAACCTCGACAAGATGACGCTTCTCCAGAACTTGGAGCTCGGCGGCAACCGCGTCGAAACCATCGAGAACCTCGACTCTCTCGTCAACCTCCGCCAGTTGTGGCTCGGCCAGAACAGAATCTCCCGCCTCGAGGGCCTTGCCCGTCTCCGCAATCTCCGTATCTTGAGCATTCAGAGCAACCGCATCGAGAAAATCGACGGTCTCGATGGCCTCACCGCCCTCGAGGAGCTCTACCTCTCCAACAACCGCATCTCCAAGCTCGAGGGCCTCGACGCCCTCGTCAACCTCCAGGTGCTTGACGTCACTAGCAACGCCATCACCAAGCTCGAGGGCCTCGACGCACTCACGCAGCTCACAGACTTCTGGTGCTCGTACAACCAGGTGGCCGACTACAACAACATCCACAACGCCCTGCAGCACGCCACCAAGCTCGAGACTGTCTATTTCGAGGGCAACCCCGTCCAACTCAGAGACCCAACCTTATACCGAACAAAACTCAGGCTCTGCTTCGGAGACTCGTTGCAGAAGATCGACGCGCTGTACGTAAGCACGGGCCGGATGGTGGGCCAGTAGCCGAAGCGGGGCGGCGATGCTGCTACTCCGCAGTGGAGGGACGACGCCCTGACACGGAAGGGAAGGGAGCTGTATTTAAACGGGCCACGGCGGCGTGTATAGGTCTGTAGCAGGAGACGGGAGGCGGCAGAAGAGAAGGAGGACAGTAATAGACAAGTGTGCGCCCGATTGGCCTCCTCTTTGTCCTTTCCCGCCCTTTTTGTACCGAACACTACCGAACTATTCAACTATCGAATCATAAAATAGACCACACGACATGGCAATGCTTGGAAGATACACGATGGCGGCCCGTCGGCTCGGCTGTAGGGGGCTATCCTTCTTCGGCGGAGTCGAGCTGGCGCCGCCAGACCCGATCTTGTCGTTGACAACGGCGTACCATGCTGACCCTAAGCCCGAGGAGTACAAGATCAACCTCGGAGTCGGGGCGTACCGGGACGGCCAGGGCCGTCCATGGGTGTTGGACTCTGTCCGACGGGCAGAACAGCAAATTGGCGCCGACCCAAAGACGAATCACGAGTACGTGCCAATTCTCGGTACGAGCAAGTATATCGGCCTCGTGCAGCGGTTCCTTTTCCAGCAAGAGGGGATGCCGTACTCGACGAAGCTGCTTGTTGACGAAGACAGGATTGCCACAGGCCAGGGCATCTCCGGCACAGGGAGCTTGAAGGTGATGGCGGAGCTTCTTGCAAAGAAAGTGCACAATGGCACTGGCACTGCCGGCCGCCGGGTCTTCATTCCGAACCCGAGCTGGGCAAATCATGCGCAGATCTTCGCCAGCTCCGGCATGGACGTCGGCACGTACCGCTACTACGACTCGCAGACGCAAGGTTTGGCGTTGGATGCCCTTTTGGACGACCTAGCGGCGCTGCACCCGGGCGATGCGGTGCTGCTGCACGTGTGTTGTCACAACCCGACAGGTGTCGACCCGGACGATACCGAGTGGGACCAGATCCTACAGGTGGTCGAGGACAGAAAGTTGTTGCCCATCTTTGACATGGCGTACCAGGGCTTCAGCCGCGGGATAGCAGAGGACTTGGCCGTCGTGGAGAAGTTGGCCCGGCGCATGCTCTCAACGGGCCGCATCGAAAACGCCATGTTGAGCCAGAGCTTTGCCAAGAACCTCGGATTGTACGGCGAGCGGGTCGGCTCCTTCTCCCTCATCACGGCCAGCCGGGAGGAGAAGGCCAAGGTTCAATCGCAGCTCAAGCAGATTGTCCGCTCGATGTACTCGTCGCCACCCTGCCACGGGTCCAAGATCGTCGAGCGGGTGCTAGGCGACGAGCAGCTCTACGCCCAGTGGTGTGGTGAGGTCGCCGTCATGAGAGACCGCTTGAAGCAGATGCGTCTGCTTCTCTTCGAGCAGTTGCGCAACCTCCGCTGCCACGGACCGGGCACCACGGGGCCTACCGGCTGGGAACACTTGGTCCAACAGCACGGCATGTTCTGCTTCACGGGTCTCTCACCCGACCAGGTCAACGCCTTGCAGAAGCAGAGCATTTACATGACCAGCAACGGCCGGATCAGTGTCGCCGGGATCAACGAGGCCAACGTCGAGCGCTTGTCCCGAGCCATTGCCGGTGTCTTTGCGTCCTGACCAGGAGCCTAGTGTACTTAGTTAACTTTATCTAATCCTAACCCGTCACCTCTGTCTACTGTACTCCCCACCTGCATTCCCCCCTCCCCTCCCGCTGGTGTCATCCCACCGCCGTCCCGGAGAAGCCTACCCGGCCCGCCTAGACGAAAGATCAGCCTCCTCGCCGCCGTCACCCCGTGGGGAACTTTTTTTTTTTCCTTGCGAGATCCTCTGATTTAAACGTCCCATTTCCCTCCTCTCACGGGCACTGTTTGAAGCCGGCGTTATGTGCTTTGAAAGCGTTGAGCGCAACTGTAGAGAAGGAGGCCCGGGATCCAGCAGCAGCGAGGTCAATTGTCTGACGTCTGGTACAGTGGAAACAGTACTCGCACATAAACACACACAAACACACACAAACACACACAAACACACACAAACACTGCTGAAAAAAGCTCAGCTAAAAAAAAAGCAAACACAGCAAACAATGTCTGAGTACAAGATCTCAGAGGTGCCTACGACTCCGTTCGACGGCCAGAAGCCAGGAACTTCCGGGTTGAGGAAAAAAACCACAGTGTTCCAGACAAAACACTACACGGAGAACTTTCTCCAAGCAGTGTTCGATTCAATTCCCGAGGGAAGCGCAGGAGCCACCTTGGTAGTCGGAGGAGACGGCCGGTATTACAACGACCACTTTGTCAACTTGATTGCGAAGATTGGCGCAGCCAACGGCGTGAAGAAGTTGATCATTGGCGAAAACGGGATCTTGTCCACGCCCGCCGCCTCGCATGTCATCAGGACCTTCAACGGGCCTGGCGGCATCACCGGGGGGATCATTCTTACTGCCTCCCACAATCCGGGTGGTCCGACAAACGACTGTGGAATCAAGTACAACCTCAGCAACGGTGGTCCGGCTCCAGAATCGGTCACCAACAAGATGTACGAATGCTCACTAAATCTTTCCCACTATAAGATCATTAGCGAATTGCCTGCAATCGACCTTGGGAAGCTGGGAGTTACCATATACGGCCCGCTAGAAGTTGAGATCATCGACTCCACTGCAGACTACGTGGCGATGTTGAAGTCTATCTTTGACTTCGACCTCATCAGATCGTTCATCGCTTCCCACAAAGAGTTCAAGTTCCTGTTCGACGCGTTGAACGGAGTCACAGGGCCCTACGGTAGGGCCATTTTTGTCGACGAGTTGGGTTTCCCAGAATCTTCCATTCAGAACTGCACGCCCTTAGGCGATTTTGGTGGGTTACATCCAGATCCAAACTTGACGTATGCCAAGACCTTGGTGGACAAGGTCGACGACGAGAAAATCACTTTTGGTGCAGCCTCGGATGGGGACGGTGATAGAAACATGATTTACGGTTACAAGTCCTTTGTTTCTCCAGGTGATTCTGTTGCCATCATCTCCGAACACGCCGAGTCCATTCCTTACTTCAAGAAGAGTGGCATTTACGGCCTTGCGAGATCAATGCCTACTTCCGCGGCCATTGACTTGGTCGCTAAGGATAAAGGCTTGAATGTCTACGAAGTTCCAACAGGCTGGAAGTTTTTCTGTGCCTTGTTTGACGCTAACAAATTGTCCATTTGCGGTGAAGAATCCTTCGGCACAGGGTCGAATCACATCCGGGAAAAAGATGGTCTTTGGGCAATTGTGGCATGGCTCAACGTTTTGGCTGCCTTTGCTGCGGCAAACCCGGGCACCGAGGTGTCAATAGGTAACATACAGCGTCTATTCTGGAAGAAATACGGACGTGTTTTTTTCACCAGATACGACTACGAGAATTGTGACTCCGAAAGCGCCACTAAGATCATAGAGTTCTTGCAATCCAAGGTCGATGATCCATCCTTTGTTGGATCAACGTTCCCAACTGGAAGCAAGGTGAAGGAGGCCGCCAATTTCTCCTACACGGATCTAGATGGCTCCGTGTCGAAAAACCAAGGCTTATTCGTCAAACTTGAAGATGGTCTACGTTTCGTTGTCAGATTATCAGGTACTGGGTCGTCCGGTGCGACGATCAGACTCTATTTGGAAAAGCATTGCTTAGACAAGACTGCTGAAACCCTTGCTCTCTCCGTCGAGGAGTATTTGGCAGATGATATTCCTAAGGTAATTAATTTCTTGCAATTCCAAGAGAACATTGGTAGATCTCAGCCCGATGTTAAGACCTGATTGCCCTCCCCTCCTCCATACATTCAGTTTTACACACCAAAAGGCACTGATAACACTCGATATCATTACTTTTTTACCTTTTTTCTGCTCGTTTATATATTTCTTTCTACACGAATACTAGAAAATTATGGTAATATGTTATAACTTTAATCTTTTTGCTACCCGCTTAACTGGTCCACAATCTCGCAACACCGTCGGCACCTGCAGAGAATAGCCATGCTTCTCTTGGGTGCCAGCACACGTCTAACACACCTAACGAATTCACCACCTTGTGACCTTGTAACTTCTTCAATGGAACTAACAATGGGTTGGTCACCAAGTCATCATACACAGTTGCGTGGAAAACATGGATGGATCCATCGTCGGAAGCAGAACAGAACAATGGAAGAGAACCCTTGTGGAAGGCGACTGATCTGACTGCCTTTTCGTGATACCTCAACGTCTTGTACGGAGTTGCAGCAAGATCGAGATCGTGCCATAACACCCTCTTATCGTATGAACCTGCAATAAGATGTTCTCCTCCACGTGGGTGGATGTCCAAACAGGATAACCATCTTGCACCAGGTAGCAGCTTTTTCACGAGCTGCTGTAGCTGTAAGTTGTAGATTCTGATGTAACGCTGGGACATGACAAACAAGACAGGCTTGGTTGGGTGGAATTTGGCATCCATCAAAATACCCCTACTTTTACGGAATGGGGATTGAGATGCATGTTTGGATAGCTGATGGATGAGAATACTAGCCCTGTTACCACCATCTGGAGATACGGAAAGTAGGTAATCACCACGACGATGCCAGTTCAGCTTCTTGATAGTGGATGCAGATGTACCTGCACCTCTTGATGTGGTTATCACCAAAGATATACCGTTCTCGGCTTGTGCCTTAGTTGGCTTGAACCATTCTGCGGCACTCTTATTGACAACAGCTGCTTCTTCGTCATCTTCGTCCTTTGCTTTCTCTCCAGCGGCTTCATCGTCTGAGCCTACACCGGTAACCTCAGTCTTACTACTCTGTGCCTTGGTGTAGCCAAAACCGTTTTCGATTCTCTTATGTCCTTCATTCTCAACCTCGTATCCGAAAATAGGTGGTACGCATAGATAGACATTTTCACCTGCTGAAATTGCTAAAATACCACACTCTGGATCAGGATTCCATTGAACAGCCTCAACATGGTCTTCGGTGTTCTCCTCTACGTCATCAATGATGACAAATTTGTGCACCTCTCTACCTGTTAGAACTTCCCAAATACGTACTGTACCGTCATCAGAACCAGTGGCAAGCCAGTTCCCTGAAGGATCAATGGATAATGTACGGATTTTACCCTGGTGACCCTCATAAAGAGTGGACGTTCTGATAGGGAATGGTCTCAAATCCTTTGGTGATGGTAACTCTGGAATCAAAGATTCTGGGTCGATATTTAATTTGTTTTTACGTACACGTGGAGCCAAATAAAGATCAAGACATCTTTCAAATCTTTCACGGATGTTCTCACCATACCCTGGCACTTTACGCAACGAACCGTATTTTTCGGGAATAAAATTTCTTTCACGTTCACTTGGATCCATCTGCTCCCATTCTTTACGTTCCTGCTCCGTTAGAAGGTACTCTTCAGGTGGGTTATACGATTCTTCATTAGTGGGAGGTGGTAGCTTTGGAGCACGTAACGTCATAATATGATCCTTAGTGATCTCATCGTCCATACCTTCCCAAAGGTTGTAATTGAGTTTTTCTTCATTCTCTTCCTCTAATTTCTTACGCTGTTCAGGAGGGATGATTCTTCCCTCTCGGATGGCCTTCACTATCTTCATGATTCTACGAGCTTCATGTTTGGATGGTGTAAAACGGCTCTTTGGTTCAGGCGCTGCACTGAGCGGCATTATTTCAGTTTTGCTGGTGAACCATTCGATTGTTGGCTCGTAAGGATTCGTGCTGTCATCTGGATTTTCGTTCTTTTCGATTTTTCTAATCAATTCTAACTCTTCTTCACTGATGTTCAAAGAAGAACCGGAATTCTTATCCAATAAACCTGTCCATCCTTCTGGTAAATCAATGTTTTCAAGAAGCTGGTCCAATGCACTACCCTTGGCGGGACGCATGATTCTCTTACCGTTTATATCATAACCAATGTGTGGATACTCGTCGTATGCAGATATTGGAATGTTACCGACGGTGTTGTAATCTTCACCGTCGGAATCGTCAGAGTCATAGACTGGGTTAATCTCAGGTTTGATGACCCTAGGACGACCATCTGCAAATTTGGTGTGAAATTCATCCAATTTAGCTAAAGATTCCGATGACAATGTGCGTAGTTTGACATCAGACAAACGGTCGGTTAAGGATTTGGTAGTTTCTGCCTCCGATTCTTCCTCACTGAAGGAACTTGGTTCATCGTCCGAGTTTTCTTCTTCTCTCTCGTCTTCAGCCAACATCTTGTTTAGCTCTGCATCTGAATCTTCTTCGTCTTCTCCATCTTCTCCATCTTCATCATCGCTTGCTTCTACGTCAATCAGTCCGTTCAACTCAAAATCTTCATCTTCACTAGTCTCGTGTTCGTCGTGGTTTCTCTTTTTGGACACTTCCACCGCTGGAACGCTGTTAGCTGTTCCATTCTGGGCTTTCTTTTCTCCTCTGCCTTTCGTTTTAATAACCATGCTACCCCTTGCCTATAAACGATAACAATTTCCTTGTACACTTTTCTATAGCTGATAGTTCAAAGACACATGGAAAAAAAATGCAGATATAGAATAAGTGTGAAAAAAAATATTAAAAATGGAACAAAAAATTTTATTTCATCGAGATGTTGTGCACAGCCTCAAGTTTGTGTTACATACAATTAAAAACCCCAAATACAAACCTTACCGTCGTCTGAACCGCTGGCCCATTCAACACTTTCACCACTAGCAGCATATCCGTCACCCCTCCAAGTGACGCAGTTGACTAGGCCCTCGTGCCCATTCAAACAGCCCACGATATTCCCCTCGTATCCCCAAAGCCAGATCTCACCGGATCTGCCACCACTGATTACTATGCCTGTATTTGCGTTGGTGTCTTTTCTATTGGGGTTGTAGTTGCCACCTGCACATCCACGGATGATGAAGTTACTGGAGCTTGTAGAGGGAAGGTGGAAAAAAGACTCGAGATAAGGGAGCTTGTCGCCGCCAATCTTGTCTGTAGATTTGAGTGAAGAAGAAGACGCTGCCGATGACGATGCAACAATCCCGGAGGTATTGATGAGGACCAATGAGCTTGGCTTCAAGTTCACCAAAACAAATGTATTTTCTGGCACATTTTTGGCCGGATTGTTGGGGATTATGCCTGGGAACGATGAAGAAACTGAGGAGATTGCTACAGGAACCTGGTTGAACTGCATTTTGTAAATCAGCTTCAAGTCGGGTATTGAGAAGACGAGCAACTCGTTGGTCATGGTGATTGCCCATATGAAGTTGTTCTGAATTGTGAAGTCTTGTATCTGTGGAGATATTATGGATTTGCTGTATTCGGAGATCAATTCTGGGGTTGATCCAGTCTCGCTTAGAGCAATGATAAATAGTTTCCCATCATTGGACGCAATCAATATCCTGTTAGATGTTTCATAATCGGGTAGAAACTTGGCTGCTGAGAGTCTTGCCTGTGTCACCAACGACTTCTTGTTATCCAGCTCTTTGATACATTTCCCCGTGTCTATGGACCACACCCTTAAGGTCTGATCGAACGACAACGAGAGGATCTCAGTCGAAGACGAGTTCCATGAGATGTATGTAATTGCTTCGGTGTGAAGCTGGAAGACGCCATGGAGCTTATAGTTTTTGGTCGCATCGTACACAATAATCTTGGTATCCTTAGAACCGGTGGCGAGATATTTCCCGTCTGGGGAGTACTTGATGAACCAGACTTCATTAGAGTGGAAATTCAAAGTCTGTTTTAACTTCCGCGGCAAGTTGTCGTTACAAAGGAGGCTGTCGTTTAGTGAAAGTGAGGAGGGAGAAGTATTCGCAGAGGCATTGAATGATGGTATGGACAATTGCTGGTAGTTCTGTGCGTCTTTCATAATGGACTCTATTCCGTTTGGAAACAAGTACACGGGCGACGGTAACAATCTGAACAAGTTCTCCACCAAGATCTGTCTGGACTCGGTGATTGACTCCACGTTTTTCCAGTGAATGGAGGACAAAAAAACGTTGGGGATGTCGTTCTGTAGCAGGAGCGACGAGAGATTCTGTCTGATGGACAAGTCTGTCTTCTCCGGCAACGATCGCAATATCGACAACGCTCTATTGGTGTTCTTGACGAGGTACAACTCCTCCAAGAAGGCGATGGTCAAAATGGCGATTTCGATTCTGAATGCCAGCTCCTCCGAGGCGTGGTCTGGGCTCAAGCTTCTTAGCTGCTCCTCGACGCGAGCTATCAGCGGCGATGACAAGTCCGACGTCGTTATCATCTTTGTCACGTCGTATTTGACCCGTAAATAGCGCCTGTGGCTCTCGTTGAACTCGGGTAACTCCAGCACCTGTTGAGCTAGGCCCGAATGGTTGTGCTGGAACAGATACTGGGCAATCAACGTGAGCGTATCGTCCATTGATGTTGTTTCTTTCTCCGATTGCGTTCACTTGCTAATCTGGCTCTTCTGCAGCATATGCAGAATGGGGAAGCGACCTCTCCGCAGACTGTTTTATGGTCGTCCCTCCCATCCAGAGCTTATCGGGCTAGATGCACCGGAAGTACCCAGAGTGAGACGGCCCCCTCCATCTGACGTAATCTGCGGGGAGGTCGATCGATCTAGAAAAGGCGGCTTACCTAAGCGTACGACAGGGTCTATGTCGCACATTTAAGAGAGAGGCTCATGGGTCAGACGGGGGTCTGGAAAGCAGTTTGAGGTCTGGAAAGTAGTCGCCATAGATGCAAAGTGGTGATTTTAGTTATCTCAGTCTAGTAGGAGCTGTTTAGTCTACACCTCTCATTGTTGTGGTAAAACATCGATAATTTGGTTTGTAAAACATCTGAAATAATGTGGATATTTCTGTTTTCACAATTGTAGCGCAAACATTTCTCCGAAACAAAAAAAAAGCAAGGAGAAGAGATGAAGAGAAGAGGTTTTGCAGCTGGAGAGTGCAGCTGGAGGAGGACAGTTAGTGCTACGTGCTACAGAGTAGGGAGTGCGTTGCTACGGGTAAGAAGATGACATCACAAAGCGAATCGCAAATGCGTGGCATGCACAGCAGAGCTGCGCATCGGACAAGTGCATATTATAAAAGTGATGAACCATGCGTAGATGGAAGTGATCTCCTGCCAGCCATTTTTATGATCTCTCGACGGATGCATTACAAGGATCACTGGTATTCCGGCAGTCGGTAATATGTATGGAGAAAGAGGATAGGTCTGACAAGAACCGGCGCAGGAAGAAGAGCGGTGGTGCTTTCCGGGAGAGAAGCTGGGAGAGCTGGAAAAAAATGCCAGGGGATAAAACGAGACGAGACGAGACGAGCGTGGGTGAGAGGGGCAAGCCAGAGCACTCCAGCCAAGAGAGGGCTTCCGACAGGAGCAGACACGGGAGAAGAGGGTAGACGGGTGCACTACGGCTGCCGGGGGCCTCTCTCTCCGGCAGCAGACTCACAGGAAAAGCAATGTCGAACACTATCACCTTTGTGACAGGTAACGCCAACAAGCTGAGAGAGGTGACGGCCATTCTCTGCAATGGACAGACGGAAGGTGCCACGGTGGGCAAGTACAGCATCACAAACCGGAAGATCGACCTTGATGAGATACAGGGGTCGATAGAAGAGGTCACGATACACAAGGCGAAGCAGGCTGCGGAGATTGTCGGTGGCCCTGTGTTGGTGGAGGACACGTGTCTGGGCTTCAACGCGTACAACAACCTCCCGGGCCCGTACATCAAGTGGTTTGTGAGCAGCATTGGGCTCAGCGGGCTGGTGAAGATGCTTGGCGGGTTTGAGGACAAGTCGGCGAATGCTATCACGACGTTCGGGTTCTGCGAGGGCCCGGGCAAGGAGGTGCAGCTCTTGCAGGGCGTCACGACGGGCACGATTGTGGACTCGAGGGGGCCGACTGATTTTGGCTGGGACTCCATCTTCATGCCAGACGGCTTCGAGACCACCTACGCGGAGATGAAGGGCGAGGCCAAGAACAAGATCAGCCAGCGATCGAAGGCTCTTGCCAAGACGAAGGCGTATCTCACCGGCGGGGTTTGACTACATCACGTTCAATCATATATATATTCTTGTGTACAATGAGCCAGCCAATTGATTCATATAAAAAATAAAAGTAGTGTTAGAAAAGAGGGGTGGACACGCACCCCGTAGAACTTGTAATGTGCCGCCAAAGAGTAACAAAAACATAATCGTAAATAACAAACAAACCGTGAAATAACCTGAGGAAACCTTTTCCTTTTTTAAGCCAATGTTTAGTGTAGTAGCGCAAACACAATTCTCTTCGCAATGAAGCAAATGAGCAGAAGCAGCATGGCAATTGCTATATAGTATCCATTGGTGAAGACGTGGTATCCAATGGTATTCTTGATTCTTTGCAGGTTGTGGTTCTCGATCTCCTTGATGCCGTCGGCGGTCTCCTTGAAGATGAACTTGGACTCGTTGATGATCTCCTCCTTCTCCTCCTCAGTCAAGAAGTTTCTCGTCTGGAGCTCGTAGTCTCTCTTGTAGAGGACTCTGAGCACCTCCATGTCTTCTACGTCGAACTTGTAGAAGTTCGTGCCCTCGGAGACGATCTCGTCGTATGACTTTCCCTCAACCTGCGGGAAGAGTCTGAGACTCCTGGTCACCTTCGAGGACATGATCCTACCACCTGCAAATAGCGCCAAATAGAGCACATGCATGTATGCGAGCAGAAGATATGGGTGCTCTGCGGTGGTCTTGCGAATGTAGTCGGCAAACTCAATCTGCTTGGTGAGAATTGGTTTCTCGAACTTCTCCTCGTGTCCGTCGTAGAAGAACATCAAATCTTTGTGCAACTTCTCTCTTCTGAGCATCTGGGGCTTGTAGATGGCTTTGAACATTTCCGTATACTTGTTGTTTCCGTTCAACTCACGCTCCAAACAGTCCTCTATCGCGCTGAAGATGTGGTAGAACATCTGGATACCCTGTCTGTAGATCTTTGGGTCTCTCACGGCAAGCGCAAACTTGAGTGTGACCATCTTGTCAATCTGGTTGTGGAGAGTCCTGGTCTCCATGTTGATTCTGTTGGCCAACGCCCCGACGTCGTTCTTAGCAGGAATGATTTCCTGCTGGTTGATACGGGTAGTGTGATGTGATGGAAGGGTCATTTTAGTAGTGCGTGTTGTATAGTGTTGGTTGTTTCGTCTTTTTTTATTATTATTTCTATTCCAGTTGTCTTTTATTAGCAAGAATCTGGAAGTGTAATAATTGGCACCCTTTCTGACAAAACAACAAGGGCCCGGGCAGCCTGAAGTAAAGCAAAACAAGAACAGAAGGGCGTCTTTAAGTACCAGGCAAGATCATGCCTCCGTACGGCTCATTATATCGCTGTCTGCACTCTGCACGCCTCGGAAAACACGCTTTTTCTGCGTTGCTGATTTCCGAACGGACGGACATTTCGGCAGCTCTTATCTCCAAGATTACGTAAGCTCAAATTTTTAAGTCGGTCGGCGCAGCACTTCTTGTGTGGATACGTGTACATGTGCATAGGGGAAAAGCCGTAAATAATAAATAAAAAAGAGAATGCTTACCTAAGGTGCTTACGTAACCAGGATGTGCTCTTTTCTTCTCTCCCCCGTTTCCTCGTCCAATTTTGAACTTTTTCATCATAGAGAAGTGGAAAAAATTCAACCGGGCACAGGCAGTATAGGATCAGAAGACATTCCAAGAAACCTGAAGAGCAGGAAAACAGCGGCGTACACCCCCTGTCTGTTAACTCTGTACATACGAGCATAGTTTTGTTGCTGACTCCCGTTGAGCTGCATTAAAATCTATCCACCAGAACAATGACAACCATGCAACACCGCGTTATACACCAGGCTTACAGGTCATTTGCAACGTCGGCTGCTGCGCTTTCCAGCTCCACGTCAATAAAAGCCAGTTTGGTTCTTTCGAGAGCTCCAATAGTGACTCCAGATGTTCCCGAGTTTGAAAAGCTTTTCTACAACTACCAGGAAGAACTCGAAAGGAGATTGATGTGGACGTTCCCAAAATGGTTCTATTTCAAAAAAGGTACCGTTGCAGAGAGAGAGTTCACAGAGGCTCAGAAATACCCTGTTCCAGCGCAAAGAGGTGTGTGGTTCCCAGAGGGTGTGCCAGATCTGAAGCACGGAAGAGATAGAAGATTCAAGCAGGAGGTAATACTACCTAAGAAGCAAGCCGAAGTTGAGACAACGGAGGAGGGCTCCACTGACACTGCTGCAGCACTAGCAGATTTAGACGACATTGGTAGAGCGATCAGAGTGAACCCTAGAGTCACCAAGTTTGACAAAGCCAACGAGCAAACCTCCTTGGAAAGAAAGCTTCCAAGAACACTATATTTGTTAGTCAAGGAGGCCGGGGCATGGAGATTCCCATCCTTCGAGGTGAAACCTGATGCGAGCGAGCCAAAGGGCCTTCACCAAATTGCAGAGGACGGTCTGCGTACTCTGGGAGGTGACAAGATTAACACCTGGTCTGTCTCCAACAGTCCTGCTGCGGTCATCAAGTATGATCCTAAGGGCCAAATCGCCGACGGCAAGGCCGCAGACGCCTCTGCGCTTAAGACAGAATTCTTGATGAAGTCACACATAATTGCAGGAAAGTTCGACTTACAAAAGACTTCGAAGAATGTCTCCGAATACAAATGGCTAGTCAAGGAAGAAATCCAACAAGTGGTGGACAAGGCTTATTTCGACCAAATAAGCCATCTCCTCAATGACAACTAAACCCTCTGATTCTAAATCGATGCATATTCCCACCGACACGTGTTAGAGTGCCGTGGTGGTGGTGTATAACCGTTCTTATATAAATAAAGCTTCTGTACATACGTGATCTAATAACCCCCACCCCTTTCCCCCCCCCCACACATTGATCATGCCGCCAGATTTCGCAGCGGAACTTAGTAGAGAGCACGAGGATTCGACTATTCAAAATTTCATGTTACACCCGAGCCGGTCATCATGTGATCAAGGCAAAGATCATCGAGTTGCATCCTTACTTCTTTGAATAACTCAACTACTAGATTCCATTGGCAGAGATGAGCAACACAGATAAGGTCCAGCATGTTGATACTCATTCGTCTCAAAACTCTATCGGCGATATAGTGGCGGAAAGGCTCGTCCGGTTGGTCTCGGTGGGACTAAAGGAAGCTACGATGGACTCGCCGAGTTTCCGGGCTTCCATGAATTACATGCACGTATCGATATTACAATGCGCCCACCAAATGGAAAAGTCAATTGCAGTTATACAAAAGTATGCCATTAGCTGGAACAATTTTGCACAAGTCAGAACCGAGATGGAAAATCTTTTTGGTCCATACGTCAATGATTTCCAGTTCATCAGCAACGATATCTCTAAACCATGCATCAGGAAATACTTAGAAGGACAGAGAATAATATTTGAAAGCGCCATGTCTTTATTGAGAGTTGATGACCTTTCATTTGTCAATATTGGCCACATTCTTGAGGTCGATATCCCGCATTATCTAGAAATACGAAGAAATTTCGAAAAGATCCAGAATAAGTACGATGTCATATCTGCTAAGTACATGCAACTACCAAAAGGTTATGACCCAGTGAAGACAAGAGAGGATGCTTTACAACTGTTTGAAATCAGGAAACAGTATATTCATATGTCGATGACTTTATGGATCTGTGTGAAGAATTTAGAGGGCAAGATAAGCAATGGTGTAACTGATTTTGCTAGTTCATTCCGAAATTCGTTCGAAACAAGAAACACAAGTTATGGAGCAAAATTATCAGATGCTATTGGCTTGACATCTATCGTGGAGGACATCGAACAATTGGTCAAATCTGCCGAATTGAAACAGACATCTTCGATGCTTCTAATGAAAGACTTGAATCGAGCTAGAGTCAATTCTGAAGATGGAGCAATCAAAATGTACACTCCCAGTCCAGATACCAAGGATTTCAACTCTTCAATTCTCAATGACAAGAATATTTATTTAGAGAGTGAGGAGAATTTATTAGAAAAGCATGGATGGGTGTTCATCAAATCCCCGAAATTGAACGGCAGAGGAGATGTGTGGATCAAAAGATGGATGTTTGTAAAAAACGGGATGTTTGGGTTCCTATCAATTTCTCAAGATGGTCAATATGTTCAGGAGAGTGACAAAATTGGTGTTCTACTGACAACGATAAAATACATGCCAAGCGAAGATAGAAAATTTTGTTTCCAGATCAACAGTCAGCTTACGAACTTGGTGATTCAGGTTGAAACTTCTGTGGAGCTCAAAAGTTGGCTCACCGTTTTCAGAAATGTGATCGAAGTTGCCAGTGCCGAGAAATCAGGAATTGCGCTGAACCGATACTCCCCTTGTTTAGACATGTTGAAACTTGTGCCTGTTGTGGCAAAGGATCTTGAATTGATTGACGTGAATCCAGTCGATCCCCAAATTGAGAAGACGTCAAAGCTAATTGAGTTGCAACTTTCGAACATGAAGTTTAACCTTTCCATCAATCCTCCCTTGAAAACAAGTATGACGGAAAAAATATCCATGTCCCATCTCTACCTTTCGTCGACAACTATTCCTTCTGCTACCACGGCCAATTTCTGGGGGTATGTTAATTGGGGATTATATTTTGTCCTTGACGAAGAAACCAAGGTCTTAGTGTCAAATAATACCAAAACTCTATCCCCTAGGTCAGTCATCAACTTAAGATATCCCGATTTCTATCCTGAATCTCTGAGAGTTGCTGATGCTGAATTGAGATCGATTTTTGAAGTATGCATTGGAAATGACGAATGTACGTTGTTAAGGTTCAATGCGTCTTGGTCGCCAAACTCCCAGCAGAACATTTTCTGTGCCTTGTATGTCACCACTGATTCCTTTTATGTTTACAGCCATACATGCGGACTAATCTCGATTTTGCCAATCTCTTTGTCAGACTTTCTTGAAGCAGATGTAGTCGAAAAGGCAAATTCTACCATTTTGAAAATCTATTTTGTTAGCGGAATCACAATCAAGATGCAATTATATGATGATGATGTGTATTCTATTAAGACTCAATTCAACTTTATATTGAAGAATCGCAAGTCTTCCCACCCTAAAGACTTACAACATGTGATTTCACAGCTATCTCATATTCAGCAAGCTTACAAGAAGATTAGGGCTGAAAGACAAATCACCATGACAAGCTCTGCTATCAGACCTTCCAATTCATACCAGCTTAAGCTGAAGGGCATAAAACTTGAATATCCAGCCGGTGAGGATACGAACTGGTTAGATAATACAACAGGAATCAGCGATTTGGATGGCGAAAATCGTATCAACTATACCTCAGAGATGGGACTACTTTTAATCAAGAGGTTCAAGGTTCCAGCTAAGGCACTTTTCCATATTTTGTTTGGTGACGAATCCTTTTTACTACAATGTACGTTACCTTTGTCATCGAGTATTTTCAAAGAAGTGAATTCCAAGCATAGTATGTGGAGATGTGATTGTAAGCAACGAATGACTAGAGTCGTGTGGAACCCGGTATTTAACGTTCCATGTGCAAAGCAGACCATTGAGCGTATAGTGAATAACAAGTACTATAATATTGTACAAGAAACTCCCCATTTGAGATTTGTTTTCGGTATCAATAGGAAAATTTCCATGAGATTCATAATCTATAACTTAGATTCCAAATCCTGTAAGTTGATGGTATACTACTCCTTGGGAGGGGGAAGTAACGTGTTGAACTGGTTCTCAAGAAAAGTTATACATCAAATCATGATATTTCGGATGGAGGCGCTAGAGAATAGATTAGCAGAAGCTGCTAGCCAAATTGGCAATGACAACAGGAAAATTGCATCTGCAATTAGGACTTATGGATCGATAACTAAATACGACAGTGACGAAGCTACGAAAGATGAGCTGACTTTTGACGATTCTGTTAGTTTTATTCCACTTCAGTTATTCTCCTCATTCTACTATGAAAAGGTCAATTTTGAAATAGCGAGATTAATATATAGAGGCATTAGAGCATTGACCAATACAATAAAATCGGTGATAAATTTCTTTAATACCAACATGGTTTTGGTGTTCCTCTTTGGGTCTTCTATCCTGATAAACATATGGTTGGTAGGTCGGACAAGCACTTCATACTGGAGAGAAAGAAACGTTGATAGAAGAATGAATGTGTTAGTTGGAGACCATTATTTAATGGAAAGATCGATAAGTATGAAGGAGATTACAGAGATGGTAAACCCAAATACTACGGACTTGTCATATGCGCCAAGCGGGACCGAATGTTACTGGCACTTTTTGGAGCACGAGAATTTGGGAAGTATCAACCAGTACTCACGTATCGACAAAAACGATGAGCTCATTGACATATACGAGCTCCATTCTTTGGAGGGTAAAAGGGAGGTTTCTCTTGCGCAGAAATTGACTGGTTTGCGTATAGAGCGTAATGGGTTGCTGACCAAGTTGAATTTGTTGAACTATATCGAGAAGGAATTCATTCTGAAAGAGTGGAAGAACTGGGTTAGCTCTGAGATTTCAAATTGTCAAAAAGTGCAAGACACCTTCCCAGGATCTTATGAACCCATTAAGGGTTACTGCGAGGAGGTGGAGAAGGAGATGCTCAATTTATATGAGAATCTTCTGTGAATGAGTGTGCTTGTCAGGATTTTTTGTTTCATGTTTCAATTATTAGAAAAAAAAGATAGGTATATACAGTAGATAATGAGTTAGTTTATTAAAGTCCGTTTTTGGCCAAATTGTCTGCGATTTCTAGATAGAAATATTTCGGGTTGAAGTTGGGTATTCCCAAGGCCATTTTTGTTTTCTTCACCAAGCCCATCCAGTTGATCAGGTCTGCATGGTCGACATCGTCCAAATAGCCCACAAAATGGCCCCATTGGCAGGATTTGAGACTGACCATCCCGTCGTTTGGGCCTTCCTTGTCGCTTATGATTTTCCATGATACGAGGAAGATCGATCCCGGGTAGGGGTGCATCTGGGCGCCGTAGCTGAAGTACTTCACAGAAGGGTCGTTAGTGACGACCGAGTTGAACTTCCCGGCGTACTTCGTGGACAGTTGGAAGATGGAGGGGAAGTTGCTGCGGATGAGAGAGGCCGGGAAGTATTGAAGGGCGAAGTCTGCCGCCGACGTGCCTCGGTGCGGCGTAGAGATGGTTGTCAAGGACATGATCTTGTAGGGCGGACGGGGCTCCGGTGAGTTCTGCTGCTGGAAGATAAGGTACCTGCAGTCCAAGCCGCCCATAGAGTGTGCGACGAGGTTCAGCTTGACGGGCTCATCCTTCGGGATGTGGTGTCGGAGGCGAATCTGCGGCACGGACTTCCGGATGAACTTGTCTAGCATCGACGCCCGGTGTTCGATTGACTCGAAGGGGGGCACTTTGGCGACTAGCACAGTGCAGCCGTGCGCCTCAAGATTGCTCTTCACCCCGTTCCAGTACTCGATCAGGTACTTGCCCTTCTCGGCGATGGACTTGTTGTCGACGCCCATATTCTGAGTGATCTTCTCCGTCTTCGAGGAGGCGGCGTGTTTGGACCCATCTGCCGGCGGCAACGCCGGGGCAGAGCCGCCGCCATATAGCAGCTTGAAGCGGTCTGTGAAGGGTAGCATGCCGGCAGCGGGAAGCTGCAGCATTTGGTCAAACCCAGAGAATCCGTGGCACAAGACGAGCGGGTACCTCGGGGTGGCGTAGTGCTCCCGCGGAGCCTCACACGTGAGGATGTGCTGATTGTCGACGACAAAGGCGGGGACGACCGGCGGAGACGACATGGCACTGGAAGCAGCGCAAATTCTGCCGAAAAATCCAGGCAGAGCACCAGCACTTGCACCAGCACTGCACCTGTCCTCTTGAGTAGTCTCTTTGGTTACCGTTTTCATCACGGCCCCCGCTGAAAGGCGAAAAACATGTTGCTGCTGGCCAATTACCGGATCGGGCGGCTTCATGCCCCGTGCGCGCGCGGGCCAATCAGAGATGGGCAGACCGGCGGCCGTGCACAGGAATGGCAGACGCCCGTTGCGCTGCCAGCGAATTGTTTGCTGAGAGCCCAGCGCTGCGATTTGCGTGCCGGGGCGGCGAGAGAGACAGGCCGGCGCGGGTTGGCGCGAGCAGGAAGGTCGTCGGCGGCGGGTGGGAGAGCGGTGGTGGTGGTTGGTGGCAGTGGTAGTGGTGGTGGTGGAGGGGGGAGGCAGAGGAGCAGCAGCAATGCTCAGCGGTGGTGGCCGTGGAGGGGGTTTGCCCTTGTGTTCTCTTCTTCTTCTGCACTTGTTCTTGCTGGTACTCTTCTTTCTTCAGGCCTGACGCCTCCCTTAGCTCTTCACAGCACCCAGTGAATTGTTTGACACCTGTTCATCAACATAACAATGATTTCCGCTAGATCCATCAAAGCTGCTGCTAAGCAAGCCTTAGCTGTCAATGCTAGAATTGTCCCAAGACTTGTACGTGCATACCACCAGAGAGTACAGGGAGGAGAGGAGCGAATAGCGGCTGCGGCCTGCAGTACCAGAGTCGAGTAGACACATAACATGTCGCCTGCAATTGGAAGCTGCTCTGCTTAGCCCACTGAATTTTATCCTAACCTCCACTGGCTATATTTTTCCTACCCGCTAGAGAATCGTCATACTAACAAATATACTTTTATTACCATTTACTCATACAGGCAAGACCATTAGCTGCAAGAACCTATGCTTCTGCTAAGGCACAACCAACCGAGGTCTCCTCCATCTTAGAATCCAAGATCAGAGGTGTCTCCGAAGAAGCTAACTTGGACGAAACCGGAAGAGTTTTAGCTGTCGGGTATGTACTACTTTCCCAATGATTATCCATTCATGTTCATCTATGTCCATGCCACTGTTCATTCACTGTGTTGCGGTTGCGTGTGCACGACGCAGGACAATATAGTCGTGGCAGATCACAATTTTTCAAATTCCCTCACTTTTTTCTGAGGGGCAGGGAATGAGCGAGCGCTCCAATTGAGTGAGGCGTGCAACCGCCAATTGCTGCACTTTGCCTATTTTCGCTACAGTGGGCCCCACCTCCCGCTTACTTACCACACACAAGTTAATGATACTGGCCTTTTGGTTGATGATGAATATGTCTGAACCCCATCTCGAACATAATACTAACATTTCTCAATCCGCTTCATATCCATTTTTTTCTTTTCTAATACAGTGATGGTATTGCTAGAGTTTTCGGTTTAAACAACTGTCAAGCTGAAGAATTAGTTGAATTCGCTTCCGGTGTTAAGGGTATGGCTTTGAACTTGGAACCAGGACAAGTCGGTATTGTCTTGTTCGGTTCTGACAGAGAAGTCGTTGAAGGTGAAATCGTCAAGAGAACTGGTAAGATTGTCGATGTTCCAGTTGGTCCAGCTATGTTGGGTAGAGTTGTTGACGCTTTAGGTGCCCCAATCGATGGTAAGGGACCAATCGAAGCTGTCGCAACCTCCAGAGCTCAATTGAAGGCTCCAGGTATCTTGCCAAGAATGTCCGTCTTCGAACCAATGCAAACCGGTTTAAAGGCTGTCGACGCTTTGGTCCCAGTCGGTAGAGGTCAAAGAGAATTGATTATTGGTGACAGACAAACCGGTAAGACCGCTGTCGCTATAGACACCATCTTGAACCAAAAGAGATGGAACGACGGTACTGACGAATCCAAGAAGTTATACTGTGTTTACGTTGCCGTTGGTCAAAAGAGATCTACTGTTGCTCAATTGGTCCAAACCTTAGAACAACACGATGCTATGAAGTACTCTATCATTGTTGCTGCAACTGCCTCCGAAGCTGCTCCATTACAATACTTGGCTCCTTTCACTGCTTGTGCCATTTCCGAATGGTTCAGAGACAACGGTAAGCACGCTTTGATTATCTACGATGATTTATCCAAGCAAGCCGTTGCTTACAGACAATTGTCCTTATTATTGAGAAGACCACCAGGAAGAGAAGCTTACCCAGGTGATGTTTTCTACTTACATTCCAGATTATTGGAAAGAGCTGCTAAGATGTCTGTCGCTCACGGTGGTGGTTCTTTGACTGCTTTACCAGTCATTGAAACCCAAGGTGGTGATGTTTCTGCTTATATTCCAACCAATGTTATTTCCATTACCGATGGTCAAATTTTCTTGGAAGCTGAATTATTCTACAAGGGTATCAGACCAGCTATTAACGTCGGTTTGTCCGTCTCCAGAGTCGGTTCCGCTGCTCAAGTTAAGGCTATGAAACAAGTTGCAGGTTCTTTGAAATTGTTCTTAGCCCAATACAGAGAAGTCGCCGCTTTCGCTCAATTCGGTTCCGATTTAGATGCTTCTACCAAGCAAACTTTGACCAGAGGTGAAAGATTGACTCAATTATTAAAACAAAAACAATACTCTCCATTAGCTTCTGAAGAACAAGTTCCAGTTATTTACGCAGGTGTCAACGGTTTCTTAGATAAATTACCATTAGACAAGATTGGTCAATTTGAAGTTGATTTCTTAGCTTACTTGAAGGCTAACGAGACCGAAATCTTGGATGCTATTAAGACCAAGGGTCAATTATCCAAGGAAGAATTGGGTAAATTAAAGACTGCAACCGAGAACTTCGTTGCTACTTTTTAAAAAAAATAATGAAACGTTTATGTTAAGCTAGTATACTGTTTTTTTTATTAAAAATTATTTATTCCATATTTATATTTATTTTATGATGAAATGATAAGAAGTTGATACTTCTTTTCACTCTTGAAGCTGAAGAAAATATCACTTTATTTATTTATATTTATATTCTTATATTCTTTTGACTTTTCTCTATTTAGATGCAAAGAATTTCAATTGAAGCAACCTATTCAACTGTTTCCTATAACTGATGATTCAGTTATTGAACCAACTTTCAACTTCTTATCCATTTTCTCATCATTTCATTTTATCCATCTCTCCTTATTTATTCACCTATATATTTACAGTTTTCGAATAATATAAGATTTACTGATTAGGTTGAAGAAGCTGGACTCATTTTCTAGTGTAGTTTGAAACAAATACTCTAGTTCTTCGTCCATATTGTAGGAAACCCATTTTGATATCATCGAGGCGAGAAATGGTGAGGCGAAAAAGTAAGAGTGTCATGGGACAAGGCCAAAAGGTTTTCTCCATTTTGGCTTGTTTCGTATGCAGAAACAGGGAACTGCAATATATTATCCGGCAACCCCAAGCAATACACATATACAAGGATGGCGGATAGTGATACTGAAAAACAATTGACACCGAAGATGCACGGTGTGGAGGAAAAAGAACCACACCGTGTAACCAACGATGAAATATACAGGAGATCAACCCAATACAGATTCTGGTCTTTTGACAAAAACAAAATTGAGGACCTTAGGGTGACTGTGAATCGACGGGGACAGGAGTTTTTTGAGACACGTGTTTCTAAATTGAACGACGATGTAGATGGACTCATCAAGAAATATATCTCTGAAAGTTTCAGCCCGATAAGCGTCGAAGAAGAACGGTTGATTGTGGTTTACTACGCCAGAAAGTGTAAAGATCTTGCCAACTTTTTCAAGTTCACAACACAGGTTCGATTGACAGCCATCTCCTACCTGCTAAAATTTTATCTGGTTCATAGTATAATGGAGTACTACCCACAGCAGATCATGTACACCTGTTTATTTTTAAGTGCTAAAAGCGAAAACAACTTCATTGGGATCAACAACTTCTCAAAAACAATACCAAAGACAACACCAGAGAGTATATTGAAATACGAATATACCATCCTTGAGACGATGCGATTCAGTCTTATGTGCCATCATCCGATGAGGCCGTTATACGGGTTTTATCTCGATATCCAAAATGTCTTGACGAAACTTGACTTCAACCGTTTGTACAAGGATTATATGGCATGCCGCGAGAGGATCAACGAGTCGGTGTTCAGTGATGCTCAGTTTCTTTATACTCCACCTCAGATAGCCCTTGCCGCGTTATATATTGTCGACGACGTAGTGTGCATGAGATACCTAATGAGAAAGTTCGGTGTGAAAAGGAAGCAGATGTTGGAGAAAATGGGTCAGGTGGACAAAAATAAGGAGAACCAAAAAACTGAAAATGGAGAAGCTGCTGCACTTGTCGAGAAGAAAGAGGTATTGGCGGAGGTGATAAAGGAGGAGACTCCAATCAACGAGCAAAAAGACGCAGCCACGATTGATGATAAAGGAGAGGACAACAATCCTGACGAAGCTGAAGCTAAAAAGGTAGAAAAAAAGCGGACGCCACTGGAACGTTACGAGAAGATGATTAAACTGATAAAAGAATGTTCAGTCAAGATGCAAGAGAAAATTGATCCTACTGTTGAAGAAGCAAAGGTGATTTCGTTGCGTGCACATTTCTGCCTCGACCCTGTCAAATATTTCAAAAAAATAACAACTTCACGACCTCCCGCTCCTGCAAACCCAGAGGGAGAGTTTGGAGTGAAAAGAGAAAATTCTGATCAAGATGATGCTGAAAGAGAAACAGTGAAAAGGGTTAAAGTGACGTGAAACTTCCACTAGTTCACCTATGATTAAATTGTACATTACATGTTTTCTTCATACATCCAGTATTGGCTGTATATATAAGTATGTATATCTTTTGAAAATGTTACAAAATTTTCGGTATAGCTGTGATTTTATCCTTGACATTACCAACATGATAACAAGAACCCTTTTCCTTGTCTACAAGGATCACATCCTGTCTAAAGTCTGAAGAGCCACCTCGAAGAACTTCAAATTTGACTTTACCGATCTTCATTGTCATTTTTCCTGACTTGTGGATTCTGATTTTTCCAATTTGTCCATCAAGTCCACCTTCAAAAACAGGCAGGGAACAGGGCACCTGCAAGAAAAACATGTTATTCTCGAGATCCAGGCTTTTCAGGTTCTTGGATAATATGTTGTAGTCTTCCTCCATTTGCTTGCTTTCGAGTTGTTCCTGGAAATTGTTCATATGTAAGTTTGCGTCGTCCTCGTTGATTATTGCCCTAGATTTCGAGGAATCTCCCGAAACTGGTGTTACATCAGCAGTAGGGTCTCTAGATGGAGTTTCGGAAGGAATGACTGACCTTTCGCTGTGGAATTCTGTTTTTATGGTCTTATCAATCTTGGCCTCCTCTCCATACTCTCTATGTTCATTTCTTTCTGCACGTACAGGGAACAAATCCGTATCTATCTTTTCCAAATTCACATCTCCATCACCATCGACAAGATCGTCACCCAATAACGATTTCTTCCCCATATCTATAGCATTATCGTCTATATCAGAATCAGAATCATCAAAAATTTTGAGACTCCTTTCACCATTCTCTGACTTGATTTTGGAGTTCTTTAGCGCTTTCGCCTGCGACTTCGACTTCAGTCTATCCAGAAGAGGGTTCATAGGATTCTTACCACTGGATCCCGACGAGGAATTGTACGTGGTCGATCCACCTAATGAAATGGCACCCTCGGACAAGGGACCTGAAATGACCAGCTGAGTGCCTGTCAGCTTTTTGTTCGTCCTGCCACCAGCAGCACCTGGCCCAGGCTTTTTTGCCAGTCTTCTGTTATTCTTTTCCACTATTTTATTCACACCTGGTGTATTTATCTTTCCGGCATTCTCTCTCTCCTCCTTTGTTTTTCTAGACACTACCTTTGGTTTGAATTTTAGGGCTGGTTTAGCACCTGTTGGAGTGCCCGAGGGCGCAGAAGGACGAGTGATACTGTCCAATCGTTTTGACATAACTCTGGCTTTTATATTTTCCGTCCTTGCAATGAAAAACGGGCTCCTAATTAGGATGAAGAAAGAAGGTAGTTGAGCTGATTCGATTGATTTTTTTCCTTTATATTCATTATTATGGTTTCAGCGAAAGGAAAAAATTTGAGATTACGTAATTTTGAGGAACGTTTCCTATTTTTTTGATCTTTGTTTTTTGTGCTAAATGAAAAATTTTTAGATACCTAAAGAAATCATCGTGTCTTGAAGGGGAGCAAAAAGAAGGATTCTTTGCTAGAATTGGGTGATATAACTACAGCAGCACAGAAAGATGGCAAGACGTGCAAGAAGCTCCGCCAGAGTGGAGGAAAAAAAAAATGAAGAGACAGGAATAGAGGAGTTTGGAATGGACGAAGTTGATGCATTTGCAGATGCTAGAGACAAATCATTAGTGGAGAAGGCAGGACTTAACGACAAGTCGTATGACGTGGATCATTCCGACGATGAAGAAGCTGTCGAAGGGGTAATGGATATCGACTCTGATGCCGAAGTGGAAAAGTATAAAAAGAAGTTTCAAGGACCGATTGACGAGTCGGATGAAGAGTACTTTCGGGCTGAGGACGATAGTGGAGCCGAAGATGAGGGTGCAGAGGGGAGAGAAAGATGGGGAGGCGACTACTATGGTGCCGATGAAGCCGAGGACGAAGAAGACGAAAAGTTGTTAGAAGAGGAGGCCCTGAGATTACAGAAAAAACACATGGAAGAGCTCAACATGGAAGATTTCATGCTTGATGAAGTAGAGGACTGGGAGAGTGAGAAGCAGAAGAAAAGAAAACAGAAGCAATCTGAAGAAGGTGACGAGAGTGAGGAGCTTGGTGCCGAAAATGACGAGAAGTTTGCGGAAATGCTTAAGAAGGGAGATAACCAGAGTCGAACGGAAATGATCAATAAAAAATACCCGGAATATCTGCCGTTAGTGTTAGAGTTGAAGGAGCTTCAGGACGTTTACGAAAGTCTGAAAAGCAGCAAATCTGAAAGTGTTATAGAGGAGGTGCAATTCAAGGCGCTCAGCCTGTACCTCGGTTCGATTGTGTCCTATCTCGCCGTGTTTGCAAGCAAGCTTCAGAGCGGCGAGAAGTTTGACATGAAGGACGAAGATGTGATGGTGTCTATTTTGAGTAGCAGGGAGTTGTGGAGACAGGCAAAGGGCTTGAGAAAGTCCTCACATATAAAATCAGGAGAAGAAGAGGACGAGGAGGACGAGGAGGAAGCAGAGTACCAAGAAGAATCCGTCGGCTCTGAATCCGAAGAAAAAGCTTTATTAAACAAGAAACCGAGCAAGTCTGCGAAGGATGATCTCACAGGGTCCGACGTCTCAGAAGAAGAAGAAGAAGCAACAGAATCTAAGCCACAGGAAAAGACACCGGATTTCACGAAGCTGCGTAGCATCAAAAAGACCACAAGGAAGAAGCTTGAAGATATGGACGACCTTGATGCCGAAGACAAGAAGGGCCGCCGCAAAACACTTGGGTTCTACACTTCCAAGATTGACAAGCGGGATATTGGAAAGGCCGCTGTCGACGGAGACGTCGACGCAGCATACGAGGAAGTTGGCAGCAACACACACTACGCACAGAAGCGCCGGTCTCAGCCATCTCAGAGGGGCAGACGTAGACGCCACTGAAGCTGTTCTTGTGGCAGTAGATGCCGACGTTGTATATTTAAGTTGTCAGTTATATATGAATAAACCGGTGAATACCGACAAGACGGAAGCTGTATCGCTCGAATTACCGGATGCGGAAGGCGCGCTGCCACACTTTTTCTCATTTTCAGTTTTCCTCTTTTTTTCCTCTTATTGAAAATTTTTCAGAGGTTTCATGTTTTTTCTACTCCTGGTTTTGAAAGGCAGAAATAGACATTAGGAGGTTAGAGCAAAGAGCAGACGCCAGATCAGAACAATGTCGACCAACACAGAAATAACAAGAAAACCGGTGACGGTGGATAAGCCGATTGAGGTTGAGTATGATTTGGGACTTCTATGTGTCAACGATCCACAACCTTTGGAACATACGAAATTGACAGATGCAACAAAGAGGGAGACATACTTGAAGGAGACTACGCGTGACAATGTTCAGCTTTTAGTGAATCAGATTTTGTCGTTGCCGCTACAGAAAAAAGACAGCATCACGCTGGTGGAATTGCCAGGACCAATCTTCAAACTACCAAGAGAGAAGTCGATTCCTAAGCCAAGAGAGCCTACCAGATGGGAGAAGTTTGCCTCCAAGAAGGGTATCCAGAAGAAGGGTAAGCAAGGCAAGCTTGTATACGACGAGGAGACCAAGGAATGGGTCAACAAGTGGGGTTACAAGGGCGCAAACAAGAAAGTCGATAATCAATGGCTTGTCGAGGCAGACGGCGGAGACTCTGCTTCTGCAGAAAACAGCGAGACTTCCCTTATGGATCCAAGAAAGCTACAAAGAGACGAAAGAAAGAAACTCATCCAGAAGAACCTTGTCCAGCAGAAGAGAAACAGGGAACAGTAATCATCATAGTGTATATCACACAGTTATAAAGCTAATAGATTTTTTACGTAAGCGTTCTAATTTTTTGTACGGCGATTCCAGGACGTATTTTGCAGAATGAAGGAAAGAAGGGAGATCCCGAAACAGTGGATAGTCCGTTGATAAGGGAAGTCACAGAGGAGGCTTGCGATGTGTCAGAGATGGAATACACTTATACCCCTTTGATAGACTCTCTCATCCGCTTAGGCGAGGGCAAGGTGCGATCGAGCCGGATAGTGAAACAACTGGAATCGTTTCTGAACATCACGCTTGAAAAGTCTGTCAAACATGACCTCAAGAAGCTGTCTCATAGCCGTATTGAAGAGTATCACAGGGATGTCACACAGAGGGAGGAGCTGCGCAAGATTTCTGCCGCCAAGCGGTCCGAATCAATGCTCTTCTTGGTGGAGAATAAGCTGAAAACAAAAGCGTGGCTAGATCTTTTGTACATACAGAACCTTGGCCTCGGCAAACAAGAGTCGAGTCCGGCTGCCGGTGAGACGCCCTCGTTACCAGAAGCCAAAGCAGATGATGATGAGTCTTCCGACTATACAACGCTGGCGACTCTCTACAGGGAGAATATCACACTGCTCTACAGACTCGATCATGACCTCAACCCTTACTTGTTTGCACCCGAGAAGGACATCTATCGGGCAAGACGCCAACTCGAGGCACGACGCAAAAAGTCTAGAATGAAACACTCAACTTTTGAAAATTCCATCCAGACTACACAAATATCTGCCTCGCAACATTTGTACACATGGTCCGCTAACATCCAGAGGTTGCTGAAAATACAGCATCCCTTATCGATGAACGAGGTTATCTACTTGGTATTCCGTTATGCTAGGGAGAAAAATCTATACAGCCAATCTCTTTTCCATTCTAACGACTCGACTTCCTTTCTTTTGTCCCATGATGAGCCTATCGATTCGAAAACGTTATTCCAAAGGGTGATATCAAACAAACTGCAAAGAGTCGGACACATTGCGCAGGACGGAAAACGCTACACTAGTCCTGATGACTCCACGGAATATATCATCCCTATAGACGCCTACAACATATCGGAAGTCCTATTCCAAAAGCATTTTGCAGCTGTATCTGCTCTGACTGACGTCCAGTCTTCCTTCTCGACTCTCTTCAAGTCCAATGCAAACAAATCATCCCATCGCTGACGTAATCGCTGTTTATATTTTTCATGATGTATTCTATGTATTCTATTCCTGTCAACAAAGGTACCATATACTTTTGTTTCCCGTTCAGTGATACAAAGAGCCGAAAACATTGAAAAAGTAGTGAAACATTTCAGTTGAATAAACGCCATGGAATACATGGGAACAGCGTTTGAGGACTATGCACTCAATGAGTTCATCAAAGTTCAACTTCTCTTTGATCAGTCGTTCAAATATGTGAAGGTATCGCAGTTGAAGCAAATTCCAGCATCTCCTGCTGTTGTCAATCAGAGCAAATCAATGTTTCACAAGAGCAGCTCTTTAACAAAGAGTCTTGCTGAGCACATCAACGAGATTTCTAACTTCACTCAAATTCCGTTAGATCCCGATTTCAAGAAAAATATAGTGAGGTTTTATTCACTGCATAAAGCTAACTTCAAATCCCTTACTCCCGATTCTGTTGTTTCGGCTTTCCAGGCTTTCTTGAAAACACAAAAACACCTTGATGAGGCCAATCCTTTATATTATATTCAGTCAATAGAGCTTGTTGATCTAATGTTAGTATGCAAATCTTCAAGCGGTGAAAATTCTCAGCTCATTGGCATACGCAATAACCTGTTGAGTTGTTCATTTTTACAACTCCCTGCTATCACAGATCAGAAATTCAAAAAAGCAGTTTGCGATTCGTTTGAAATAGATGATAATACACTTGAAAATAAAATCACTGAATTGCAAACAACATTATCCAAGGAGCAAGTGGTTAAGTTTTTTAACTCGGAAAGAGTTCTCTCAAATTCCTACAAAGAGTCGGACTTTGAAAACCCACAATATTACAGCAGCTGGTTGCTGAAATCTCAAAACCTAGAAAGCGATATGAGAACATTTTTTGCAGAACCTTCTTCCCTGGGTAAAAGTGTCCCTGGCTCAATCCTACCCAATCAACTAGATGACGTTGTGCAGCTTTTGATTGCAATTTCGTTGAACTCATCTGCTCTATTTTTTCAGGGCTTGATCAAATGCATGCAACTTTGGCAGATAAACCCATTTGATATCCAATTTAAATTTATCCACACAGCCGCTTTTGTGAGCAACGCAACAGGGACACAAAACAACATTATCAATCCCGAGCTAGTCGAAAAAGCTTTCAATTTATCATATTTGGCAATGCCATTTCAAATTCAGTTTCTGGAATGGCCTCTAGAGGAGAAGAAAAACTTCCTCAGACTAAGTATGAAAATCTATGAAGAATCCATAGAATCCATCAAGCCTTTTTTTGGGATGTTTTTCCAGGATCAGGCTAGCTTTACAACTGTATTATCTTTCTTAAAACTTTTGAAACTCAACTTGAAAAATGTAAAACAAGAAATAAAAGTTCAGTTGGTAGCAGTTATAGATAAAAGACTGCAACAACACCGCTCAAAATGTTCTTTGGGTACTTCGGGAGGTGTGAAGTTAGACTCACTAGTAAAATACTTGACATCTGTTTCAAGAGATATTAATTTGTTACACAATTGGAAGTTCAATAACAAGGATCTCAACTTATCTTTCCAAATATTTGAAATTGGCTCCAAAATTTTGATGAGTCCCACTCTTGAGCTGATAAAAAATTACATCAGTGAAATAAAGTCAACTAATTTCAATTTGATCACAAACAAGGATACGAAGGTAAACTTTGGTACATTTATTGATCTTGTTAATAATTTGAAATCTAAAACGAATTTCAAATACGATTTTCAGAATGAGATCTATCCTGATTTCTACAAGGTAGTCCAATCTTGGAGTACTGAAATGATAAACAAAACAAAAGTGATCATTGCGAACGATACTCTAACAAGACTTGATGGTTGCTCATATTCGGCGAGTGTCCAGAACTTAATCTTACTTTTTGAAGGTTACATCAAATTGTTAGAAAGTTTTAAATGGAGTGATGAATATCAAGCTTCTGAGTTGAATATTCTGTTGTATAGAAATATCATCGACTCTGTAAAATATTATCACAGCGCAATGATTAAAAAACTTTCAGAATTGACAAAGATAAATGATATGAAAAATGATAGGAACATTGATACCTTGGTTTGCTTGAACAATATTTTCAACATTATGGAGTTTTTGGAGAAAAGGGAAAAAAATCCAAATGTTCTCAAGGTATCTCAATATCTAATATCAAATGGTTCCAGCAAAAAACTCGCCAAGTCACCAAATAAATACATTTCCATTAACATTAAGAATGCTGAAAATATTGAGGATATGCGAGGAAATCCATTGAGTCTAAAGGTCAGATTATCCGGATTAATCAACGCTGAAACCAGAACGATTGTAAAAGATTACAATCCAGATTGGATTGAAGAATTTAATGTTATTGTAGCAGGAAATGGTAGTCCTGCTAACAATAAGGGTAACCTGAGAATTGAGTTGCTCGACGTGGATTCCAACTCTATTTATAAGGCGGTCGACTATAAAGTGAATCTTAACTCTGAAAATTTGTTTAAAAATCAAACTGAGAAGATACCACTGAAACCTAAGAGCGGTTCGCTTAACATAAGTGTTAACGCAGAGTTTGAAAAAAATGATCCACTATTCTACATTATTCATTGCAAAAACGAACTTGAGAACTCAATAAAACGTTCCATCAACTTTTTAATTGAAAAATATTTGGTTGATTTTAAGAATATTTTCACCCTTACTTACCTTACTCAGAGCTTAATCGATAATCCAATCAGGTCAGAAAATAACTACACGAAATTACAAGATCCAATCATAGATACTTTGATAGGAAATTTCAGAGTCAAAATCATTCCTCAAATTTACAACAACATTGAAACCAAGCTTTTCGACAGGATGATTGTTGAATTCTGGATAAAAATAATCAGCATTGCTAAAAATCTTCTACTACCTCGGATCTCTATCATAAACTATCGTATAAATTCCAAGCTTAACCGAAAAAGTGCAAATGCTTCTTCGACACCCTCTACTCCTCTGACAGATAATGGGCATCGACACTCAAGTTCCCATCATTCTCCGCATTCAATTCATGAGACTACAAGGGAAGAGTTGATTCGTGTGGTGGAATGGTGCTATAAGTTTAGATCAATGCTTGATCTCCCAGACATGATCCTACAAGACGACTCTTTGAATAAACCTTTTGAAGAGTTCAACCAGATCAAGCAGCTTTTCCACCTCTCAATTAAGGAGTTGCGAGCAAACTATTACCAAGACTGGAATTATCTTAACCGCAATATGCTGAACAAGTTAAGCAAGGGGGTTAAGTACGAGCGTAGCCAATGGGGACAGGTTTCAAGGAATAAAGAGCTACTTCTGCGAATCCTACTTGCAAAGGGCGAACTCAAGTTTGTGAAAACGTCTCTAGAAATGGAGCAGCGTTTCGAAAAGACGGTCAAGACGGAGATTGAGGTTATATATCTTCAACAGTTTTTATAGGCCGAGACGATCGGCTGTTTCCGTTCCATCTCGTTTTGTGCGTAATCTGTGTGCAACTTGTGTAAAGTTAACCCCCACTTACTACTCTTCCCTGCTGGTTGGGCTTGGGCAGAGCAACAATTGGGCGTTCAGAAGTAAAAAGTAAATCAGGTAGAGCATCCCCGATGGAAAGTTATAGGAGAAAAAAGAAATCTGAAATCATCCCAACATTGCCAGACAACGACTCTCACAATATCATTACCACCATGCCTACGTTATCAATGGAGGACAAGGGCAAATCGTTGCCACCTCTACCAGGAGCTGCAAAGCTTAGAAATGGTATGAACTATGCCGATAATGTTATAGAAATGAACTCGACTGCCAGCAAATCTTCAATAAGTCTGAATACCCCCATCAAATCTACACCGGTAGTATCCACAACCCCCACCAACGTCAATTCTTTGGATAAATTTAGCTCGAGGAAAAGAAGTTCTGAAGACTCAAGTGCTCGGAGTAGTGGGACTGAGCTTGGAAGCAATCTCGATTTGAATGAAGGGGGTTCCGAGAAGGAAAATGTCTGCTCCTTTGTCAGTATAGAGGAAGGAGTCAATTCCGAAGCTGCTGTGATGAGTTCTAGAAATAAGAACATTGCAGATTATGGTGATCTGAGAACACAGGAGATTGCAGAGGATCTGGAATTGAACTCTTCAGTACCGGAGATCCCATCTTCATTGGGATTAGATGATACAGGAAACGTCGACGAGGCCGGCAATGAACTTGGTGACGGCATTAAATTTGGGAACGAAAATGGTACAGAGATGTTGTCTTACAGACGGTCCCGTGGGAAAGCCAAAAACAAACTGAACGTTGAAACAGATTTAGGATCTCAGGCTAACAACTCTTCTATGTTTCACTCCAAGAATAAGTCCCTGAGCACACCTGTTACCACAAGTGGCCTTTCACCTTCACAATTATCTTCTAACCCTGCCACCGGCAACGGTTTGACTCCAACAGTGGCCACCACGCCTAAGATAGAAGTCGATTATAATCTTTATGTGGATGAGAAGTATTTGGACACACAATACAGGTATGCATCGGAGAGGAGAGATACTGAGTTTCACCAGTTGTTTACTAATGTTCCTAAGGACGATAGATTATTAGACGATTTCAGTTGTGCATTGAGTAGGGAAATACTTTTGCAGGGAAGAATCTACATTTCTGAGCATTATTTGTGTTTCAACTCAAGCTTGCTAGGTTGGGTCACGACCATGGTCATATCACTAGATGAAATTCAAAAGTTTGAGAGAAGATCCACTGTCGGACTATTTCCGAACGGTATCATTATAGAAACCAAAGAAGCCAGGCACACGTTTGCAAGTTTCATAACACGAGATCAGACTTTGAATTTCATTGAAACCATTTGGTCCAAGTCTATTAGTCTCAGCAAGAAAAATCACGAAAAATCCAGGGATTTTGAGTCTGTGGAATCAAAAACTTCATTCGAAAATATGCATGATAAAAGTGTTAAACCTTTATCTGAAAGTGACTTGTACACTATAGATGGCGATTCCTCTAGTGATAACTATAACAATACAGGTAAGACTGGAAACACTGACAGAAGCACGGATGACGATGAATACGAATCATCTGTTGTCAGTGAAAATGTTCTTGAGATTGCCAATAACATTGTGAGTAAGACTGTTAAAGTTGAAAGCTCGGGCGCCGGAAAAAAATCGATAGAGAACAAGAAAAATCTGTTCCCTGGTCCAAGAAAACATTCACCCTCCAAACATGAGCTCGATAAGAACAAGATGAACGGTACTATTGTTTTGGATAAAGAAATTGACTTACCTTTAGGCCTATTGTATGATATCTTTTTTGGAAAAGACATAACGTTTCATAAAAATATGATGGTGATGAATGATGGTTTAAATTTCACTGACTACTCAGGATTTGAGAAACAGGGAAGTGAAAGAAAGTTCGAATATGATAAAAAACTGAACTACCCAATCGGTCCAAGCTCAACTCGTGTTTACTGTACCGAGCGTCTTGAGCACTTGGACTTTAACGATTATATTGAGATATTAAATATATCTAAAACTCCCAATGTTCCGTCTGGTTCCGCCTTTGATTGCAGAACTAGGTACATGATGTTGTGGGGAGAGGAAAACCGGACTAGACTTGTTATTAGTTTTAGTTTGAATTGGACAGGAAGCTCATGGTTTAAAAGTATTATTGAAAGCTCCGCTCTTAGCGGACAACAAAAGGCAGCCGACGATGTTGATAAAGAGCTTTTGAAACTAATTCCATCGAAAATCATTGAGTTTGGTCTCAATGAACCTTCTGAAGAGACAGATGTCGAGAATGAAAGTAATGAGAGCAACGTAACTAACCTTCTGGATAAGGAAACATCTGGGAAGGCCAACATGGAGAATATCGAAACCGTCGGGACTGGTACCAGTGACAAGAGATCAACTTCATCTGACACAAACATTTCAGGCACGGCAATGATAAAAACCCCATATGGGAAGTATCCAGTATCATATGTATTAATGATGCTGTTGGTAATGACCTTCTTCGTGTTAGTTATGACCTTAAAAATTTCGGCTGACAATAATAAACTTAGATCTGAGTTAAAAAGACAAGGTAGGCTGCTTAATGTGATAAGTGAGAAGCTGAAAAGTTTTGAAAACTTGGAGAGGACACTGAATTGAGCAACGTTCTATCTGAGACGTAATAATCAAAACCATTTGTAACGACTAATATATATACATGCGCATCGAATAGTATTAATCCTTTCTATATACAAGCTAGAAGTGCCATCCTAGGCAAAAGAAGATAACTAAAGCGAGAAAGATAAATGGTATAAGAGGGAAGGAGAAAGGAAGGGTAAAACTTTAGATACTCGAAAAAAACTGACAACAATGATATAAGAATGCAAAACATTTAAGCCAAACATCCATTCACAAAATTTGTTTGTTTGCTCTCTAGAATTTCCATATTATCAATGGTAAAAACCATGATATGTTCATTTTGAGCATCAAGCTCAAAAATAAAAACTCCAGTGAGTATCCTTCCTACTGTTCTATTTTGGTTGTTTGCGGTATTGGAGTCACCAGCTGACTGCCCTATGTTTTTTAAGGGATCTAGCGTTTTAGCTAGCCCTTCTATGGTTTTCTTGGCTTCTAACAACGAGATAGTCTGTAAAGGGTTAGGCGACTTTAACAGCTTGGTCCAATCAAAATGGTCGAGGCTGTATGAACCCCATTTGGCGTCGGTTGTTTGCGCATCTTGTAAATGTTCACAGCCCGAATAACACGTTCTCCATTTGACCTTCACCTTTGTCGTATATTTCGACGTATCTTGACGTGGTGTCAAGCTTTCTGAGGGTGACTCATTTTCAAGATGATTAGCATCAATTGACAGATTGATCAATTCGTCGGATGACATTGAGTTTGTAGGTTCTATAATCTTTATGTCGGAGATGTGAATTTTTGAGTCGGGGTTCAAATAAAACATTAGTAATATTTTTTGCATTGCCTTCAACGTACTTGAGTATAATAGATAACCTCTGAAAGTGGGGAGATTAGGAAATTGATGCGGCAAAACTTTCAAAATAATCTTGTCAGATACAAAATCTGGAGGTAATAAGTCTGTTAACATGTTAGGAATTTTTAATTGTAACATCTGGATGATTGTGCCCAAATTTGCCTTTCTCTCCAAAAGACTCTTATTTATCTCAGGGGTACCCTTTTCAGAAGAGCCCCTTCCACCACTGCCATTTTCTTCTTTCAAAGAATCACCCTTATCATAGTTATGCATAACAATGAAATCGGACAATAGAAAGGTATTCGTATAAAATCTTCCCGGCTGTCGATCTTCGGGATAATTCAACAAAACAGAACTTCTTAGATGTTGAGTATCAGATAAGTATCTGTATGTACCAATGAAGGCTGTCTGTCGCTTAATATCTAACGAAGTGACCGGTGTTCCAACAACGGAGGCAGGGACGACTATCCTATTCGGCCTTAAAGGCACCAGCTCGGGAACATGACTGCGTGCAAATGTTAACACCTCTTTGATCCTACCCATATGCGTGTTTATGGCAAATGTATCTCGGAGCTTTATTTCAGAATGCTAAGCAATAAGTCCCAGGATACCAAGGATATAATATGTCTAACAGTTGGTAGAAAGATGTCGGTAAAGAGATGTTTAGAAACTGTAAGGTGCTCCAAAAGTTCCCGTGGCGAGGAAGTCTCAGGCCGTCATAACGCATTACTACTGCTCTAAATATCAAGTTGAGAATTACATTAACTGTTAACAAATATATACTGCGGCAGATGACTGCATTTAGAGATCAGTTTAACCTCTCTATCATTGCCACTAGGCATACAAACAAAATAAGGGCCGGGACACCTGGTCGATTCGCTGATGCTTCGACTAATTAATCGGTCTCTTCACCTTTAATAACCATTAAGGAGATAATCGAGTCTGCAACTTGTGCAGCAACTAATGATGTGATTTCAGCAGTGTCGAATGGAGGAGAGACTTCGACAACGTCACCCCCGACAACGTTCAAACCTTCGAGGCCGTCAAGAACGGAAAGAAGTTCTCTGGAGGACCATCCACCAGGCTCGACAGTACCTGTAGCAGGAGTAAAGGCTGGATCCATGGAGTCGACATCGACAGTAATATAAACTGGGTCACTGTTGCTACCGATTCTTTCCTTGATTCTGTTAATCACACCGTCAATGCCGATCTTGTCGATATCTCTTGCTAAGACCCTGTCAAAACCGCAGTCATTGTCGTGTTGGACATCTCTCGGACCTGGGTATGGACCTCTAATAGCGGCATGTATGGAATTATCATTCAAATAACCTTGTTCATGTGCATAGTGCAAATAGGTACCATGGTTCAAAGACTGGTAGTCTGTGACGTTACCACCGAAGTAGTAAGGATCCCAAGTGTCCAAATGAGAATCAAAGTGAATGACGGTAATTTTACCGTACTTCTCGTAAGCGGCCTTGATTGCTGGTAGTGTAATGGTATGGTCACCACCCAGAGTGAACACCTTAGGAAACTTGGAAGGGTTTTCCTTGGTTGTGGAGTGCTTACCAATGGCTCTCTCTGCTCTATAGATTTGGTCTAGAGCAATTCTATTGTCGAGAGGGGTAACAGGAGGGTCACCGCAATCCACAATTTTGGCCCATTTCTTGTATGGGTTGAAGTTCTGTCTATAGACGGAATATGCTGGGGCTAATCTTCTTGCACCCAGTCTGATACCACTTGGTCCGAATCTAGCACCCGGTCTATAGGAGACGCCAGAGTCAAAAGGTGCACCAACAATCGCAATATCAAAAGTTTCTTCCTCGAACATGTCTGGATTATAACAATTGGCATAAGGAAGGTGTGCAAATGTGTCAATGCCACCAAATTCACCACCTCTGTATAAGACAGAAGTACCATTGATGTCTCTCAAGTCATCTGGGTCTGGAACCTGGTACTCATCCTGCAAAACCTATTGTCTGAATTCATCATCAAGTGCTACCGGTGTTTTTTTGTTTGCCATAGTAGAAACATCTACATCCTTTGTAGGGGTTAAAAGTGTGCCAAACATGTGTTCAAGCAAAGACTTGTGGCCACCATGGGTCTGGGTGTGGAAATGTTCTTTTTCTTTCTCAGGAGGATAAACCACGCTACCAGCCTTTTCTTCTAACTCGATAGTCAATTCAAACAGGTTCACATTTGGAACGGTAACTGCTTGAGCAGCTATTGCCGACAAAATGCCAACTGCAAGGGAAAACGATAATTGCATGATTACTAGGAAGGTTTTTGATGTTCAATAGAAGATCTGTGAGAAGGAAAAATTTAAAGGTAGATCTGAATATTTGTTTTACTTCACAGAAAAGGTATCGCTTTTTGGGGAGAAGTAGAGCATATTTATACATCATTCTAATGGCCTTCTAATCAACTAATTAAGTTTATCAAAGCGAAATTCACTTTCACTTTCCTAACTTGTCACTGGTGTAAACGAAGCACACTCGATGGACTGATAAAGTCGAACAAATTCCTGCGCAATTACAGGGTACGGCAAACTCAGTGTACGGAATTTTGCTTTCCGAGTAATTGCAACAGTATAGGCTCTTAACTCTTCTAGGTTTATAACATTAACTTAGTTGTATTTCATGAGCTCTGTGGTATTTGCTACGTAAAACCGTCACGGAAAGTTGCTTCGCAAATGCAACGCTGGAGAGCACATGCCTCGGAAACATGTATGCCTGCGAGGCGAGCAATTCCGCGGAAACTCCTTGGGGCATGATTCTTATCAGTTAACCAAGTCGAAATTTTTAAACAATGGAATGGGTTTTCGGAAAAGTGGAAAGCAGGCTACCGTTTTTCATGTAATCCAGCCTTGGCCAGAATGGGGTACGCAGTCAAGAGTGCCGACGAAATTAAAGACAAGACCTGAAAAATAAATTATTCGGGATAAAGTGCAGTGGAATTTTTTGGCACTCATTCCTTATCAGCCGTTTTCCGTTATCTCGCAACTTTCCGAGGTTTTTCATTCAAACCCGAAGTCACTCATTTATCTTATACATCCAAGTCTAAGTCCAGCCATCCTTATTTTTATATATAGTCCACCTGTCCTAATACGCAGGAAAGCGCAAAAATCTGTCTTGTTCTCTTCCATCCAAGACAAAATACTTTACTTTCAAGAGGAATATACCGCACGCTATGACTCTAGCAGACAAACTAAGATGGCTTGAAGTGCCACATGCTGAAGAGAAAGTTCTTACTGTATTAAAGAATCCGGACTTGGAGCCTATGCCAGAAAATAGACGGCTTTGGGGATTTTGGTCTTATTTCGGTTATTGGTCAGTGCCTAACGTTTCAATTTTTACCTACTCTATTGGTTCATCACTATTAGCTCTTGGTTTAAATATCCAGCAGACAATGGGTGCTGTTACCATTGGCAATGTTTTGATTATTACTTACACGACGCTCAATTCAACTCCTGGTTCCAAGTTCAAGATTGGGTTCACTATGTGCCAGAGGATGATTTTTGGTATTTTCGGTTCCTACCTAGGAATTCTTATCAGAATATTGTTATCCATTGTGTATTACGCGTCCATGTCCTGGCTAGGGGGATTGGGGGTGGTTGTCATGCTCTCTTCTTGGAGCAAGAACTACATGAACATGGAAAACACCTTCCCAGAAGGACTCAACATGAGCAAACGAGATTTTACTGCATTTTTTTGCTTCAATGTGATTGAATTCTTCTTCTTTTTTATAAAACCAGAAAAAATGGGGCCCCTCGTCAATGGTTCGTGCTTCATAACATTGGTTGCTATGCTTGGTGTTTTTGGTTACGAATTGCACAAGTGTTATGCGTTAACAGGTGGACCTGGAGCAATGTGGTATGAACCCGTCTCACTTCCTAAATCGGAAATTGGATGGGCTTGGTTGGAGGCGGTTACCGTGTTCTACGGCGCAGTTTCGCCAAATTGTACCAACATGAGTGACTATTCTCGTTTTTCTAAGAGCTCAAAGCAAATGTATCTTGGTATTACTTTATCTATTGCCATGACAGGCACATTGATTCCAATCATGGGAATGGTTACTGCTTCAAACACTCTAGAAAACTATGGAACAGCCATGTGGCTTCCAACGGATGTGTGCTTGCAATGGATGATGGATGACTACTCTGCTGGGACGAGGGCAGCGGCTTTCTTCTGTGGTTTGGCATTTGCTTCGTCACAACTAACTTTCAACGTGTTAGCCAATGGGTTTGCCGGCGGCATGGATTTGTCAGGAATCTTCCCACGGTACATTAATATTTTTAGAGGAGCGGTAATAACCGCCCTTATTTCGTGGGCATGTCAACCGTGGAACTTTTATAACACTGCGTCAGTGTTTAATAGTGTTATGGCATCGTTTGGTGTGGTCATGTCACCGATCATGGGAATCATTGTATCGGACTTCCACTTGGTCAGAAAGCGGAAGATCAGAGTCAGTCACTTGTATTCTCTAGACAAGAACAAAGACTTTTGGTACTCTTTTGGTTTCAACTGGAGGGCATACTTGTGTTTTTTTGCAGCCATGGTGCCCGGATTACCAGGGTTGGCTGCAGTGGTTAATCCTAATATCTCTTTACCAATAGGACTTATTCACTATTTTGACAACAGCACAGTCTTCTCGTTTTTTTGCCCACTTATTTTATACTATTTCATTTGCCGCTTTTTCCCCGTGCAAGGTGCAGGCGAAACCGATGAGATCGACTACTTTGACGTGTTCACAAACAAAGAGTTACAAGAACTTTCAATGATGCCATATGAGGAAGGGTGTGAGTTTGAAGGCATGCATCCTCTTGATAGGATGAATACGGGGAGCGAGGCCAGCAATGTCATCGAAGGCATCGATGGCACTGATGGTGCTGGTTCGGAGAACGACAAGGACTGCGAAAAAGTGTCTTACATTGTTCAGCAAAAGGTGTGAACCTCCCCTCCCTTCCCTTCCCGCCGCCATCTTTCCTCCGTTTACTGTTTACTTTTATAATACCATGAGTTTTTGCGCTTTTCTGCTTTTCACTTCTTCAAACATTCCAGATAGAGTTTTTTGTATCTAGTCTTTTGAATATAAATTTTTTGAGTAGCTTACTTATGCTTAGTTTACGGATGTGTAAGTCTTATCTCCATAAAGGGGGCTCTTCCATAATAATCGAATCTGCCTTTCCGAAACGTAGGGAGCAGAGCATCGGTTCCAGCTGTCTTAATGTCAGTCAAGACACGTTTCGGAAAGTTTTCGGCCCTCTTATCATGCGCCGAGCGCAGTTCCCTTTTTTCCCGCGCAAATTGGGATGCGGAGAGGAAGTTGGAACCGGCAAAGTCTGCTGTCGATTTGAAAGACAATGCTGAAAGAAGAAATAGATAGCAGCCTTGAGAAGCAGTTGCATGGATCAGAATAGCGGCGGCATTTTTACCACGCTAGGTTTTGAAGGTCCGTTACCGCTTAGTGTCATCACAGTTGATATTTATTTCTCGTTCTGGCCCTTTGGATACCTTTATAACAGTTGATCTGCCGTATCCTCCTCTTTTTCCATTTGTACCGCCCTCGTCTGCTTCCATTTCTTTGTTGCAATAAATGAATCTTCCATAACGAGATAGAGCTAACTAAAGTGAGTGTCACTGATCTTGGGACAAAATGATGAGTGGACAAAATTCTCTTGTTGACGATAGAATCCACCAAGAAAACTACGGTTCAACAGCAAGCGGGGCAATCGTCGATATAGTGGGAGGTCTGGATGAGGAACAAGGATTGCAACCTGCAACCAAACAGGAAAAAACAGGTTCCCTTCTTAACGAGATCAAAGTCATTTCTCTCAGCTCGGCACCACTGGCGGTAACATTTTTTCTCCAGTACTCGTTAGCAGTGGTTTCGATTTTCACAATCAGTAAGATTGGGAAAAAAGAGTTAGCAGCTGTATCGTTGGCAACGATGACATTCAATATCACAAGTTCGATATTCACCGGAATGTCAACGTGTTTGGAAACTTTGTGTTCCCAAGCGTACGGTGCTAAGAACTATAGATTGGTCGGGTTGTATTTTCAAAGATGTTTTGCATTGATTGCGGTGTTCAATATACCTCTTGTTCTGATATGGTGGAAGTCCGGATATCTACTAAAGTTTATTGTCCCGGATCCGGTTCTTGCAGATCTTGCACAGTCTTATCTTCGCGTGATGTCCTTTTCGACGCCTGCATATATCTTCTTTGAAACAGCCAAGAGATATTTACAAGCACAAAACATTTTTGCAGCTGGACAATACGTTTTATTACTTGTTGCACCAATAAACATATTATTAAACTACCTTCTTGTTTGGAGTGAGGTGATTGGTATTGGTTTTTTGGGTGCTCCGTTAGCTACCACCATCAGTTATTGGCTCTGTGCGGTACTGCTGTTGATCTATATTGTTGTTGTTGACGGCAGTCAGTGTTGGTTTGGCTTTGAAGTTAAAGGTTGTTTTCAGAGTTGGAATTCTATTCTCCCATTGGCTCTGAATGGTACTGCAATGTTACTTTCCGAATTCGTTGCTTTTGAAATCTTAACTCTATCTTCTGCCAGATTCGGAACATCTACCTTGGCGGCGCAATCTATTGCTTCTACTATTGCAACACTATGCTTTCAAATCCCATTCTCTGCTTCGGTGGCAAGTGCTACACGTATTGCAAGCTTAATAGGTGCCGGGAAACAATCCGAGGCAATTATATCAACAAACGCAGCCTACATGATTAGTGTCTCGTTGAGTATATTCAATTTCTCGGTTTTATTTTTTCCAAGGACAAAAATAGCAGAGCTGTTTACGAATGATGGGAAAGTTATTAGTATTGCAGTAACAATTCTTGGTGTCTTGTCTATTAATCAGCTCTGGGATTGTCCAAATATCATAGGAGCAGGTATCTTACGTGCTCAGGGACGGCAAGCTGTCGGAAGCAAGTTGAATATCGTAGCATATTACATCATTGCTGTTCCTGTTGCACTATACTTAGGGTTTAAAGCTGGCATGCAGGCGAAAGGCTTATGGATTGGATTAGGCCTTGGTGTATTCTGTCTAGCGCTCTCTGAATTGGCAATGATTATTGTTTCCGACTGGGATGCTATCAGCAAGGAGGCGCATAAAAGATCAAGGTGAAGTTAGTGGCTTTAGAAACCATTCAATGCTGTAATGTTCCTAGAGGCAAAATTTCACCTCACAAATTGTTGAAAGAACAAACACCACTTTTTCTTTAGCTTTGTCGTTGGGAGGTATACCCCTGACGTATGAATTACCTTTAGTGCTATCTTTTTTACAGCTTATGTACATAAACGATTAATCACAAGTGCTAGAGGGGAGTCAGTTTCCAACTCAAAGCTGCGACCGCAAGCTGCATTTAAAACTATAAAACGCCATTATGAATGCTTATAAGAACGACACCTAGAAAGAAACATAAGAATATTAGTAGTAATATATCTAAAGAGTAGAAAAATAATGCAGAAAATAACAACTCATATTTCCTTTCTGCAGCGTAGTTTTCTTCTGATAGCCCTTGCTCCATATGGCTTAAACTTGGTACCTCAGCACCCTCGGAGTCTTGGCCATCATCACCTGCGTGAGAAATCACCGTAGTTTCAAGCATGGAGACATATTCTGGAGGGTCACCATCGACACTGGCTCCTTTCTTGTCCCCGCCATTGGATAGCATGCCTGTCTCTTGACAGTTGTGGTTCAGAGAGCTTTATCTGTGAACGACTAGAGCGTCGGCAATTATGTGTTAAGTCAAGATGGACAGATTGTAACATTAGGGCAGGGAGGAATATAGTTTAAATAGCATTAGTATCCGGCAGACTAGCATCTTGATGACCTGGCATGTACTGTTGAAGACACAGGCGAGCTTGTACTTGGACCATGAACAGAACATGTACAAAGAGCTGTTTTCGGGCTCTGTGGTCAAAAACGGGGAAACTCAGCTACACCGATGGTATAAAAGGGAACACGACTGTTCATTCCATCTACCTTTTTTTGTACCACTATGATTTTATTTACTTGGGCACCTTTTTATACGAAATGTAACCGTTCCTTCACAAACTGCAAGAAAATACAATGCAGAAAGAATACTCATTTTTTATTGGAGTAGTAGCGTGCACTGCCGTTTCAAGTGCCCTATCGTTATGGCGTAGATCCGTAAGAAGAAGAGCAGACGAATATCATGAAACCATGAACAAAGGTACTGACGAAAAACTTCGGCAGCAATACAAGAATATGCATTTGCGGAAGATTATCCTTTTGGTGGGTATTGATATTTCGAGAGCTGGACTTAGTATCGGAGCGGCCATATGTTTTCTCTTTGGAGCGGTACCGCTGTGGGAGAAGTTTATGGGAAACAAATAGTATTAAATTACTCCTCTTGCCAAATTGGATCTAATCATAAAGTACATTCGATTAGTAGCTAAATTCACCTTATAGATTAGTAGCCATTTCTAAACTTTATGCATGTCTTATAATTGTAACCGGTCCGTATTAGGTTAAAGCCTAATCACTTAGAGATTGCATCACCAGCTCTTTTACAGGGTGCTACTTATTTCAACTGCATATATCATAACTAATATGAGCGCCAGCACTAACATAACTCCCAATATTGCACTCGAATATATTATTACTTCCTTAATAAACTCATGTTTTCTTTTTATCGCGTAGTTTTCTTCTGACAGACCTTGCTCCATATGACTTAAGCTTGATATCTCAGCACCCTCGGAGTCTTGGCCATCACCTGCGTGAGAAATTACCGGAGTTTCAAGCATGGAGACATATTCTGGAGGGTCAAAATCGACACTGGCTCCATCCTTGTCACTGTCACTAGATGCCATGCTTGTTGGCTACTGGTATTTTGTGGTTCAGATATTTGTTTCTGTGAACAACTAGAGCGTCGGAAAGTATTTGTTAAGGCATTAGTTGAACAGATTGTAACACTAGGGGGGAGGACAGATAGAGTTTAAATAGCATTAGTACCCGGTACACTTGTATCTAACCTGGGCTTGTACTGTTGAAGATACTGGCTAACTTCCGTTCGAATTCGAACAGAACATGTACAGAGATTTGTTCTTGTTGTCGGGCTGTGCAAGAGACCGTTGAGGCTCAGCTACACCGATAGTGTAAAAAATAACACGACTGCTCATTCCATTTGCCCTTTTTGTGAGCCAGCCGCTTTATTAAGTACTTTTCTCTCAAGAAAATCTTTCTTAAAAGCATAAAATTCATTATCACTAACTGTATGAAAATGGACACATACTATAGGGGGAATTCTTGTATCTTGTTGGAGCAGTAGCGTGCACTGTCCATTAAACTACCCTTTCGCTCTGGCGGATTTCAGTGAGTAAAGGGGCAAAAGAATATTCTAAAAATATGAATGGTGGTAATGACGAAATAATCCTGTAGGAGCGCTAGAAGTTGCACCTGCGGAATATTTACACTTCAATAGTTATTGATATTCTCACAGCTTTGCTTGGTTTTGGAGAGGAATCTCCTTTCTCTTTGGAGCGTTATCATTCTGAAAAAAGTACATACATAACTCAATGAAAAGTTCTTCAGAAAAAATCGATGTACTGCTTTTAGCTTCTGTTCATTGCTTTTTTTCCATATACTTTTCACTCACTTATGTACTTCTTCCACATAACGCTCTAAAGAGAAAGCAGATTACTGCTCCAACATCAGGCACAACTTAAAAAATATCAATACTCACTCAAAAGATAACCCTCCATCAATGTAAGTCCTTGTACTTTTGCCGAATTTTTTGTCAACACCATCGTGTATGAAGTATCCGTTTGCCCTTTTTCTTACACATTTACGCCGTACCGAAAGGAAACTTAAAAGGGCAGTGCACTACTGTTTTAACTCTGTTTTTTTTCAATTGATTCCCATTAACTTATGTACTTTTCCCGCAATACTCTGTTCCAGCAAGAAACAAGATTTGCTCCTGCAATTTATTACTTTTGCTAAATTGAATCGAAACATAAGCACACTCGATTAGCACAAAATTCACCTTAAATAGATTTTTAGCTGTTTCTTATAAGCTATACATGTTTTATAGGTTAGAGTTCAATTGGTTAGAGCTTGTACTAGCTGAGCTCGGTCAGGTTACACTTTTTCGAATTGCAATGACAATAGATAGTACGATTGCTAGTACCATCAAAAGTCCCAATACTATACTCGAAGACACTACTACCTTTTCGAGAATGTCATATTTTCTTTTTATCGCGTAGTTTTCTTCTGACAGACCTTGCTCCATATGGCTTAAACTTGGTACCTCAGCACCCTCGGAGTCTTGGCCATCATCACCTGCGTGAGAAATCACCGTAGTTTCAAGCATGGAGACATATTCTGGAGGGTCACCATCGACACTGGCTTCTTTCTTGTCACTGCCACTGGATAGCATGCCTGTTCTTGACAGTTGTGGTTCAGAGAGCTTTATCTGTGAACGACTAGAGCGTTGGCAATTATGTGTTAAATCAAGATGGACAGATTGTAACATTAGGGGCTAGGAGGGATATAGTTTAAATAGCATTAGTATCCGGAAGACTAGCATCTTGATGATCTGGCTTGTACTATTGATATACTGGTTAACTTCCTCTACGAAATCAAACAGAACATGTACAGAGGTTTGTACCTGTCATCGGGCTGTGCAAATAGCGTGGAGGCTCAGTCGGTTGTTCCCAGATCCGCAACTGCAATAACAAGCTTTAATAAATGAAACGCTTTGGGGAACCGAGAAGTTCTGTGCAAAACCGTGCTGATATGTCTCTGTCTATTGTGGACCTTCTATTTTACGTTCTGCTGGCGACAAGACACCGTTACTTGTCCGGACACAATACCGTCAAAAGCCAGATTCATTTGGCACAGGAAAGTTACCTGCAAAAACCAAAACGCGCCGTTTTGCGCACAAAACGACACACGTGATCCCCAATAATGTCGGCTACCCTGCCGCTTTAGGGGAGAGGAAGCGCCTCGGGCCGGCACGTGCATTTATGCCGGAAACGGTGAACATGAAAAGGGAAGAAAGAAGACATCGAGAACAGGATCAGAAAAGCCTTTTGCTGCAGGCTCTTCGCAAGAAGAAGCCTAGATAAAGCCTAAGAGGGGGTCGTTGATTTCATTTCGTGTCTATTTTTTATTTCTCTTTCTTTCTGTGTCGGTTAAGCAAAATAGTGCTGGAAGCAGAAGTTTGAAAAAACTAACCTGAAAATCGGGAGAGAAAAATCGGCAAAAACGTCGTCAGCCCGTCAGCTATGCAGCCCCAGATCTACGATTCTGCAGATCCTAATCTGCCAAACTTACCGGATAATGATCAGATACTGTGGTCCGACTACGATGACTACCTTTCCAACCGACCTTCCTCCGATAGTTACTCAGAGTCTGAAAGCGATCACGAACACAGGAAAAACGATCGAAATAGAGTGAGGGCAGCCCAGTCGCCTGCAGGCTCAAGCAAAAAGCACTCCTCCAGAAAATCAGCTGCTTCTAGCAGGCGATCGTCAGAGAAATCGCATTTACGCAGGCCGATGATCAGCATCTTCGGCCCACATGACGAGCACTTACCGGATGACTCCGGCAGCGACAGTGATGTTGGCAACGACGGCGGTAAGAACAGCAAGAGGAGTCATCAACAGGGAAATATCGACGATATGCTCAACGAAAAAGAGAGCGCTCATTCTTTGCACAGTAAAGGTAGAAGGTCGCAACGAGGAAATAGCCGTCTGAGAAGTAACAGTACAGGTGCCAGAAGTACACATAATTCAAGTGAAAGCTCACATGCCTCGGCAGGCAGCTCCGCAGAAGATAACAATGAAAGTGTAGATTCTGATCACAAGCAAAGAGAACGATCCGGCTCGATTTTCAGCATGCTTCACATTCCGCGGATAATGCATCGTACCCTCAGCTCAATGTCCAGGAGGAAATCTGATATAGCCGGTCGGTCAGCCAATAATTTGACTCGAACCGAAAGTGAGATGCATTCTTGTTCGACCTCAAGCTCACCGATCCTGCAGCCAACGACATCTCATGCACTAGCTGCCGGTGCTGATCCTGATGATGCTGAAACTCAGCCTTATAGCTACTTACCGCCAGGCGAGTTCTACGACGAAGAGGCATGCAGGCCCGAGGGTCCTGAGGCATATTTGGATAGAGACGTACGATATGACAATGAACAGAATGACAATGAGACAATATTGGACTCGAATAGTAGTGCTTTGAGTAGAAGCACTAATCCAAGCGGGGATCAGGAAGGATACGACGACGCAAATCTGTCTGACGTTGAAGATAACGTTGATGACACAGATGACAAGAATAAAAAAGGAACTGATAGAAGGGCATATAAAATTATAAGCCACCAGAATACAGATGTTGCCAGCGGTGGCAGCATCAAGCGTACACAATCAAGAGTTTCGGGTAAGTCAGTCGGAAGTCGCCAAGTTGAGATTGATAAACGAAAACGTAAAGTGATGAAAACAGATACAGACGATGAATCAACGTTTCAGATCCCTTCCAATTCACAATATCAGCCTGAATCAATTTTGAAGAGAGGCTCAGACCTAAGCAGAGTTAAAACGGGTCACACGAATGTAATTGCTGAAAGTGAAAATGTCAATGATAATGATCGAAATTCAAGCGATGATATCGAAGTTGGAAGCATAAACCAACCTCCGACCCATAGAGCTAGGAAAAAAAGGGCAGCAAGACGAAGAAGGAGAAAGTCGAGAAAGTACATCGGCTCTCAAAGTAAAAAGGAAAGAACAGCATGGGAACCAGGAATTGATCTGAGAACCACCAATGTTTTCCTGAATTCTCCCGGATCCATCATCACGATCACCGACTATTCTAAAGTCAGATATAGGATCAGTCACTATGATTTATACTCCGAGATGAGCCCAAAATATAGTAAGTTCATGACAGATGATACAATATTGAGTGCTCATGATTTCGATGAAGATGAAGATTATGATAATAACAGTCCTGAATATAATGACTTCTTAAACTATATGAATAAAGTATCGGATTCGCGTAAAGCAGTAGAAGAGGCCATCGAGGAGAAGCCAATGTGGTCACAAGTGCGTTGGATTAATATCAACGGTTTATCATGGGAGGCCATAAGCATCCTTGGGAAGAAATATAACTTACACCCCCTATCTGTTGAAGATTTGGTTGATATCCCACAAAGAACTAAGATGGACATTTATCAACAGCATTTGTTCGTCGTTATGCCGCTCATGAAGTTGTTGAAGGTGAAGAAAGTTTCTGATGAATCTAATATAACGTACTTTGAGAGAATTCGTAAAAATATTCGAGAATTTGCAAGTGGAGAATCGAGCAAAAGTTTCAGTCCTTCTCCTACGAATGTTCCTAATTCTTCAAATATGAATAGAGAGCCCACAAAAGGTTCCAATCAAAGCACGGGCAACTCTACAGAAGTGCCACCGAGCCCACCCAAAGTTATGACTAAAACGATCGCTACAAAGGAACAGTTGAGTAGGGAATTTTCAAGAACTTCGACCAAATCTGTTGCACCCGCCTTACTTGTTCCTCCATCTCCCCTCACCCCGCCTTCATCTTCCGGAACACTACCACCCACAGCAGGAAATTCGGCTAATATTTATAGAGCCCTCTCTGATTCTGCTCTAGGGGATGAAGAATTTAGTGGAAGCGCCGGTAATAGTAATAATCATAACAAAAACAATGGCAAAAAGAGTACTAGTGATGACAATAACAGCAGCGAGAACCAGCTAAATCGTATTCGAAGTGGCTATGATGACAATATATTACCACGATCCAACAAGACGTTCAAAAAACCGGCTGTGTATACAAGTGAGGAAGAGTATCTGCTTGCAGTTGAAATTGAGAGAGCTTCAAGTGGACGTCGGTTAACCGATTTGACCTTCATTACTCACTCCTCCACTAAATATAAATCTCGTATGACCACATTGAATCGTATGAGACCATTGATGGCGAAATCGTTGGCTGTTGGTGTCGAGCAATCAAGTATCTATTTGACTGCCGATGGAACAGTGTTGTCATTTTTTGAGCATTCAGCAATGGATATTGAACGAGCAATTTTGTCTAGATTGAGTGCTGAATACACCATTTTACGTGAAACATGTAACCCATCCATTCTTTTTCACTCTGTTCTTGATGCAAATGTTGATTTACTATATCCTGTGGTCACTGCATACAGTAGGATCCTGAATGAGAAGGAATTGGAGATCTTGACTGCTGCTTTGCCAGACCTACAACATACACAAGAGTTGCACCTAATGTTGAATGAATTGGGGATCTTGAAGAACTCGATACTTCCAATATCTTCATTGATTACACAGTTGAAAGATATCAGCATGGATCCCACCTCTCAATTCATTGATGAAAGCTGTAAGTTATACCTGGCAGATATCGGAGATCATTTGCTTGCCTTCATTGATGAAATTGATAGTATGAGCTCTACAATTGAAAATTTGATTGATCTTATTTTCAACACTCTGAGTGTGGAGACTAACAACTCGATGCAAAGATTGAGTTTGGTTTCCGTGTTGTTCTTACCGTTGACTTTTTGGGCCGGTTACTTCGGAATGAATTTCAAAAGTTTTGGTAACTTAGACTACAATGTCAACTTCTTTTGGAAGCTTGCTATTCCCTTTACTGCTGGAATGATGATTTTACTCATGCGAAACTCCTGTTACAAGATAGTGATTCATATCAAACGGTTACTTCTTTCGTACTGGAATGGCTTACAACAGCTGAGACAAGGAACAGGGAAACTGTATGCCAGAGAAAAACGTTTCAACCCTGAACGACTTGCTCGTTTGCGGGCCAAATCTCGCAAGCGGGATTAAATAGATAGATAGATAGGTAGATGTATATTATTCAATAAGAAACTTAAAAAGAATAAATAAATAAATAGAAAAATTTTGATTATGAAAATTAGTAAAAAAATGTCACCCGGGCACCCCACAAAAAAAAACACCAACAAAACAAGAAACAAAAAAACAAGCGATTATATAAGATTGAAATGCAAAGAGTCCAATGGGAGAAGCAAGAAAGAAAAGAAATAAAGTTTGAAAACAAAAATCCTGAGTAAAGAGTTAACTGATAAAACGCAGCAATGAAGTAAATATTTTGAGAGTATTTAGGTTTATTGGTCGCTTATTTTCTCTTCTTTATTGTTATGATTAATATACTAATTGATTGATAACTGTGTTTGGATAATTTGATTTCTCATAAAACAAAAAAGATTTTTTTCAATTCCTTAATACGTAATTCTAAAATTCACTCCATTATTGGAACTTAAACCTTAAATCTGAAATTTGATCACACCATGCATCATTTGACATTTCAAAAGAGTTGATGAAAGAATTGTTTTTCTGAACATTTGAGTCAAATAACGAAGATGGGTTATAAGTTGAGCTTGAATTCATCATTGAGCCAGCAATATTTGAAGATGTGTTGGAGGTAAAATTTGGGATAGGGATTGAGATCGGATTGACGCTCGAATTGTGAACGTAATTCGAGTTTGACTTAGAGCTTGAGTCATTGATGTTGCAGTCATTCAAGACATGTTCATTAATGAAATCATCCTCATTCAAAGTGTCATAGTCGTCAAATAAGAAAACTTCATTCTCGTTTGATTCGTTTTCAATCTTGGTATCGTTGAACGAATCGACAATAGAATTGATGTAGTTGTTCTGTTGCTTTGAAAAGCTAATTGAATATTCTTGATCAATGGTGAAGCCATTCTTCATTCCATTTTCAATCAAAAACTTCAATCCATTCAAATCTCTCTCAATTATCAATAAATCGACAATACCTCTGAAACTCACTGTATTGATACTAGTAAAGAAGTCATAAATAAAAGACTTTGATTTCAAAAAGCTTGAATAGTTTGGATCTGTGTTCAGAGCTTTTCTGAAAGGACATTTGTTGAACAAGGTAAACAACAAGGTGATACCAATTGAATAAACATCAACCAGGTCAGAAAGATAATAATCATTTGGGTTCGATTTGGCCAAAGCTTCAGGAGCCATGTATTTCTCTGTACCAACATTGTAGTCGTTGCTTTTCAAGATTTTGGTGGATAAGCCCCAATCACATAATTTGATGGTACCGTCATTCATCAATAAAATGTTCTCTGGCTTAATATCTCTATGATAAACACCCTTTGAGTGAGAATATGCAATCACTTCGTATAATTGGCTACACAAATCTGCAAATGCCAAGTGGTTTGTTTGGAAGTTGATACCCAGGTTAGTCTTATTATGGATTGCATCATATAGATCACCTGAATCGGCAAATTCCAGAACCAGGACATAATATTTCTTGGTTTCAAAAAAATCAATCAATTGGGTAATGTTCCTATGGTATCCCAAAGATCTCATGATGGAAACTTCATGGTTTGCCATCAAAGAAACACCAGAGACCGATTTTTTGAGAGCTTTGATGGCGACCTTCTGGTCCAACTTAACGTCCAATGCGCTTGTCACCTTTCCAAAAGAGCCTGTCTGTAGGTTGCTGATGAATGAGTATCTGTTGTTCAACAGAGCCAAGCCCTTCTGGTACTGGAGGTAATTATCCAAGGACGACTTGAAGTCATTGGATAAATGGGACAAGTTGTTGTTGAGATTGGCGGTAGAATCAAAGGTTGTGGCGGCCATACTCAGAAACGTAGAAAAATGCAGAGCTTATGACTTGAAACGTTCGTAGGTTGATGGGTAATAAATAGGTAATGTAATGTTTTTTTGAAGTGTCTATGTTTTTTTTGGTACTTTTTTGTTTTGTTTCTATTTTTATCTGCTTTTGTGAGTTCTGCGGAGCTGTTTAAGGGTTTCTAAGTTGAGCGGGTGAAGTGAGCCTAAATTGATCTAAGGAGTGTGGATGATATAGTGAAGGACACTGCTATAACTAGGTATAGTAGGAACGGGTAGTTTCTCTTGTCAGGAAGATAGGTCGATCAATTGAGAAGACACGCAAGCGGGGATTGTTTGGAGAGCTGGGGGATATTAAAGACTATGACGGGGAGTATCGGGTGGATTATTAGTAGAAAGGTAAAAGAAGCAGAAGAAGAGACGAAAGGATGAGAAGAGGGTTTAATAGAGAGCTGGAAGGGAAAAGCAGCCAATCGCCAACAAAAGTAGCTGAGCAGGTGAGACAGGAGGGTGGCAAACCGAGAGGGAGCAGCGGGCCGTATCAGACTATTAGTAATTTTTGAAGGGTACGAGCGATAAGGGCGATAAGACTCATCGGACAATTGTGGGCAGTACTGGTCACACTATGTTCTGAGGGGAGGGGGCATGTGGATGCTGTGGCTGGTGTGGTGGTGGTGGCGGAGCCAGGAGAGGAGAAATGAGGAGAAAGTTCTAGATTGCAGTTGTGGTGCACGGAAGGAATGGATCACCAAGAAATAAAATAATATCACGTGAATTTGCGCAAGATGTAATAGCAGGTCACGTGTCTGTGGCGTTGTTCTTTGGACCCCATACCACCAATAATGATGAAATACCGTTATCAATTGATTACGTAATTGCATACATTCAGATATTTTCGGACATCCTCGAAACAGTCGTTGATGTTTCATAGAAGATGACATATTTTTCCTTAGAGTCTCTACATTACTACAAATCTCTTTTATATAGGTGGAAGAGAACAATTAGTTGTAAGAGAGGAACCTGACGTATAGATAGCTTGTATCTTGCCGATTATTTCCGAGTCTTATATTGTATCAGATCCAATCCGTAATATGGGTAGCACCGGATGAGACTCCACAATTTTAACTTTGGGCTTTTGTACACAAGTTTTTTTGTGGGCGCAGGTGTTGATACTTTTTACCAGATATGCAAAAGCTTTTACAATTGCGAAGTTAACAGGGGTAAGGGACGCAACTAACGATGGCATGACGAGCGAGATGATGGTAAGTATAGATGACCCCCTTGCCTCTTTCCTCTGAAGTGATGACTGATGTTTGTCGGTGATGAGTGTTCAGTACTTGACCAGGTTGACTATGACTATAAAGTTTTCACTTTTAATGTTAAACATAAGCTATGATATCAGTTGGTGTATCCATATATAAAATAAAACTACTAATTTTAGTAAATCAATCTATCTCTAGGCTTCCTTCTAATTGTCCTTTGTTACATTTTTATTAGCATGTTCGGATCCGGAGTATTATGCTGGACGCAGGGTCAATTACAGTGATGATTCGGTGAATCAATCATCAGCTATCTTATATAAATTCGTTGACGAGGAAGAACTTTGGATACGGTAGCGTAACTGATAAGTGACTAGAGGTGATCGGCCAGGATGCCATCTTAGACACAGCATTTATTGAAGCTGGTCAGTAAACTGCTAATAGTATGCCCTTTGACCAAAAGAGTTTGGAGCTTTAAGTAAAGTTCCAAATTTATGGAGAGCACTGGTTATGCATTAGGTTACGCCGTATGTTCATTCCTGTGCAACGTTTAGCATCGCACGTAGCCACATGTTTTTAGCAGTATTAATCATGCAAGCCAACTCAGCTTTGACACTGTTATGGTCGTAGTGGACAGGTTATGTAAGAGAGCACATTTCATTCATGGTAATAAGACACTCATGGCGTCGGCACAGCGACTTTTCTGATGGATAGCACCTTCAGCTTCATGGCGTAACAAGACAATTTGCATCCGACAAGGACATTAGTCTAAATCCGAATTCTGGAGAACGAATCATGCGTAATTGGGAACATTTGTCCTGTTGAGTGCGGCCAATCATCCTCAAACGGATGGTCAACCAGAACATACTATTTGAACATTAATTCAACCCCTAAGGGCATCTTTTAAACGGGAAGTGTTAAACTGGGATGAATTTTTGTTTGCAGCGGAATCTAGCTATAACTCTACTTGTCAGGATGATATCACATACGTTTATTCGACTGGAAATGGGGTATATTACCGATAGTCCAAGGTCAATGAGTATCGAGAGCTGGAAAAGTTTGGCCTTTACGTACAATTTCGAAAGTCATGCAAGAGCAAATGGCTGATACGCAAGGACAATCGAGTTGGTAGTCAACAAACAAAACTTCACCCAGCTTAAATAGGACCCTATGAATTAGGCAAGCAATTGACGATAATGTGTTGAGGTAGAATGCCATGGTTGATAAGGATCTAGTCATAATCAATTAGAGTTTAGAGAGATAAGATGAATCTATAAGTCTTGCAACATAACGAGAAGATCCTTGTAATCAAAAGGCATTAGATTGACCTGGAAAGAATAACCGATATGAGAAGTCTATAAATACCAGAAATTTCCCTTTTGTATTCATGTTTGAGATATTAAGTTTGTTATTAAGTTATATATAATATATGTGCATTTGAATAAGAAACAAACATACTCGGCATTGCTTGTATCTAGATCCTGATCGGCTTCGGCATCTTATCTCAACAGTATTACCTAGGATAGATAGGCTTCGGCAAGTTATTTAAGAAGTATGGTAAGCAAGCGAGACGAGAGTTACCCAAAAAACCTCCAGCTTTACTGCAGAGGTTCTAGCTCGACCCTTTGAGGTTCACACGCATTGCATGATCTAAATATGAAAAACAAAAAAAAAAATATCGTTTCTGGAATAGTTCAGTTGACGAAACAGAATTCAGCTTTGTTTCTGAGCGCTCGAGTTCGAGTGTCAAAAACGAACTGGATGAACAAGCCTGGTTAGCTCAATCGGTAGAGCGTTTGACTCTTAATTTGATAGCAATCAAAAGGCTGCGGGTTCGAGCCCCGCATCGGGCTTATATTTTTCTTCCCTGTCTCTTCTCCATTGTACGCGTATGGGTAGGAAGGTCTTTTTTTGAACGCGTTTTTCAGTGCATCTCAGACTAACACACATATAGGGCGGATCTTACCGTTCTTCTTCGTGGTTCACCAGTCATTGGGATCACCTCAAAGATTCAGGTAACACATATCGCAAGACAGTAACCTTCATAAAGAATACATGAGTGGATTTAACCCTTACAGTGACGGAACAGGCTACGGCGGATACAACGGCGGGAGCTCCGGCGGGCATTTGGACGGTGGGTTCGACCACAATGGTGGCAACCACGGCGACAATAACGACTCTCAATTTGGCGGCGGCAGCCAGGGGAAGCCTAACTACGCTAGACAGTTCATTGTCCCTGTGACGATCAAGATGCTCAACGAGGCGACATTGGAAGGCGGCCACGACGGGAACTACTTCTCCCACGGCGTCGAGCTCTCGTACGTGCGATTCATCGGCGTCATTAGAGAGGTGGATACCCAGAATACCACACACACAATGTACAAGTTGGAGGATGGAACCGGCACGGTGAGTATCCGGGCGTGGAACAACGACATGTCTGACAGCCAGAACGGGAACATGGACGTTGGGGATGACGACAACGACAACGACAATGGACAAGGCTTCAAACAGCCTCAGTTCTCCACAAACGATTACGTCGAAGTCGTCGCAACCATCAAGGAATTCAACAACAAGCTGCAGATTCAGACCCAGCGCTTGGCGAAAATAACAAACTTCAACTCCGTGCCTTATCATCTGCTCAGCGTGGCCAAGCACTACTTTGTCACCAAGAACGCCAGCGCTCCAAACTCTGCCAACAGTAACGATCCATTGAGTAAACCACAAGACTCGCTCTTCGTCTCAGATGCCGGCAACGGCAATGCTGCCAAGTCTCTATCAGACCGTTTATTCGACTTCATCAAGCAGCATAGCCAGACCATGAGTGACGGGGTGCCTATGCAATTCATGGCTCACGAGCTCGATATGTCCCTGGACAAGGTCGAGAACGGTATCTCTGAGTTGGTGGAGGAAGGACGTATCTTCTCAACTACCGATGATACCCAGTACTTGCCTTTGTAATTCAGCCTTTTCTCAAAAATGTTCTTCTTCCCCTCTCCCTTCTTTCTCTTTCTCTTTGTCCTTAAGTTAAACTAGTTAGTTGTGTTTCTTTCGATTTAATTTTACATACCTTTCTCTTACACGGCCAAATATTATATTACACACTCCCGTCTTACTTATCAGTATACACGCTGCCAATCACCTTGACAGATCGGGCAGCAAAAAATGCCGCCCAAAGATCATCATCCGGAATCACCTCTCCATCTTTCCGGCTGGTATCGTTCACCTTCGTAAGCTCCTTAGCTTCTAGAACATCATCGTCTATTTCTTCAGTTTCATCTTTATCGCTTTCAGCATCTTCGCCTTGCTGTTCTTCCTCCGTTTTCATGACAGACTTACGTACTTTTGCAGCTTGGATGCGCTTCTTCGTCCCTAAGTACGCAATGCTCTCCTCAATTGTCCCCTCAATGATAAAATTCCACACAGAGGTTTCTTTCGTTTGCCCAATTCTATGGATTCTATTCACAGCTTGAAGTTCAAATGATAAATTGACCATTGGCTCACATAGAAAAACATGAGATGCATTAGTGAATGTTAGCCCCGCCGCTTGTGCAATTGTATTCAATAAAAAGCATGTAATTGAAGAGTCTCTTTTGAAATCCGTTATGTCTTGATTGAGCTTACTATTTGAATTGTTACCTTTCCGGCTGGTCCTGCCTACACCATCCTCATGCGAGACCGCAGCTTTTTGGTTCATCCAGCTTCTAAACTGAACTCCTTCATACTTCATAGCTCTACCCAACAATAGCAAAAATGCATTCCATTGGGAAAATACCAATATTTGAACAGAAGGGTCTTTTGAAACTAAATATTTCGCCTGTCTTATAATCATATCAACTTTTGTACCGTAATTTCTCTTCAATCCAATATTAGAAATTTCTCGTAGTTGAGCTGTCGGTAATCCTTGATACACAAAATCCATATCCTTCTCAAAAAGTCTCCTATTTTGCAAAAGTTTGAGCCTATCCAAATCATCGTCTGCGAGATTTCCATCTTCGTTTATATTGTCATCTTCGTTCTTTATGCCTTCACCATTCGTCTCATTCTCTTTGTTTTCAACAGGGGCTACCTCTTCCTTATGATCATGCAAAGATTCAACAATATCACCCTTTAACCCACCTCTGGAGTATGTGAAGTTGTAAAGCTCATCTGCTCTCAATTTCTTCTGGCAAAGGGGGCACACCTTCTTTGTCTTCATCCATTCTGTCAAACACTCTCGACAATATTTGTGCCCACATGGAGTCAAAGTCCCCACTAGTATTCTGTATCTACAGATAACACAGGAGTCATCTTTCAAATTGTCATTTTCATCCTGGTTCCCTTCTGTTTGACGCTTTGAGTTTAAAGATTTCAAATAGTTCAGTCTCGCATTTAGTGACCTTAATTTGCCTGCATCTTTATCGAGCTCTTTTTTTACAGTCTCAAGCTCTACCAATGCAGAGTACTGAGGAGAAACGCCAATTTTTTCAGGAGTATAGTTCACCAAGGTATCAGATCTTACTTGTAAAGCCTTGAAATATGACACCTTAGAATTAAAAGCATCATTCAAAACATCAAAGAGTTTAACTCTCATATTCTTTACATTTTTCATTTGCTTATTCATCTCTGTTTTGAGCATGGCAATTAATTCGCTAAGTTGAATATGCTTGTAGCTATCAGGGGTATATGACTGCAATTCTCCAACTAATTCAAGAATGGCTGTCCGATAAGAGTATCTAGGGTTTAGCGTACCCTGAGGTATATAGTATTTGCGAAGCTTTTCTAGTTCCAGACTCAACGGGGTTTTCGATGAAATTGAATCATTGAAAACACGTTGGATCTTGAAGCTGTTTGACTTATATGCTAGCGTATCTTCTGTCGAGTTGATTGCTTTCTCTCTGTCATCTAGAATCAATTGAAGCTGATCAATATAGGCTTGTGATTCTTCTTGTGATATCAACGATAAACCGTACTCTTCACCAGTTTTATCTGTTTCATCATTCTTAACTACCGGTATTTTTTGGTATTCAATGAGTTTTTTGAACCAGTAGTTAATTATAGTTGATTGTTCATTAAGTTGTTCCATTGCTTCCTGCGATCTGTTTAAGACAAAAGAAATCTCCAAAGAGGTCGCATGATTCTTCATGTCAGAGCTCAGATCCTCAAAGTATTCACAGATTAATGGCAACTCATATTCTTCGTGTTTCTCTGATTTAATTTCGACGGGAAAAGTATCATCATCGTCAATAGGTTTAATGGATGGAAGTTCCTTCACCTTGTAGATTGAGAATTTACTGAATGCTTTTCCCAATTTCGTTATCATTTCATTAGTTTTTTTTAAAGGTTCTTCCAACAGTTGGTTTAGAATTTCATCCGCCTTGGCATAGTACTCGTTTTCAAGATAATAATGTTTCTTTTCCTCTTCGGACAATGTCTCGGGATCAACAATTTCGGCATCCTCTGTTTTCTCCTCCTTATTTTCACCTAAAATTGACTCATTCAACTCACTGAAATCTTTCGGTAACGGTTTCATTGGGCGATAGTGTTGAAAATGAGCAGAGGCTAACATGAAGTATGATTGATGTAAAAACTCGAGTAAATTTCTTATCCTCACTGTCCAGTTTTTCCTTCTATCGCTGGCTATCTCTGCGTCGTAGCATTGCTGATAATAGGAGAGCTTTTTGCTTACCACGTCAATGACAGATAAAAACACCTCAATTGATTTTGCAGGATCTCTTAAGAACTCATGAATTTTCCCCATCTTAATGTAGTTCTTGACATAGGAGAAAAAGCAATTATGCGACTCTGCTTCATTGCTGTTGACTAAGTCTGATAACACATCGCTCAAGGTACCTATAATTATGTCGGCGTCATTTTTATTTTTACTCTTAGTGCTTTTAATGTTCCCGCCGGCTGCATTGTCCAATGCCATGTTTCGACGAATTTGTGAACCATTCAAAAGGGCGTGACAACAGGCCATTCTTAACTTGTTGCACCACACTGACATACCCATTCGACTTCTTTCGAGATCAAAGCCCTCAGCAACAGGTTCTCCGTTGTCGTTTAGTCCTACTTGCTCCAAAAACCTGTTGAATAGGTCGTGGTAATTATCACTTTCAATGGTACTGAACGGAGAGCGTAACATGATTCGATGTTGTTTCGGTAACCGCACCTGGTTTCCAACCATTTCCTTTGTATGTCTTAGACACATTCTGCTGAAAAGTCGGTCAAAAAAGTGCCTTGGTAATTGATTCCATTGTTGGATGTTCAAATTATCCAGCGGATACAGACGTTGAGACATGATCAATGAGTGCAAGTCTTCTAAATTTTTTCTTATCAAAGTACCAGAGACACACCATGTGTGTATTCTTGGTATGATCCGTGAGAAATGTGCAACTTTGGAGATGGATATCGAGGCCAGCTGTGCTTCGTCGAGAACTAGTCTATAAAATTCCAAGAGCATCAACGGAGACGAGTAGTCAATTCTGTCATAGCTTGAGCTTTTCCTTTTCGGTCTGCTCGTGGGTATAAAAATGGCCCGACTTAATTCCCTGGCTAGGGTATTATAGGAAGTCAAGACAATGTCGTATGAGCTTAGTTGGTCGGCCACCATGGTGGGTGTCAATGAATCATCATATTCCTCTAATATGGAAATTCCTTTGTACATGTGGACTTTAAGGTCGGAGCATATTGATGTGATCTCGCCGTACCACTGGTTCAAGATGGTCTCGGGACAGACTATCAAGGTTGTTTTCGACTGTTTTATCTTCCTCGATGGTTCTAGCAAATCATTCTTCAACTCCTCGTCCACCGACAACCTGGGGTTCGCCTTTATTAAGGTCGTGATCTCCAATGTTTTCCCTAGCCCCATTTCTTCGCAAAGAAAACCCTTTGCTGGCGGCCTGGCGAACCGTATCGATTCAATGTATTTCTGCACAAAGCCACTTGTGCACAGTGAGCCATTGTAGGGGTTGTACCAGTAGAGCTTGGATTGATCTGCGTAACTGCTGATTCGGGTCCATCCGGGGCTTATTGTATCGAGGATCTCCGAAGTTGTTTCATCGTCAGAGGCACGTGGGAAGGGTTTTGCTTGGGTATCGATACTCTCAGCACATGTGCCCAACTCCACCCCTTCGTGCGAAAGCATCCATTTCAAAGAGTCCACTTGAAAGGGCATCAGAGTCTTATACACCCCAGGAAGGTCCAGCTTCTGCGTCTCCACCGTGTGGACTTTCCGTGTGTGGTCTGTGATGAGAGAGTAGAACGACGACACAGAGGGTGCCGCAGTAAAACTGTTGAAGGAAACCTGATACACAGTCGGTTTCGGGATGAAAAGCAACTCCGTTAACCTGTTTAAGCTCGATAGCGTGTCTAGCGGCAGGAACGCATAGATCGACTCCCGCACGGATATGGAGAAGCAGAGAGAGAACCTGATGTTGAACGTTCTCGTGGTGCGATCGAGCGTCAGCTCGAGGTTCTTGAGGTGGAACGGCACTGTCTTCACATAGTACGTCGACTTCAGTTTCGTCTGATTGAGGAAGAAGCAGATGAGCAGCACGAGCTGCCGGTATTCGTGTCTGAAGGTGAGAGCCAGCAGCGGCTTTAGCGTCCTGTGCTGGAACTGGAGGAAGACGGAATCTGACGACTGTGTCGGCTTTTTTGCCTTGACGGCGACGTTGTGCGGGATCCGGACCGTGTTTCCGGCTGCAAACATGTCTTCGACCTGTGCATACTGCTCCTCGTCAAGTATATTCGGGTGTTTCAGCGATATTTCAGAGCAGTAAGAGACTAGCTCTACTTCGTTCTCGCTTGTCGCTGTTTCATCGACCGCTAGGCTCCTGCTTTCAAGGAGCAGCGGCAAACTCTCGTAGCGAATGTCTTTCGCAAGAAGCACAAAGCTCACTGGCATGGTTCCCGTGGCGGCTACGCTATCCTCCGGGGCACAGAGGCCGTTTTCGACGCCGAAACAGGCTTCTGCTGCACTCTTATCGCCTTCCTGCTCCACTCATGTCACCTTCTCCCGCAGAAATTGCCCGATTCGGACACATGCGCCGATCGACCTAGATTTCGGTTTGCGAAGGCAGCAGCGGTAAGGAAGAACGGGCAGAACGAAGATGAGCAGCAGGCACGGACGGCACGGGAGAGGACCGGGGATGCCGGTGCCGTGGCTAGGACAGAAAGTACTGACATGTAGCTGCAGCTGGCAAGCCGGGACTGGTGGTTTTGTTCGCCGTCTGGCGGGAGAGAGCACGCGGACAAGGCAGGACGATTTGTCGAAGCGGGTGCCAAGGCGTGTGGCGGTCGGCTGTACGTAATTACAATGTGTGCTTGCCTATTCTGCCTGGAGAGGGTTGTTTTTTTGCTGTAGATCTTCTGTTTTTCTCCTCCTGCACTGCTGTTTGCCCCTTCGTTTCTTTCTGGCGGCGTACTCTGGCAAGTGTGTACATAAATATCTGACAGCAGACGATTGCAATCTTTGAATTGCTGTCCGCCCTTCATTATGTTCGAAGTAAGTAGACGACTGATTATTGTGTGTCTCCTCCACACCAGGGTGAATGGATACTAACAAAGAAATGGGAGCATGAGCATGATTATGCAGAACATCAGACACCTTATCCGACACGGAAGGCAGGCTGCCGAGTCCGGGGTCGCCACGGACGCCGGCAGCACCCACGACAAGATAAGTCACAAGGACTACGTGAACGCTGGTACGACCCACGACAGTATACGCTCGGATGCGAACCAGCAGCCGCTCAGGAAGGTGAGAACACACACTACCCAGCAGCAGCAACCACAACAGCAACAGCAGCAACAACAACAGCAGCAACAACAACAACAGCAGCAACAGAACAACCATTACCACGAACACCGTGAACACCATGCCGACGAATTGAAGCCGGTGGCAAAGAACATTGTCATGCAGGAGTCAATGGACGAGAACAAGCGTCAGATTGCTAGTCGCAAGTCAATAGAGAGATACAAGATGGGCGGTGTGTTGGGAGAGGGGGCGTTTTCTGTGGTTTACTCGGCCGTCGACCTGGTTTCGAAAGAGAAGGTGGCGATCAAGATCATCAAAAAGTACCAGCTAGACCAGAAGCAGAGAGATAACGTCCTGAAGGAGGTGAATTTGATGAAGCAATTGAACCACCCGAACATTGTCAGGCTGATTGAGTTCATCGAGAACGAGAACTACTTCTACCTTGTCCAGGAGGTGGTCAGCGGAGGAGAGATCTTCAACCAGATTGTGAAATACACATACTTTAGTGAAGACCTCTCAAGACATGTGATCATCCAGGTTGCCGAAGCATTGCTGTACATGCACGAGCAAGTGGGCATTGTGCACAGGGACCTAAAGCCAGAGAACATCTTTTTCAAGCCAATCAAGGTGATAAAGGAAGACCACAAAACCCGCTTACAAAAGCTTAGGAAGTCCGACACAAATGCAAAGCTCGATGAGGGGAGATTTGTAATGAACTACGGAGGCGGAGGAATCGGCCTGATCAAGATTGGTGATTTCGGGTTGTCAAAACAGATTGTGCTAAATGAAAACAATTCTCTCAAGACACCCTGCGGAACCATCGGCTACACTGCCCCTGAGATCGTCAGAGACATGAAGTATTCCAAAGAAGTCGACATGTGGGCCTTAGGATGTGTGTTGTACATTCTTTTGTGCGGGTTCCCTCCCTTCTTCAACGATTCCATTGAAGAGTTGACCAAGACCGTTGCTAGAGGAGAGTTCAAGTTTCTTTCGCCGTGGTGGGACGAAATCTCCAGCGGTGCCAAGCACTGTGTTTCGAAGTTGCTCACTGTGAACCCGATGCAGAGGTACACCGTGGAGCAGTTTTTGAAAGATCCTTGGATCCTAGAATTCTTGAACAGGTCTGAAAACATCCAAGAGCAGGAGAAATTGAAGAAGAAACAGGGTGCTGCTGCTGCTACTGCTTCTAACGCTACAGGCCGCCGTAGTCACACCAATAACCCTAGTTCCAGCGTCACCACGAGTGCCACGACATTCACCCAAGGGTCTCGGTCGACATCGACCGACGGGTCCCTCACGTTTTCGTCCAGGGACACGAGTGTGCCTGCTGGTACGATATTCTCTTCCGAAGATTCAACTATTCCATGTATGAAGCGCACACCGTCCGGAATGCCCGGGTTCGAGCCTATCACCGACAGCGCTGCAACGAACACGGACAAGCCCAAAAGTGTGCAGCTCAACCCCTTCCCATCTGTGTATTCGGAGTCGTTGTTGCACATTGAGAAGGCACACGACATGGATGTGGATCACAAGGAGGGCCATTCCCATGAAGACCGCCATCACCGTGAGTATGCCGACGAAGACGCAGGCGACTATGACAGCGATGTGGAGGTTGAAGATTACAACGATGGCTATAACGGGGACGAGGACGCGCAGATGTCGAAGGACGACCAAAGCATGTACGATTACGAATACGACGGTGATTACGGTGTGAAGGGACAAGGATTCGGTGTGGAGCTGACGCAGTTCCACAACAAGAACGGGTCGACTGCGGTGGACGCCATTCCGATGCTGGAACATCACCTTGAGCCTGCGCCTGCACAGTCCAGTCTACGTGAGGAGCACAGGAACACCGAGAAGGGCAGACATTCCCACCGCTACTCTCACCACCATCAGAACCTCCACGGTGCCTCGAAGAGGGGTGGCAAGAGAAACGCCACGTCGGTGATGACGCCTGAGGTGAAGGCCATGAAGGAGATGTACGACATCTCCATTGCGGCACGGAGAATGCACGAGGAGGCGCAGTACACTCCTGGCGCGAACACTATGAACGGGTTCAACGAGCTCAATATTGTTGAGGAGAACGAGGACAGTGACGGTGTCGTGCACGGAAACCCCGTAGAGGTGAAGCTCGATGGAGGCATGAACAAGAGCAAGACGCCGATGTTCCAGTTGAACATGAATGATGCGTCGATTCTTGCGAGAAGACAGAAGAAGAAGGGCGTTATTGCTGCATGAGTGAGTGGATTTATATATTATTTTTCTTTACTTTAGAACTGGGTGCTTGATGATAGACGGAGGTATCGCATAGGTATATTATAATAATTATAAAGACAATAAAAGATAACCAAATATATAATATGTTTAAGATATATTAACTAGGGGAGGAAAATGTGAAACAAAATTATCTTTCTGCTAGAAGAAATAGTACATGACTGACTTTTAGGTTAATATTTTTTTTCTTTTCTCTCTAAGAAGCTCATAGGGAAAAAGACGAGTGAATATGAGACAACAAATGGTATGGAAGTATGGAAATATGGAAATATGGAGGTATGTATGCATGTGCCCATGATTAGAAAGAGCAGTTCAAGGAGTACTTGAGGGAACGGGTGTCGTCGAAGACACCCCAGTAAGGTTCGACGGAGGAGCCGGACGTTTCTGGCTTCCAGGACTCGTCGAAGGCCTCGAAGACAAAGGTGTTGACGCCCCAGCCTCTCATGGCGCAGACACCTTCTTTCCAGAAGGTCTGTGCGTTTTCAACGGAAGGAACGGAGGCGCCGAAATTGGAGCCCTCAGTTGGCCAGCCGGTTTCGCCGACCCAGAAGTTGATGTCGGTGGAGCCCTTGATGGTCTGGACGTTCTGCAAGGCCTGCATGATGTCGTCGAAGAAAGAGAACGTCGAGTTCTGCTGGGTCTGTCCCTGCCAGTAGGAGAAGGCGTTGGCAAAGATGATGTCCGAGGCGTTAATTGGGGCGTATGCCTCGCCGCTGACTAAAATGTTCCACGAGTCGACGGTTCCTACAGGAACGTCAGCGTAGGACTTGCCGTCCTTGTCGTAGATGCCCGCAAGGAGCTCCTTCACTTCGGTAATGTAGGACGCCAAGACGTCACCGGTGAGGTCTCCTCTGTAGAGGGCCTCTGAGCCGACCAGAACCGATGAGATCGTCGACTTGGAGATCGTTGGCAAGTACTGCTGCAATGTCTGCTTCTCCAGAGTGTACTTATCGTAGGGGGTTGGCCAGACACCCAAGGTCAAGTTGAAGCCGGCTGTCTCGGCGGCTGGCCCAATGATCTCCAAGGTGTTGCAGTCCGAGACAGAGTAGACCTTCACATGGTTCGAGTAGGTTTGCAACGTCTCGAAGTCGGCGGCGTACTCTTCGGCGGTCTTGCATGCGCCCGAGTTGTCCTTGACACCCAAGTTGAAGCCCAATGGGGCGACGGCCTCGGCGACAGGGGCGACGGCAAGGCTGATTGTGAGAGACACAAGTGAAGTGAACGAGAGCTTCATGGTGGTTTGGTGGAGGGTATAGAGGAAGTAGCTTTCTGTGTGCCGGTTGCAGCAGCGCCCAAGAAGAAGCCCTAAAACTTCCTCAAGAACAGCTCTAGATGAAGAAGAAGAAGAAACAGTCTCAGAGACGGATCCCAGGAGGAATGAGGAAGAGGCTGTCAGGCGGGCCACCGTCGTCTGCTGCGGAGCGCCGGCGAAACGGTCTCGGCTCTTCGCAATTTTCACGTCAACAAGCTAAAAATAGCGACGGAGCAACTTAGGCGAGGAGCGTTGCGGTGCACGGGTGCAAAGTGGCGACATGAATCGGCTGTCTGGCGGTTTCCCTTTTCGGAAAGCCAGTGAAGTTTTTTTTTCCAACCTTTTTTCCATCTCCTTTTCTCTCCATACCTTTTTCCTAAAGATTGGGGATGTACTGAACGGCAAGAAAGGTACAGCACACGATGGCAGACAAGGAAGCTCCTGTGACAGAGATTGAAATTAACCTCGATGCAGATACGCCGCTCTCGAAGAAGGAGCTGAGAAGAATCAAGAAGGGGAAGACGACCCTCGAGAAGATCCAGAAGAAGAAGGCCAAGAAGCTTGCCTCGGCCGCTGCTGCAGCACCGGCACCGGCAGCAGCCGCAGAGGCAGTGGAAAAGCGTTCTGGCGAGGAGGGGGCAGCGGCTGATGCCGCTGCCGGGGACGCAGCTCCGAAACAGCCCAAGAGATCCGACTTCGGGATCTGGATCGGGAACTTGTCCTTCGACACGACCCGGGACGAGCTTGTCAACTTCATCACGGCGAAGGCCGGCGCCCTTGCAAAGAGCGACATTGCGCGGGTTAACCTCCCTACCCGGGGAACGAAGAACAGAGGGTTCGCCTACGTCGACTTCCACACCGAGGAGCAGCTGGAGCACGCGCTCAAGCTGTCCGAGTCCGAGCTCAACGGTCGAAAGGTTTTGATCAAGAACTCCAAGTCCTATGAGGGCCGTCCGGAAAAGCCCGAAGGCATTACAAGCACTCTCAGCAAGAACCCGCCGTCGAGAATCTTGTTTGTCGGCAACCTCTCCTTCGACACGACGCAGGACCTCTTGCAGGACCACTTCAAGCACTGCGGTGAGATCGTCAAGATCCGAATGGCCACCTTTGAGGACTCAGGCAAGTGCAAGGGCTTTGCCTTCATCGACTTCAGAGACATCGACGGCCCCACTGCCGCCCTCAAGGACAGAACCTGCAAGAAGCTCATCAACAGACCGCTCCGGCTCGAGTTCGGCGAGGACAGATCCCAACGGAAGGTAGTCCCGAACGCCAAGAGAGCTTTCGAAGAATATGCGGCTCCTGCCGTATCCTCCTCCGCCAATGCCTCCACAGAAGCTCAGCAGCCAATTGTGAGCAAGGGGTTCCAGGAGAAGCAGGACAGACCAGCCAAGAGGGTCCACCACTCGTCTGCCAGACCGGAGGGAAGAGTCACCTCTTCCGTCGCCTTGGCAAATGCCCAAAGACAGAGCGCAGCCGTCGTGAAATCAACAGGAAAGAAAATTACATTCTAGAACACTTACTTACTATATAAACGTTGCCCATAAACCGGTATATATCGATACATAGATACTCGCTTAATCGTACCACATTTTGATCAACTCCTCCGAGACCGCAGACGGCGTCAACACACCTAAATCGGAGACCAACGCCGTTATATACTGGTGCGGAGTGAAGTCGATGTTGGCGTCCTCCAAAAGCCCGATCTCCGGATTCGTCGTGAACTCAAGCTTGTTCCCTGGAACATCGTCGGGCGACAATGGGAACATTCTCACAAACTTGTGCGACTCAGAAACAACATACAACGGCTTGTTGGCGTTCTTCGCCAGTACACCGATCTGGTACGAGCCAACGTGGTTGATGATCCCTCCACTCTCACTGACTCCTTCCGCACCCATAAACACCTTGTCCACCTTGTTCACCACAAACCCAACCTGGGAATCGTGGATAAAGCATGACGGAATGCCCAAGCTCTTGAGCTCATCCACCATGTCCTTCCCGTTCTTGCCGTCGTCAGAGCCCGGTCTGGCCTCCGTAACGAAAACACGAAATCGAACAAACTTCGACTTCGAGTATGCAAGCAACGACAACACAACTCTCGAATATGAGTGAATCAAAACAGTGTCATCATCCTTAATCAAGTGGAAACCAATCTTAGCTATCATATCCCTGCTCTCTTTCGCCCTCGAAAGGAAAAGTTGACCGTTTTCCACAAGGTGTTTCTTACATGATTCCCAATCCGAGTAAAGATGCGTGTTTCTCAAAACAAATCGAGTAAACAAATCACAGCCGGCACTCAACGAAACACTGTTTTTCACCGATACCTTAAGCTCTGTGGTGGCGTCGGATAATAGCCTGATTAATTCGGATGATGTAGATGGCTGTTTCACCTTGAGCATAGTGAGCAATGACTCAATAGCCGCAACAGGCATGGTCATTTCCGGATCATCTTCCAAAAATTTGAGATACGTTTGCTTGATATCAAATTCCGGCATCTTGTTGGGAAGTTGTCTCTTGCTCCTTCCTACGTTTTTATCCCAAGCTATATGGTGTAAGGCCTGATTTCTCCAACTACTCTGTTGTGGAGTTCAAAAAATCACATCTTCACTAACTGAAAAATTTGTCTCGCTTCATGAAATCTTTCATGTAAAGCTTCCTTCTCTTGACAAGTTATTTTCCCACTTCACATCATCTATATATATTCAGTAAGAGGAGCCCTAACTATAGTGAAGGCATAAACTAACTTATACTAATGGTGCCCAGATTGAAATGTATCCGTGGGAACTTGGCTGCTCTCACGGGTAGAAGATTTATCCATTTATCTTTCATGCCGAAGGTGACAGCACCTTCAGCATCCAACTCGGGATCGTATGAATCCGATTTAATCTTGAAAACATCAATATCCGCTATTAGAAATATAGGAATAATTGCTCATATTGATGCAGGAAAAACCACGACCACAGAACGATTGTTGTATTATTCCGGGTTGACAAATAGAATCGGTAATGTCGATGAAGGTGATACTATTACAGATTATATGACCCAAGAAAAAGACCGTGGTATAACAATCCAAAGTGCAGCTGTCACCTTACCTTGGAAAAACCATAAAATCAATGTTATCGATACCCCTGGCCACGCAGACTTTACTTTTGAAGTCACCCGTTCCCTTAGAGTTTTGGACGGTGCAGTAACTATTTTAGATGCCGTTGCAGGTGTCGAGGCTCAGACTGAAAAAGTTTGGAAGCAAGCTAAAGATCTCAAAATTCCCATCATTGCATACATCAATAAAATGGATAGAGACGGGGCAGGTTACGGAAGAACAGTGAAGGAAATTGTGGGCAGATTAGGTACGAGAGCCATACTAGTCAATGTTCCATATTTTGTCAAGGATTCGTCACAAAATATGATCTTCAAAGGAATAGTCGATGTCATCAACAAGAAATTGATTATTTGGAAAGACATAGATTTAGATGGGAAAGAAGTTGATGTTTTCGACATCTCCCATCCTACATGTGATTACCCTGACGTTCACGAAGAAATGCTAAAATGTAGAGAGGCTGTGGTCGAAACATTGGGTGAGTTAGACGAATCCATTATAGACAACTTCTTAGAAACTGAAGACTACACGCAGGTATCCATTCCATTGTTGAAGAAATCCATCCGTCAGTTGACGCTAGAAGGTAAAATTACTCCTATTCTATGTGGTTCCAGTTTCAAAAACATCGGTGTACAACCTTTGATGGATGCAATCGTGGATTATCTTCCATCACCAGTAGAGACCAGTCCACCAGATATAATTTCTAGTACCACAGGTTCCAGTTCCAACCGTAAAACGAAAAATAAGAAGATGAAGGAAAATGCTATTTCCCAAAGCTCGTCAAAGTCTGCTACCATGTCTGTGATTGACCCTAAACTTGGATGTGTTATCAATAATAATAAGAATCTTACAACCGCTTTAGCTTTCAAGGTGATTAATCACCCAAATAGAGGCTTAATGGTGTTTGTGCGTGTATATAGTGGCAAGTTACAACCTAATTCAACAATCATCAACTCGAGAACAGGGGAAAAGATCAAGATCGGGAAATTACTTGTTATGAACGGTGATTCTCCCTTGGAAGTTAAATATCTTTCTGCTGGAAATATTGGTGTTATCACAGGTACTGAAGAGATCTCTACGGGTGATACTATCATTGCACATTCATTGACTAAGAATGTCACTCAAATATCAAAGGTCGAAACAGGATTGAAGTTATTACCAATTGACATCCCTCCACCTGTTTTCTCTGTCTCTATTGAGCCTACCACTGTTGCTGATAAGAGGAAGTTAGATACTTCATTGGAAATCCTCTTGAAGGAAGATCCTTCTTTGAAATTATCTTTCGATGAAGAATCGGGACAATCCATCCTATCAGGTATGGGAGAACTACACTTGGAAATCACAAAAGATAGGTTAGTGACTGATATGAAGGTGAAGGCAGATATTGGTGATGTTTGTGTGACCTATAAAGAGACTGTTACAAAGTCGGTTGGTCCTGTTACTATCTACGAGGATGGTACAGCTTCTGCGGATGAAGATTCTGAATTACAGTTTGGGATCAGTTTATCCATTTTGCCATTTGACGGTGAAATCGATGACATGCTTGTAAATATGCATGAGTTCATGGGGAAGAATTTTGACGAAGAGACAGATGTGCATTACTTGGATATGAATACTGCTGTTGTTTTTGATAAGGATTCAATGCCTGATGTGATCAGGAAGGAGCTTTCACTCGAAAAATGGAACTTAAATTTCAGTTATAGTAAAGTCATTAATTCCATGTTATCAGGTGCAACAGGTGCATTACAAATGGGCGGTAGGTTGGCTAGAATGCCAATACAAAACATAGTCGTGTATGTTGATAAGTGGTATCTCCCTGAGGTGAAAGACGTGAATAGTGTCAGTCCGATGATTAAAGTAACCAGAGAAGCAATAAAAGCATGTCTGGGTCAACTCAAAGATGAAGATTTCACAATATTGGAACCTATAATGAATGTTCGCACATATGTCTTGGAAGCTGATATCGGTAATGTTTCACAAGATTTGATGAGTGTGCGTAATGCGAAAATCATGGGTATTGAGAATGAAAATGAAGTTAGCACCAATAATGATGCGCATGATCTACACTGGTGCAAGAAGCAGATGGCCGAGACATATGTGCCATTTGATGCAACCATGCAGTATTTACAGAATAACAATGGAGTCAGTAAGATGGTTATTAGTAGTGAGGCGCCACTACGAGAGATGATTGGATATTTGAGCAAGTTACGTTCTTTAACAAAGGGACGTGGTCTGTACGATATGGAGTTAAAGGGCATGGAAAGGGCCAGTTTGGATCGTGTGAGACAAATTCTTGGCAATTGATCAAACATGTATATAAAAGTTGTATATGATATATAACAGAGAAACTGAAGATAATGATTATGATACGTTGGATATGATATGATGACTAGGGTAGTAGAGGGGATGAAGGGAATAAGACAGTAGGCATTATTCATGTGAAAAAAAGACTAGAATTTCTTCTTCTTCTCATCAATTGACAACTCACCTGCACCGGTATTGACAATCAATAAAAGACCACCGACGATGCTCAAGGTCTGAAAGAACTCGTATCTGAGGTAATCCCTTCTTGTGTCCTTGTAGGAGTAAGTCCAGTAGTGGTTAGTCCAGCAATTGTGGACACCCAAGAGGAAGGTCAATATGATGGCGGCAAACTTGGTTTTGTAGCCGATGGCTATCGAGACACAGGAGAGGAAACCGATCAGGATGATCAACGAGTTCATAAAGGACCAGGAAATCGTCATGGTGAAGGTAAAGAAGAGGACTAGCAACATGATTCTGCCTGCCAAGAGGAAGTATTTCTTGTTATAATCCTTTGTTTCAAGCATCGGTAGTCCCGGCATGGACAAGGATCTCTTGTCGATGACCAACGAGTCGGACAAGGACAAGAACAAGCCGCCAATGACACTGATGTTCCTCAAGAAGAAGGAAGGGTCGAAAAACAAGCCGTAGGCTAAACCTTGTAGTAAGACAATTGAGATCAAGATCAAGGAGGAGACCATTGGCTGTTTACGTAAGATGACCAAAATTGAGCCTGAAACCATGCCAACGATGTTCAAAAAGAGGAAGAGCTTGACCACCCATTCGTATAAATGACGATAGGTCGCAAGGTAGTAGACCTGTTCCTTCCACTGCGAGGTGATTCTCAAGGAGTCTTCAAGGAAGGTTGCCACGATCAAGAAACGGCCGATCGCTGGCACGTAGGGTTTGGCAAAAGACAGATAATGGTCTAGGAAGTCGTCCAAATCGTCCGTCAGCTTTTCGAACCGCTTGACGGCCGGGTGGTCGGACGGAATCAAGTTGTTAATCACGTCAAGTGGCGACGACGACTTCTTCACGGAGTGCGGGATGTGGTGGTTCTGCATCGCAGGCAGTCCATTCTGCGGTTGGTAAGGATTTCTGCCGCCGAGATTGTTACTGTTGGGGTTGTTGTTGTTGTTCGGGAACTGGCTTCTTCTGAAAGACATGATGACGGTGTGCGCTCTGTGCAGTACCTTCTCAGAGCAAACGGATGTATAGAGAGCCCGCCAGAGCCCTTCCACACCGATGCAGGAAAGAGAGCCTGGGAGAGATTGTTGCATCTGAGATGGCTTTTTGTTATTGTCCAGCTGCTCGATCTGGTAATTTGACAGCTGTTCGAGTGGAAACTTCCACCACAACAGCCCTGGATGTCGTGACCCGGCGGGGAAGCGGTCATTACGCCGATCGGCGCAACTCTCTTTTTTTTTTGTTTTGCCTTGCTTTTTTCTGTTTTTTCCGTGCATGTCTTCGCTCTCGTGGGCTCAGTAGCGTCTTTCCTGTTTTCGTCGTCTTCCATGCACAAAAGCTGCGTGCAGCGAAGAAAAACGGTGTTTTTAGCCCTGGCGAGGGCCTGTCAGCTGCTGTTTTGGGGAAGTTACCGGCTTCTGCGTGTGCCTGACAGCGTGGGGAGCCGGCACGTTGGATTGCTGCACGAGCCGACGTCTATGCCCCCGTTGTCTTTCGCCTGAGCCCTGGAAAACATGCAAAGCGAAAAGGTCTAGACAGGCTATATATAGGTGAACTTGCCCCTGGAACGGACAGGTGGGCTCAGTGTGTTCTTCACCGCCCTGGTGCACATACAAGGCTATACACATACACGTACATACACACACCAGTGTGTGAGCTGCAACCACAGATCTCCGATATATGTCCAATTGCATGCAATTGAAAGTGCGTGTGCTTCGATCTACCCAGTTGTCTGATTCCGAGAACACAAGAGACTTAACCACGTGGACGTTTACATGCTAGCGAGTTTGCTCAATCCGGTGGAGGGAGACGGGGCAAACGAGAGTCTTGAAGAGCATAGCAAGGAAGGCGAGCGCAAAGATAGCGACAGCAGTGGCAACGTCAACATAGATGGCAGTAGCAACGACGATAGGGTGGAAAGCAAAGGAAAGAATGAGCTCACGCCTGAGGCAAAGTTGGAGAGCAGCAGAAAGAGGAAGCAGGGGAAAAGATCCAGGACCGGGTGTCTGACGTGCAGGCGGAGGAAGAAGAAATGTGCCGAGGAGCGTCCCGTGTGCCGCCACTGCCACAGGTTGGGCCTGGCGTGCGTGTGGGAGAATCCGCCGGCGTCTGTGCTGCCCCCCTTGTCGGCATTTCCGCTGTCTGGGCTCCCAGCCTCGTCGGCGACCTCTCTCTCCCCGATGTCTGTGCCGTCAACAGACTCCATGTCTCACCACCCTGCGACCCTGCACAGGTCGTCTCTTAGCAGTATCTATCGATCCGCCAACATTCCGCCTCCGACCCGTAGTTACGCCACCGTTGACCAGTTCAGAGGGTCGCCGGAAGAGATGTATGTCGAAGGCATAGGGTACGTGAAGGTTCTGAGAGGGAAAATTGAGACCCGAAAAGGAGACAAATAGAAGAAATATAGAACAGAAATACCAAGCACAGGGATAACACATACAGAGCACATTACAGCATAATTCACAGCATAAGTAGCTGTAGCTAGTGAACGGCGTATTTGTTTCTTCTTCTTCTTTTTAAACTCCATGACAATGGTAGGTAACTATACCGGTACTGCTAGAGATAGCAATAATAGATAGAGTCGATCGATTCCATATGTGATTACGTAAGAGACTGGATGTCTGGCTGGGCGCTCGCTTCCACCTTGATCTCCCGTGCACCACTTTCCACCTCCTTCTTTTTTGGAATCACAACCACCCTCAATGGGGCAAATGAGAAGGAGATGAATCGACTGTTGGAGTACAACAATAGACGATAAAAGTGTGCATATAGTCTCCAACTTGGGTAATTGACTGTCAAGCAGTGACGGTTGTCGAAACAGAACAATGTCGTCCGTTTCCATACCTCCATACGCCTCCTCCCGTAAGCGATCCTCTTCGAAAACACAACAAAACTTCCATCCAATGAATTCAACCTCGATATCAGAGTTGACTTCACTTTCATCACTAGACGATAACGATCATAATGGTTTGATCAATGGGCAGGCAAGCCATGCTGGTAATGGAGATATCCACGACTCCGAAGTCCCATTGGACTTAAACTCAAATCTAAGTCCTCAGTTGTCCAACCCATCCTCTCTCTCTTCATCAAGTGATGTCTCGAGTTTCCCATCCTCAATCGCTTCGGAAGCCCAAAGATCATCCAAGCCTCCCAAGCCTCTTTCCTTGATAACAGATATCAATCAAAAGGATCACAGTAATGTAGTCACTCCAATCGTGACACAGAAACTCATTCCTGCAAACCAGCAGCCGCCTAAATCTATCCTATCGAGGAAACCACTACCTACAGACAATTCGTCGCTGTCGAAGCCCAAGATCATCACGAGCAACAATAACAACAACAACTACAATAATAATAATAATAATAATAATAATATCACCAGCAACAGCAATATCAGCTCGAAATCAAGCAGCAGCAGCTCACCAGTCCCAAACCTCAAGAAATTCGTTCACGTGGTCCGACTGATCTCTCCAGACCAGCCTGATGAATACCTCAAAGTTTTGAATATACCTATCTACCCAGATACTTTGAAGATTGGACGGCAAAATACTCCCAAGACGAGTAACAAGATCACGGATGGGTATTTTGATTCTAGAGTTTTGAGTAGAAACCATGCCGAATTGTTCATAAAAGACAATCAGTTATATATTAGAGATCTCAAATCATCAAACGGCACATTCATCAATGACTCAAAGCTGGAGCCATACAAAGACTACAAGCTGTCAATTAATGATAAAATTGACCTAGGTACTACATTGGAAAGTCAAATGGCACATAAAAAAATCACTTGCATCATCAAAGAGTTTGATTATATTAGTTTGAAAAAATTCGATAATTTGGTTGAGGAAATAAATAACAAGGATGATTTGATTACCAAGAAGATGGAATTGTTCAATAACACGTTTGATGCTCTATTATTTGGTGAGATAGTTGATGATATTGTCTTAGGTATTGATGACTCAAATTCGTGCGATTTGAATTTGAACGACGATTTGCTAGATCTGATCATGTCTGATAAAAGCAGAAGTCAGGCTGATAGTAAAGCAGATACCAAGGCAAAATCTAAGTCTTCCTCAAAGCAGTCAAAGTTGGATACAAATTTTTTTCAGGGCTTGGATCTCAAGCCATCACAGACCCCACAAGATGTTGTTAAAAAATTGATAACCGCAGTTAACAATGAATACATCCAACAGCAAAGATTGAAAGAAATGAACATGTTCCTGAAAAACTATAATAACTCAATAGCTGGCTCGCATAGCACATCTGTTTTCAATTTGTATGATAAACTTCTCAAAAATGAGAAAGGCAGTGTTAATAATGTTACCGGCAATAGAAATAGTAATGATAATAATAGTAACACAGGTAAATCTATGATCTCTACCCCTCCTTTATCTCCCACTCAAAAACAACTGAAATACAGCCGTATGGAAGATCAACTCAAGAATTCAATTGCTGAACTTGATATAGCACGTAAGCATTTATCGACGGCAAAGTCCAACGAATCAAAAATGAAAAAATTCGGAATTGAAAATGAAAACTTGAGGAAGCTTTTAGGATCATCTGAAAGCCGCATAAGTGAATTGGAAGATCAGTTGAAGACTGTCTCTCAAACCAATGAAATCAAAGACTCTCAGCTAGGAAGGCTGCAGGATGAACTTCAGCAGCTTAAAAAAAAACAGGAACAAAAGGAGACGGACTTGAAGGAAGTCTTGGACCCCAAAGCGGTTGATGTATACAAAGAGGCCGAAGTAAGACGTCGAGATGATGAGCGACATACAGAAAATGAAAGCACCGATAAAGAAGGGAGTATGACAAATAATGTCAAGCAACTGCTGCAGGAGCTGTCTTCGGGTATTGTCAGGTATAGTGGCTGGATTATCCTTTCAGTAGCACTTGTCTACTGCACAGGTCCAATAAGTATGAAGGGTATTACGGAACTCGTTTCTCATTAGTTGTTCTAATCGTCAACATTATTGTCATCATTTATGGTTGATATCCATAAATTGGAGACGCAATGAATTAATTATTATCCACGGTCAACCCTTGATAAGAGGTCATACTATCTATTATCAAGTCTAATTTATTTTCTAGAAATCACAACACTCTATAATCAAGCCTATGTAAAAAAAACAGGTTTAATGAAACTCACATCAAGACATGTTTGCTAGTTACACATGTGCAATATGATCAATCATTTTGAAAGCATCAGAAAAGGATAGGTCTTGTATATCTATTACATTCTTTTCAATGCGCATTTTATAATCGTCCTTCCCCGGTAAATTCATCATATATGAGTCCATTCTCAATCTCATTGTATCGCACAAGATATCCGCTAGCCTTTCTACATCCAGATCTGCTGGTAACCCATTGAGCTCCTTTTCTATACTCGTCTGGCGATAACCTTCCAGACCACACATGACAAAATCGGGATTGTTCAAGTATTTCAAATCAGTAGAAACATTAATGCTTAGCCCATGAGAAGTTACGTTTCTTTTTATGTTGAGTCCGATACTTGATATCTTTTCTTCCTCTCCCTCCCCTTTACTTACCCACACTCCAGTGTTCTCTGTTTTGCATACGTTAGTCACTCCCACGTGGGAAAGTGTGTTCATGCTGCATTCCTCAATATAATTAACAAAGCATTTGGAAGACAAATTCTTCCAAAGTTTCAAGTCCCAGATAAAGTAAGCAACTAGCTGCCCTGGACCATGATACGTCACTTGGCCACCACGATCCGTTTGTACATACGGCACACCAGCACTAGTCATTTTGACTTCCTGAACATCATTCTTGTCTCCTGAAAGGAATGGAATGTTGGTGGCCTTTTTTGAATCCCGTTCTCTCTTTCCACCGGTATAAACCGATGAAAATTCAAAGGTCAGAATTGTAGGATATGCCTGAAAAATAGCTCTTGAGCTCTTTTGGGCTAGCTTGAACTTAATATGTTGGTCTAAAATATAGTTTTGAATCTTGTTTCCATCCGTGTAATCTGTAATACCCTTGAAGTGTATGTGTTTTGCTGTAGTCGCTTGTGAAAGTTTCTCGGGGTTAGGCGGAAACCTAGCCGAACAAGACTCCGCTATCCTTCCAGCAAATGTTGAGAAGCATACCAGCTGGACAACCAGCCCACCTGAAATGTGTTTGTTAAACCTTTTACTTATATTGCCTGCGAGCATCTCCTTGTCAGGTAAATTATAATAGTGATGTGATACCTGTCCAGAAGCTTCCGAATAACTTTTTTGTCAGATGAAAGCAAAACAGGGAATGCAGACGCGTCTGCACTCAAAAGCATGATTTGATCCTTCGATCTCTAGTATGTCTCTTCGAATGCAGTATATGTCTTGCGAAAGGGATTCGGATTATCGGCATATCAATGAAAGTCCTATGTGTTGCTGAGAAGAACAAGATTTCTAAGAGTGTTTCTGCTTCCCTTTCACGGAATAACTTTCAATCCAGAAATACGAAAAGTAAATATGTCAAGAACTACAGCTTCAGGTTCAACTTTCCTCAATGGGGGGACTGCGACGTAATTATGACAGCAGTTTCAGGTCATATCATGCAGAAGGAGATTCCAAGCGATTATGGTTGGGGAAAAGTACCCAACGATTCGCTGTTTAAATGCCCCATAGTCACAAGATATGGTGATGATAACGCCAAAAAGATCGCCGAAAATATCTCAGAACTTGCAAAGAGTTCAGATGTTTTGATGATTTGGACAGATTGTGATAGAGAAGGGGAATATATCGGTTGGGAAATATTGAAAGCTGCTCAAGAAGGAAATTCTTCTTTCACTCTCGACAATGTTTATCGTGCCAGGTTTTCTCACCTTGAAAGTAAGCATATTTACAGTGCTGCATGTAATCCTGTTCGATTGGATAAGTTGGCGATAGACGCCGTTGATACAAGAATGGAAATCGATCTACGAACAGGATACTGCTTTACACGACTTTTAACTGACTCTTTTCGTAATGTGATAAAGTCTGATAGTGTTGACGATGATAATAATAATGGAAACTCCACAAAAAATAAGAAAAAGAATGACAAAATGATAAGTTATGGTAATTGCCAGTTTCCGACTTTGGGTTTCGTTGTTGATCGATTTCGGAGGATAAAGTATTTCAAAGAGGAAGAATTTTGGGGAATAGATCTCAACTTAAAGAAGGATCGTAAGAAATTTCCTTTTATTTGGGAACGAAATCGTTTGTTCGATAGGCTACAGACAGTATGCATCTACCAAAATTGCATAAACGAACAAAGTGATAATGTCGTTGTGAAACATGTTTCGACAAATCCGACCACTCGATATGCACCTCTCCCCTTGACAACAGTTGAGCTACAAAAGGATTGTTCAAGGTATTTCAAATTTAGCGCCAAGGACACATTACAAGTCGCAGAAAACCTTTATACTAAGGGTCTAATTTCGTATCCACGTACAGAAACTGACAGTTTTCCACGTAGTATGGATTTCAGGCATTTTATAACCATGCAGACTGCTTCCTCGGAATGGGGAGAATATTCGTCATCACTTTTGAATGAAACAAACCATAAGTTTCGGGTACCAAGGCGTGGTAAGCACGATGATGAAGCACATCCTCCAATTCATCCTGTTGGTTATGCCGATAATCTGACAGGTAAAGAGAAAACTATTTATGAGTATGTTGTCAGGCGATTTCTTGCGTCTTGCTCGTTGGATGCCACTGGTTCGATGACCAGTATCAAAGTGCAATGGGCTACGGAAACTTTTCATAGCACTGGATTGGTTGTTTTGGAGCGTAATTATTTAGATATATTCAAGTGGGACCATTGGGACAGTTCTAAAAAGGGGTTACCCAATGTGGCAGTTGGTGAACATATTCAAATTTCGGATGCAACGATTTCTTCAGGTAAGACTGCACCGCCTCAGCCATTGACTGAAACTGAGTTGATCTCATTGATGGATGTGAATGGAATTGGTACAGATGCCACCATTGCTGATCATATTGATAAAATTCTTACAAGGGAATATATTATAAAGCAAAAGCTAGGATCGGGGAAATCATCAAAAGAAGTTTTTCATCCAACTATCCTAGGTTATGGGCTTGCAGATGGGTTTGGTAAGTTAGGATTTAACAATATATCTTTAACAAAGCCTTTCATGAGAAAAGATATGGAAAATGACCTGGCTGACATCTGTCAGGGATCAAAACCAAAAGGCCAAGTTTTGAAAGAGACTCTTGATGTTTATCGAGATGCTTACACTATCACCGATGAAAAAGTGTCAACCTTGGTGAATGCATACAAAACGGCATTAAACCACTCACGTTCATAACTGGAAGCGAAAACTGCAGTTAACTTTTCTACTTAAAAATATATATTTGTACAGATAATTGTTTGTTCCAGCAAAAGAGAGATAGAACAATTACTAGCAAAGTTCAATAGGTGGTGGAATATCAGGCACTTTACCTATTTGGAATGCGTTTGACTTAAAAATCGCCAATATCTCTTCACTGTTAATATCCTCCACCTTGGTTTGTTCTTCTCCTAGATCGCTTTGTTTAAACCCTGCACTCCCTCGACTTCCGAAGTTATTTCCACTCATTCCACCAAATGGAGATGCTTGTGAATTGTTCTGAAACACGTTGCTTGAATTTAATATTCCTCCGTTATTATTTACAGAGTTGGCATTTCCAAATGGAGAATTATTGGATATCGTTGGGTTGCTTCCAAAAGGATTTGAGTTACCGCTGGGTGCACTAGCTCCAAATGGATTGCCTATATTTGAAGAGCCAGGTACAGCGGCGTTCGGGGCAGTAGATGCAGAGGTTGCAAACGAAGACTGTCCAAACCCTGAGTTACCAAACCCTGAGTTACCAAACCCAGATTGACCAAAGCTAGAGCTTCCAAACGCAGAAGCTGTTGGGGCTGCAGCTGAGGTATTTGTAGAGGGCACAGATGCTCCAAACGGATTTGCTGTACCCAAAGATGAAAATGGAGATGCTCCAAAGGGGTTTGAGGTGGTGGTCGAACCAAATCCAGAAGACCCAAAGCCCCCAGCTGGTGTACTACCAAATCCAGTCTGGCCAAGCGGTGAGGATGTTTTGCCAAATGTGTTATTATTGGCGCCGTTAGCGTTAGAGTTGGCCTGTAAACTAGCAAACGGCGATGAATTTAGACTTTGGCTCCCAAATGCGCCTCCACCTACAGTTGCAGGGTTGAATGCACTATCAGATTGGGTACTTGCTCCTCCTCCAAAAGGATTGGATTGCTGGCCAAATGGATTACTCGTTATTGAGCTTACGTTGCCAAATATGCTGTTCGAGGTAGTGGACGTAGCGACTGGAGCATTGATGTCGATTGGTGGTATTAGGGGTTTCGGATTAGAAGCGGGGTTTTGAACCGCAAGCTGCAAATATCTAACAGCTCGCTGAGTATTTGATTTCAAATTATTGGTAGAGTCTGTCATATCTTTGCGTCTATTGCTGATTTGCTGCTCATATTGTGGAATGGAGTTGTTGTTTCTGGCAATGTAGTATTGTAGTCTGTCTTCTTCGTAGGAAAAATCTCTCTGAGGAAGAATATTAATCTGAACAGGAGGCTTCAAAGAATATGAAGTGAATATGTGATTACTTACTGAAAGCATCTCCTGTAACTCATTCATGTCATTTCGAATCTCCGCTTCACGCCGACCCATTGATCTTGGATCGCAGAACTGTTGAGGTGTTTCATTAGCAGGTGGGTTAGCACTGTTGTTGCTGTTATTGTTGTTGTTATTGTTGTTGTTGTTGTTATTGTTGTAACCTGTACTATAGTTGTTATTGTTTTTACCACGGTTGTTGTAATTATTGTAGCCACTGCTGTAATTGTTGTTGTTGTTGTTGTTGTTGTTGTTGTTGCTATAATTTCCAATATTACTGCCGAAACCAGATTGTGGAGGGTGATAAAATCGGCAATTATTACCATACGAGCAGTGGCCCTGTTTGTAAAATTTACACACAGCTGGCCTTCCTGACATGATAAATATTGCTTTGTGCTTGTCTATGTAACTACCCTAGTCCTGGATCACAAGAACAAAGAGCTGAGTTCGGTCAACCGTCAGCTTTATAAAGAGTTATTTTGCCGGTAACATGAATTTGACATTTTTTTGCGTACGAGAATGCGATGAATTTGTTCGAAGCATCTGCGACAACACTTTAGCTTCTTGCGCTAGATTGCGGGGAAGTCAGTAGGTTAATGCCAGCTCCACTAGCCAATGGTGCAAGGAAATTATATCTGTATACATTGTGGGTCATCTATTCCTGCCCTATATGAGCGCTACGGAGGAGGACATATCCGATTATCCTTATGTCAATATTGCAACAACGTTGCTGATAAATACGTTGAGTACGACAATGTGCTTCTTTTCATCGATTTGATTTTGATTAAGCCATGCGCCTATAGACATACTATATACAATGTGTTTTTATCATCATCATCTGAGCAAGAAAGCTTTGAGCAAAAGAACAGAATTGTCATTCCGTCAGGAAGTAATTCAAAAAGTCATAAAACTTCGAAAGCCGTGACAGAACAGGTTTCATTGTCGTCATCAGTCGATACTTTGATGTCGCCAACCGAAGTAGAGGGATGTTTCAGGTCCGGCACATCCCTAATACCACTTGTGTTCCGATTAGGGATTCTCATGCTATTATTCGAGGTTTATGTCACCTGGGCCTATCATGAGAAAAGCTTTATGGAAAAGGCAGATCACACCTCATTGATAATATCTTTAGTGCTCAAGGGACCCATACAATACATATATTTCCTTTCAACCACTCTTTTGCAAAATATCTTGCTGTGTGTCAGTTTATCATACTATGGTCTTAGATGGCTTCCATTTCCAACATGCAAACCAGAAATCTCTAGTGATACGCCTACTTCTACAGATACATCCGTCAATTCTACACCATTTACATCTAGATCTCCTTCCCCATCCCCGAAATCTCCCAAATTGAATAGTCCTCAAATGACCCATTTGAGAATCCCATCACACCAGCTTTGTGAGAAGCGATTAACGGCTTCATTTATTTCAACTCCTCAATTGAAAGCTAAGCAATCTGCTCTATCTTTTGCTGGAGAGTACATACCTCAGCAATATCCGGATTCCTTCCTCATGAGCTCGAAGCCAACGTTCAAAAAGATTTCTGGAATCATGATCACCACGGTCTTGATCTCCAATATCATCAAGCTATTCCCCATAGTCATGCTTATATGGCCTTATGATCCACCTATTTTGCATGCTACTCGTTTGTTAGTACGGATAGTGCACATATTTTTACTAATAGAAGCGTTATACATTGTGCTCATTGACCCGAAAAATACAAAGAGAAAATCAAGGAAAAGGTGTTCCTCCTCAAGCTCAAATGACTATTACAGAGTCACAGCTGTTGTTTTGGTAAGTGAGTTGACGAGAATCGTTGTCTCTCATATAATTATTGTATTTGTTGCATCAGCCATCTGGGGAGTTTCTGTAAGAGAAATCGGACTTGATGACTGGAAAATGTTGAAAGTAGGTATACGCATGCTGGAAGAGCTTGGCGATTATATTCTGGGTGAAGTTTAAATTAAGCATTAAAGATTATGAAAATAGAGTTTAGCTGAGTCGTATTCTTTTTACAAACCAGCTTGATTTATTTCGCTTGTTATTTTTTTGCGTTGAACACCATCACTAGTCCATACTAGGATCCATGTATCGCCAACAGTGGTTGAACTTGCGTTGCCCTTTTGAATTCCAATCCATGGACCCTCAAGGTTTCCGACCAGCGGAGGATACTCATAGCTTTGGTTTTGTTCTCTTCTCTCATCAATAGTAGTTGGTGATTTATTTTTCTTCGATGGGCTTTCTCTGGTGTTTACAGTGGCCCCGTTGAAATTGTCACTAGGAGCATTCTCTTCCCATGCATAGTCAGTTGAATGGCTGCCTCCATCATTAGGAGAGGATGGATCGCTATAGAATCCATTGTGTTGTCCCACATTATGAAAATCATATATTGAGGAAGTATTTTTGTTGTTGGCATTATTGGTATCATCAATCTCTATTGCTCTTAAGGCAATGAAAACACTCAATGGCTGTAGCTTATCTTGAAAGTACCACAATATCATCAAAGTTATCAGCGGTAACGGAGCCAAACACATTGCTAAAACCCAAGACTTTTCTAAAACTAATGATCCGGCAACAGTCAATTGGAATAGTAATAATCCTAATATAACTCTGCGGAATATAATAGGCATGACTTTACCTGTTGAATGTTGAGGATGAACGTAGTTGTAGACCAAATTAAATTTATAAACGTAATACCCTATAATGAAATATATCAATCCTGCGCTTACAATCTTTGTTGAAATGACAGAATAGATTAGGGTGATCACGAGAGTCAGAAGCGGGTGAGGAAGCTGTAGTCCGAAGTTAAAAGATGGAGGCTGGAAAAGGTATGTCAGTTCACGTGCTGTTGGATTTCCCCTCCAAAACAATGAGTTAGAAGGCTTAAGGTTATTATGAGTTAACCAAAAGAAGATAAACTGGAATATTCTACCAATAGGTAAAAGTTTGAAAGGCATCAAGCCTATTCCCTGAAGAACTATTGTATCAACATAAAAGGAAGAAAGTCCTCGTAAGGACTGAGCCAATTGCAAAGCCAATTTTTTGGAGTCGGATAAGTAACCCCAGTAGTTGGATGCAGTTCCTGCCATTGTGAAGACAAGGAAGAGATTGACAAACACGTAGAAGAAATTCTTGGAGACAACTGAGAGTTCTTCTTCGCCGTGAGAAATAAACCCTTGCTTTGAAGATAGCCAGACATACAAAAAAGGGATCAGGCCATTCAACAGGGTATACAAATAAACCGGTAGCAAGTCGATGACGATTTTGGATGCCCATTCATGCTTCAATAGGAAATGCGCCAAGTCGGGCCAGAACTTTTTGATGGATTTCATGTTGAGAAGAGTAGCAAGGTAACCAACGGGGAAAATAAAGATAACTCCCAAGATACCTGTGATGACTGTTATGTAATATATTTTCAGCTTTCTCGAACGGCTTGGCAGAGTGGCGTTTTCCCATATGATGTCAGCGGGGGCCGGAGCTGGGTTTGAAATCAAATAGCCAATTCTCGGGTCCAAAACAGCCTGGGCTAGGGTCTGTGCGGTTGCCACTGAATCCATCGTGACAAAGGCGGTTGGGGTTGCAGGATAATGATATTTCCTTGCATTTTTTATCTCTTCATCGATGATCGAAAGCTGATTTGTATAGTAATCTATTGCGTCGACTTTCTTTCCGAAAAGGCCTAAAAATCCCAACTTCACGTTTGGACGAGTTTTTAAGGAGGAAATGGATGCGCTACTGCTGAGCGTGCTATTTAGCGTGGTCTGAGAGAGGCTCATGTTCCCGTCCTCCATATTTTGGCTATCGTTGAAAACGTTATTTGTGTCATCTTGAACGAAATCACGATAGCGGGTGGTCTCCAACCGTATACTATCCTGATTGCTCGTGTCGCTGTTATTCAAGTTGCTCGTATCAAAGTAGTTTGACCAGTAGAATTCTAGATTTTCGACGACGTGTGCCCTGCGGTCGAAGAGAGAGTCTAGCTTTTTCCATTCCTTGCAAATCACGATCTTCTCCACCTTGCCGATGTGCAAATTCTCTATCACCTCCTTCAAAATCCGCTCTGTTCTCATTTCGGGCGGAATACCCGACAGCCGTATGGTTCGGTCTGTGATCGAGTTCTGCTTGCCTAAAATCTCCTGGCGCTTCCTAATGACTGTCCTTGCGTGTTTAATGAGGTAATGACAAGTAACGTAGGTGAAAAGATAAGTGAACACAACGTAAATCAGAAGATAGGTGCGGTACCAGGCGACTGTTTCGTTTGGGTCCTTGCTAAAACTGTCGAGCTCGCCTCCGTCCCCGTCGCCCTGGTCGTACTGGCCAGTAAAGTAGAACCTGATGGGTGAAATAAGGAACGTTGCAAACAGCCAGCAGATGGACAAGATCTTGATGGACATCTTGAAAAAGCCCAAGAAAACGTATGCATCCAAGCCGGCAAAGTCAATGATCTCCTCGTCCGTAATCCTGTGCAACGTCGCCAGTGATCTGAGGAAGGACTTATTGGAGATGTTGAGAAACGGCTTGGTGAAAACGCTGTGTCTCGTGCTCCCATTCCCAGCGGCCTCGCCCGCAGCACTGGAGTCCGCAAAGGTTCCTATCTTGTTCAAGAACGACAGTCTCGCCATGAAGATGTGCGGGAACCTGTTCCGCAAAAGCGCAAATGCCGTGATGGCGGAAAGCCCCAGAGTCGACGCCACGAGCAACTGCGTCGAAAGCAGCTTGGAGGAGGGCGGATCTCTCAGGTTCCCCGAGAGAGCACTCCATTCGGCCGTGTTCTGCATATCAATATGCTGTCTCGCTACAGCGGTCTGGCCTCTACAACAATCCTCTTGTCTGGTTGGTGGTCTGGATCGTCCTGTTATTATCACCACTTCTGGCCAGATTCATGTTCCAAAAAAAGTTCACGATTACGTTAGCATTTTGGGCCGATCGGCGTGTCGGCCTTTTTTTGAATTTTTTTCTCATTTCCCTCGCAATTTTCGTCTCTGAGGAAGTGGTGATTTCCTTAACGGCTCTTACTCTCGTCTTTCTCTTCCTTCTCCCTCCCTGCCTCTGTTCTTTGGAAGGTGTGTTTCCGGGTGCCCCTGTGCTATTGTCTCCGTGCAACCTGCCGCCACCACCCGCAGCCCGATACTGTTACACATTGACTGTGTCTACAAGGTTCCCCACCTGTTCGAATATGGCCTCGGACCCCACCGTGTTCACGCCGGCGCTTGCACTAGAGCCTGAACCCACGCAGACCATGTCAGTACAGGATATTGACTCGATCATCAACACCCACAAGGCCAGCATCCGCGAGATTCTGGCCAGCACCAACACCATCGCAGACCCATCGTTGCTCCAGGGAGCGTTGTCGTTCTGTCATTCGAAGTTCACTGCCTACATCCTGGACATCTTGGCAACGGAATACAAAGAGCTGGTGTACGATGCAAGTGACAACAAGGACGATAAGACCGGCAGCACAAGCCCCACTTCCGCCTCAAACCCCAACGTAGAGCTAAACTTCAACCTCGACAGTGCGAACTCGGTCGGAAATATCGTGGATAGAGTTTGGATCGAAATTCACCACCCTGCCATCAAGTACTTCCAGTCTACGTTCTACCAGCTGAACAAAAACTTGAAAGAGCACAGCAACAATGCCGCCAACAACAACAGCAGACAGTATTCAGGCAACAAATCTTCGAAATACAACTCCAACAATGGCAGCTCGCAGTCGTTTGTCGAGTATCGGAAGCTTTTCGACAGGTTTGTCAAGTTTATTGCCAAAGCTTACGAATTCTATTTTTTCATCTTGAAGTCGATCCTCAATACCTACGACTTGACGATCTACATTCCGGTGAAAAAGCTTTGTTCGACCTTGAAGATCAATTTGGATTCGGTCTCTGACTCGAAGGATACGAGGTTGCACTTGCCTGACTCAAATCATTTGGTTTCTTCAATTGTTTACCTGACCCACAAATGTGTTTTGTTCATTGGAGATTTGTCAAGATATCGGACTTTGATTGCAAAAACTTACCTACCGTCGACATCTATTTCCAAGGAAGACAATAATAACTACTCGAAATCCATAGAACTTTATAAATTATCGTTATTGATTCTACCTTCCTTGGGTGATCCTTACAACCACATTGCAATTATTGACAACTTGAAAGATGATAAATTCAACGTGGTCTACAACTTTATTAGGGCTTCCCTGACTTCTTCTCCGTTAACAATTGCCTACTCCAACTTGTTGAACTTATTAAGCAAACATCCAAGAACAAACTCAATTCTAAGAAAGTTTGAGCACCTAAACTCCTTGGATAGAAATTCAATCACTAAGAATGATAGATTGGGCTTATTGAAGGCACAGTTTTTGATTTTGTTCAATTACAACCTACTACCAAATAAATGGAAGTTGAAATCGGGTTACCTTATCTCGGGCCACTCGATCAGTCTAATTGAAAACGATTTCTATTACTTGCTCTCAACTTTGGATTTCCATAAACAGATCTTTAATGATTTCTATTTCAAGCAGTTTGTAATTTTGACAGGAGGTTTCGAACTATTGATAGATTCAAGTAATCTAGATGATCCAAAACTAAGTCACTCGCCTGAAATCATCTCAGACTATCTAAGTTTCATGTTCAGATACATGGAAACTTTTTTGAAAATCTGCATTTTCATCTGTGATGATAATAAAAAAGATTCAAAGGACGGCAGCGAAAATACCTCAGAAAAGGACGATATCAGTCAAAACTTTTCTATCTCCTTTTCCACTTCACTGCTACCTGTTATCAGACTTCTGCTTTGTTGGTTCAACGAAAGAGAAATTGCTAGGTTTTATTTGCAAAACTCAAACGAAGTTTCATATTTGTTATCAACTTTGATCAACAGATTGATCAACTATTTCGATGAGCAAAAGGTGGATCTAGTTTTAGAACTCATGTCGATGACAAACGATACGAATATCACTTTTGATTCCATCTTGACAAGAAAGCCGGTACGTCAAAGATTATTCAAAGAAGACGTAGCCCTGAGAGAATTCAAGCCTGTCAATTACCTTTTGACCGATTTCAATGATTCGCACTTATATCGGAAGGATCCTGAGTCGGTTTTAGCACTGATTGGTGAGTTACCCGAATTCTCCATTCCAGTTGAAAGCAAAGACAAAAAGGAAAAGAACAGCTTGGTTGGGGTCAGTACCAAAATTAACGATAATTTGTTACGACTAGTGGCTATCATTGTTTTAGGAAAAAAGTTGATTCTTGAAAATACCAATGATATCAAGTGGGTTGATGAAATAAACGATGCTGATACTGACAAGACTGAAAATAAAAGTCATAAACTTTTAGGTTCACTCATTATTCCAAAACAAGTTAACCTAGAGATCATCGAACAAGTCATTTCTAAAGCTAACAATAGTAATAATGGTAGCAATAGTAATATCAACAGTAAGACCAAAGACCAGAACCATAAACAACCAAGAAAGAAGAAGAATGACAATTCCCGCAACAACAATACTCCAGGTAGCACTAATATGAGTTATGCTTATGCAGGTTCCTCATTCAGCACCTTTGGTGTAGCTCAGCCAGAGTCCTTTGAAAGATTCGATAAGTTCAAAAGGAACAAATCTGCCAACAAGGTTGGAAGTGGTAGATCACAATCCAATATGGCTAGTAGTTCTGATTCAATCGTCGCAGGTTTGGTTACACCAGGTGGTACCAGTGATGATATAACTAAACTGAAACGCCCGCAAACGTCACCTGAGTTGAAAATGAAATCTGGTGATGATTCTCAATCTTCTCATTCGCAATATGTTGATATGGTTGCTTCAATTGTGAATGAGGAGAATGATAGTAGAAACAAGAATTCCAAAAATGACCGAAATAATCTCAGAAGCAAAAGTAAAGAAGCTAGCTCACTGAACTCAAATGATTTAGCTGTTGGTAATATAGGTATCACCAAAGTTAACTCTGTCCCACATACAGAAATGAGCATGAATGAATACCCTGACAATAACAACAATGGTCATACTGATGGTAGCTATAGAGAAGGTAAACTCAGTAATGTTAACTTATCATTGGAACGCAACTATGAGAGGGGATATACAACCTATTTCAACCAATGGGACTCTGTGAAAGGTAAAGCTGATTTACAAGATCAGAATGCTGAGAATGGCACAGTTGACAAAAAGGTTGGAGAATCAACCGTGAATGAGCGTGGAAGTGGAAATGGAGATATGGATCAGATGAACCTGATCAATCAAATGAGTCAAATCAACTTAATGAATCAGATTAACATGAACCAGTTCCCTTTCAATCAAATGAACCAGTATGGGCAAATGGGGGGACACTTCAATCCAATGGAGATGAACCCTGTTTCTTTACCAAATATCCATGAAGGGTTCAACATGAACAATATGGGGGTCAACAATGTCAACATGAATAGGTTGAACAACAATATTAACAATATAGGCCATATGAATAATATGAATTCAATGAACGGAATGAATAACATGGGTCTCAATCATGTAAATAACATGCCTTCGGTCAATTTGGATACCATGAATAATATCGGTATGAACAATATTGTTGGTATGAACATGAGTAATATTGGTAATATGGGCATGAATATGAATGAAATCCCGAATATGAGCAATTTGCACAGTTTTGGAACTTTGAATAACTTGAATTCCTTGAATGGAAATTTGATGGGTTTGAACAACAACATGGCCATGCCAAGAATTGGAGGTTTGGCCAATAATCTTGATATGAATAATATCAATTCTAGTTCAGTATTTAACGATAGTACTGAAAGCGATGGATCCATTAATAATGGAAATAGCAAGAACAAGCAACAGAAGTAGAGAACAAAGATGATGAAGTTGCTGGCAGTTCAACCATGTGTAGAATATGAATAAAATCAAATGAGAACGCCCTGCAATATATAATAGTTTTTCTGGCTATCAAATTTTCGAACTTTTTGTGTATCAAATATAAACCTACTACTAGTCCATATATATTAAATGTACATAAAATCTAGGAACCGTCGTTGTGTATCTGAATTTCTGGGTATAGAACACTCAAACTATCACAAACAGAACTATTAGTGGGAGTTTTGACACCAACTTGCAAGCCTAGCTTAAAAATGAATCTGTTAGCTCTTGCTGGATCTCGAAAATGTGGTATTTCAGTTGTCTGTTCGTCGTCATCTTTATAGTTTGATAAACTTTTGCTCATCAACTGCTTATAGTGCTTTAAGTTTGGTAAAGACGTATCGTTTTGTATTATGTTCAAGGTGAGATTGAATAGTCTTTCTTTAGATAGCACTGCCTTTAGCATTGGAGTCGCTTTTCCTAACTCTACCACAGGTTCATACTTTTCCAAAACAGTAATGCATTCGCCAATTATATCAAGGACTAAGGATTTGGCTGAAATACTATCATCAAGATCAGAGTATATATCATGATTCAAAGCAAACGACCTAGATTTCCAGTAAGATCTTAGCATTTGGTACTGAGAAGAATGGTCCGTGTATATTATCGAGCAAAGCGCTGCTTCTATGATAAGTTGTTCGAGGAGTAGAAGCCTCGTTTTTGAATAAGTTTCATATTGCGGTGACAAAGTTGGCGTATTCAGTATTTGCTTCATGACGTCGGATGAATTAATCAATTCTAAGTCCGATCGAGAGTCGTGGGCAAAGGGCAATATGGGCGACACTATGAATTCGCCAACCGATTGATGTTTTATTCCCCATGATGGAGCATCAGCTAGTAAATGAGTTGATATAATAGACCAAAATCTGGGCAGTGACTGTAAGTCATGAGATGATGAAGCGGAGGTCTGGAAATTTGACAATACCGAACTAACATATTTTTCAGCTTGACCAAAATGTGGATCTAAAATAATTATATCTGAATTTGGAGGAGGTATAAATTTGATGGACTCAGAATTGAAGATCGGCTTTATTTGTGAAGAAGGTATTGCAATTGAGATCTGTGATGTTGCTGTGACACTCGTACGTGAAATTGTTTCCAAATACCTGGTTGAAGATGTCGGGTAAGTATGCTTTCTCTGAAAAGAATTCAGCGGTGAAATCTCATTGATATATGTGATGGTTGACTCTGAGGTCAAGAAAGGTTTTAAGAGATGCTTGGGTAAAAGGATGTTTGGGCGAAATGATTCTGACGATAATTGAGTCGCTAAAAAGCGGGCTGTTGGTGAAAGTGGAACAATATGTATTGTCATATTAGACAACACCTTGGAAATATCAGCTTCCTGAAGTCTAACTCTCTGACGCTTTCAGGGTTATCAAATCATGTCAGCGAACTCCAAAACTCCAAAATAGATATCCGAGATTTTTAGATTATCTCATTTTTTTTATTTACTGAGCGTTTGAGCTTTTGATTTTTTTTCATAAGCGGAAAATTTTTCATACAAAAGTCAAGTTTAACAATTTTCATAGGAAGAACTGGGAGTAAACAGTGAATTGGAAAAGGAGGATTAGAACCACACGAAAAGCAATGAGTCGTGTTATGTTGATGCAGTCGTGGAATTCCACGTGTAGCAATATCTTAAGAAGATCCCTCTACCGTTCTCCCGCTGTTTTTCAAGCTCATAGATATTATGCAAAAGATATCAAAGACCATATTGAAGAAGTAGAAAACATCAGCAAGGAGGAGGTTCCAGCTAAGCCAGAATCACCAGTTACAGAGTCTGATTCCTCGAAGATTATTACTTCCAATGTAATTGAGGAAACAAATTTGCACCCAGCTCTAAAGGCTGCTTTCATCAAAAATGTTGGACCAACTTTAACCCCAGTTCAAGAGCAATGTATTAACGAGTTTTTAGAATCCAAACATGGTATTGTTGTTCGAGCTAAAACTGGTACAGGTAAAACATTTGCGTTTGGTATTCCTGTGATTCACTCTGTTCTAGAATTGAAAGATCAAAATATGAAACAAGCTGACAGATACGTCAACTCTGTTGTTTTCTCTCCAACTCGTGATCTCGCTTATCAGACCCGTCAATCTTTATCAGACTTATGGAATGCCTCTCTAGCCAAATCAAATCATGCCCCAAACAGAAGAAAATCCTATCCTAAAAAATCAAGATTACCGAACAGTGAAAAAAATTTGATTCCTTTAGTTATCGGCCAGACCCCATATAAAGCAACTATGTCTCATTTTGTCAGTAAGGAAGTTCCTCCAATCGTTGTTGCAACTCCTGGTAGATTCATGGATATGTTACAAAATGAACCTAAATTTAGAACATCATTTAAGCATCTTCAAAATATCATCATTGATGAAGCTGATGAACTTTTAAATGGTAACTTTAAAGAAGATATCAACAAGATTATCGATGAGTTGGTCTCGATCCGTGAGCCGATTCCGGGTGTTGAAGCTGAAAGCCCAGATCTCAAGCCTAAAACCATGCTTTTCTCGGCTACGGTTAATGATGATGTCTTTTATCTTGCTGAACGTGCAATTAGTACAGAGTTTCCATTTGTCGATGTCACTGGTAACAAAGAACAGGAAGTTAATGAAAATATCAGCCAAACCCTAGTGCAGACGGAATCCGTTTTTGATACCTATGTTGCCGCAGTTCAGTTTGTTCTTAATCACGTTCACGAAAAGAATTTCAAACCAATTATATTTTTGAGTACTACTTCCTCGGTTGATTTCATTTCTAAATTGTTGATGGATGTTTTAAGAAACGAAAATTCCCGTCGTCGTGTCTTAGCATTCCACGGTAAATTAACTCAAGGAAAGCGTGATGCTTCTCAAAGAATATTCCGTGAAAAAGATAATGCAATTCTTGTTGCCTCAGGTATTGGTGCTAGAGGTATGGATTTCCCTAATGTTTCCCATGTTATTCAAATCGGTGTTTCCTCAGAGATTGACTCTCATACACATAAGATTGGGCGTACTGGTCGTGCAGGTAAGCAAGGTGATGCGCTGCTTTTCACTTCCAAGCTAGAAGAACCGTTTGTGAAAGCTTTGAGAAAGAATGGTAACAAATTCACTGAAACTATAGAATTTGATGGTGAGTCACCAGAGGCGCAAGAAGTTGCAGAAACAATCGTTAGTCAAACCAGATCATATCTTGATTTAGACGACACTTTCTTCAAGTCTATTACCCATTACCGTAACATTCCTAGCAAAGTTGCCAATTTAAACTTGACCGCACTTTCAATCGACGTTGCGAAAACCTATATGAAGTTAATGGGCACAGATGGTACTCAAGGTGAAGGTGACGGTGATGATGAACCAGGGAAACTCACAATGTCTTACAACATGGCAAAGAACCTCGGTTTGGACACTAGAAAAATTGAAGATTACTTCACTTTAACGGGTAGACGTCCTAACGATTCACGTTCTAGTAATAGTCGTGGTGGTCGTGGTGGATACAGCAATGACAGAAACTCAAAAAGGGGCTCTTGGTCAAACAATGGCAGGTCAAACAATGACAGATCAAACAATGATAGAGGTGGGTATAGTAGAAGTAGACAGGGTAAGTCTAGCAGAGGTGATAGAGACGGAGATGGTGATAGAAGATACTCACGCTGGTAAGTTAATCGCACTGTACATAGCTAATAAAAGCATTACACACGGTTAGTAGGAGCAATTTGATTATTCATTTATTGATATGGAATGTTCCAATCGGTGATTATTTTTGAGGTCGAGAACCTCCTTTAATTCAAGTGTCTGATGCACTTTTTCTTTTTTCGATTCATGTACATAATTTTTAGTGTTTTTGGTTATTCTAGTCGCTTTTCTTTATCGGTACTTTTGTAATCTATATAATTTAACCAAATGAATTTATCAAAAATCTTTGATTCTGTAGCAAATGTTCCACAGCCAAATGTTCCGCAGATCCCACAGTATCCAGTTTACTCAATGTTTCGAGTTTAACGCTTATCTCTTGCTGAATCTTAGCCACGATTTTCCTTAGTAACACTGTCTCAGTTTTTTGGTAGTACTCTCCATCATTAAAACCTTCATGAAACATTTTTAGTTTCGGAGGACACTCAATTTTATCATGGGAATTGTTATAATAGAAATCTTCATTCCGTTCAGCTAAAGATGCAAGTGCAATTCGTGTTCTGTAAGAGGGTCTAACAAAAATCTTAACCGTTCCATCTTTATCTAATGAGATGTTTTCAACACCCAAGGTATAATCGTCATAATAATTTGTTTGCTTTAACCATTGATGGATATTCTTCTTTGCCGTTGAGCTTATTAGCTTTGTTATTATAGGGGACAAATTTATGGTATTATAACTGTTGAAACTTTTGTAGCCTGAAGATTTCCCCATCTTTTTAGATGTTGAGAAACCATATTCGCATTGAAGAAATTCATCACTATGCGGTCCATAAGTAAACCACAAATGAGTATCTGTTGGAATATTCTCTGTTGCTAGAACTTCATAACCAGATCTCGATACACGGGCCAAGCAATTTGAATTATCACGCCTGTGATTTATGAAATCTACAAATGGAACCATGGTAATATTACTTGATTCGCTTTCTATGTTTTCAGTTATAGGTAAATAACCTGGTAACTTGTAGTACAAACATCTGGTATTTATTGCCAGCCAAGACCACAAATATTCTTTCTCAGTTAAAGTCATATTTTGTTCTTTCAGTATTGAGCTGATCTTCTCAACATCTGAATAAAACAGATTGCTTTGAGACTTTGCATAGTTCAACACAGACCTAGGTAAAAGACCAAATAGTTTAACCGTCTTTTCGGAAGAACTTTTCAGATTCCATGTCATAGGAACCGTTTTATATTCATCTAATAAGGGAAAACAAGAAAATAGCGGATACCAAAATGAAGACTTACTCCTTTTCCGTTCTAAGCAAATGTATAGAGTCAGCAGCTGGTGAGAAGTTAGCCTCATTAATTCTTCATGGTCGAGTTTCGAATAGAGACGTGTGATATCGTCAGCATTTGTAGCATAGACCTCATTGTTGAACTGTAGAATTCTTTTTTTAAGAAACTGGTCGACGCCCTTATTACAATAAGATAAATGCTTCAACACAGTATTGTAGTTCAAGAGGAACTTATTAGGTATGTTCAGTAAAAGGTCGTTCTTCTTACTTGTTGCATCAGTTATAATGCACCTTCCCAATGATACATCATCAACTACTTTTATGTAGGTCGATATCGACGTCTCATCTTCCGGTGTGGATTTTAACCAATCAGTTAATTGTTTGACTTTAGGTAGGTCCATTTAAGGTTGCTTTGGACAAAACATAAGAGTTTGGTGCTGGAAATACCGAAGAAGGAAAATGCATTGATACAGAAAAACAAAAGCTAAAAAAATTCTGTGGCAAGAGCACTCTCCCCACTTCTTACACTGTTAGGGCATATTCGATTGGCGACTAATCAACGGTTCCGACTGATTCAACACCGACAATGTTAATATTAGGACTCACTGGTGGTATTGCCACAGGAAAATCGACTGTTTCTCGTTTTTTGTCGGATCAATACCATATCCCAGTTATCGATGCTGATAAAATTGCCAGAGAGGTAGTAGAGCCGGGTACTTCAGCCTATCAAACAATCGTTGAGCATTTCAAGCCACTCATACCGGAATTGACTGACAGTTTGAAGGAAGATGCTCCATTAAACAGAGCAGCACTAGGGGCTTATGTTTTTACTCATAAAGAAGATCTAAAGAAGTTGAACTCCATTACTCATCCTGCAATCAGGAAAAAAATACTTTACTTACTATTAAAGAATTACCTGAGTAAGGAGCCTGTAGTCATCCTTGACATACCCTTACTTTTTGAGAGCGGTATGGATTGGTTATGCTCTCGTACACTTACTATCAGCTGTGATCCGAAACATCAACTCAATAGGTTGCTTGAAAGAAACAAGGAATTGAGCGAGACACAAGCCACTGATCGGATAAATTCCCAAATGCAACTAGCTGAAAAGATCAAACTGAGTGACTACTCTATTGCGAACGATGGTAGTCTCGAGGATTTGAATAGAAAGCTGGATGAATTTGTTCATCAAAACTTGCCTGCTTTGAAGGTGAACCAAAATTGCGGATGGAGTTATACAATCAGCAGATGCTGGAACTGTTTTCAGGTAATGTTTCCACCTTTTGCGATAATAGGGGCAGTCTGTGCCTTAGCTCGGAAAAAGTTCAACAAAAGTTATGCTTGAAACTTAAATTTCTATTAGTAAGTTGTTTTTATTAAGGTTAGGTTTTAAGTCTATATAGGGACATAACATTAGTAAATTAAATATATCAGGCTGAGCAGGGTGTGAATTGAGATCTTCAGTTTGTCTCATCCTTTATTAGCATCATATTGCCTATTGTGGATCTCATTTTATTCTGTCTTTCTTTGCGCCTTAGCACCGTGACTTCGTGCAATAAACCGTCCAACATGGCCTTCATATCTTCTCTCTCAAACAAAAATCGATCCTTATCAATCTTCCATTGCTCTTTCTCATTTTCTTTGCTTGCAAGTCGTTGTGACAGAATTTGATTCTCAGTCTCAGCAGTGGACAATTTGTCAAGAACTTCATTGTAAGAGTTGCATAAGGAAAGGTAATTTGCCCTTAGTATCGAGAAGCACTTTAAAAATTTAGTTTCCTTTTGTGAAGACTGAGGTTTGGTTTCTTCAACCTTTCTCTTTTTAGTTCTGTCCAATGTGTCTTCAGTGGGTGTTCCTCTGACAACAGAGTAAGCTCGCTTATGACGATTGAGTTGTGCTTGATTATTGTCCACTGACCTTTCGTTTTCTGTAGAGTAGATGCTATCTATTTGTACGTCTAATGGAGCAGATATGATTTGTTCTATTTCTTTGTCTAGTATATCATCACTCAGCAGTATTTCGGGATTACCTGCTGTATTATCTGCATTGCTGGTATTAATCTGGACGTTATAACGGTCATCTAGAATGTGGATATTATCGAATAGTTCTGCTTTTATGTTTTTCGCCAATTCGTTGTCAATATTTGAGTCTGTCGTGCAAGATTCCAGAGAATCTACTGGGGTGTAAGGGAAATTGGACTCTGGAGACGAGTCGTAGCTGCCAGTTGCGTGGGCTAGATCCTGGGGATACGCCCGTGAAGATATTACTGAACTGATGTTGAAGTTATTTTTGGAATTCATATCAGGGATGCTCTTTTGTGTTTGGTAGTCATGCTGCACTTGCTGGGTGTGTTGTACCCTTCGTGTCCGATGCGACTGGATATCATCAATTGGAAAATGTGTCGGATGTAGTTGAGCAGCGTTTAGATTCATCTGTGTCTCCAGATCTGAGAACAGCAGGTTTTCCTTCGGTTTACCCGATTTCTGTGTCGTCTCCAGTATCTTATAATCTGGCAGCAGAAGTTTTTCCTGGATTGGATTTGTTGCTAGCAAGTTATCAAATTCAAGCATACCATCCTGAGTAAGAATATCTGGCATGTTATGTCAAGATTTTCCTTCTAAGTGTTTCCCGGTCGTTTTGCTGTTGGTTAAAAAAACTGCAAAGCACTCTAAACATGCAATGTCTTCTATTGACAGGTATTGGAAAGTGAAGTGGTGCAAGACTACAAACCCAAACTGGTTGTTTCTGATCTCACAAGAGATTATTTGTGGCCCAAAAAAAATTTCAAGAAATTTTCAGAGCTGAAAAATTTAGAAAAAATTAGGGGAAATGAGAAAATATAAAAAGTTCAGGACGGAAACGGGGAAATGTGAATTTTTGAAACTAGTTCAGCTTTGAGACGGTTATGCCGCCATGTGCACGGGTGGCAGGTGTGGGCGTACGGAATAAACATGAATTGAAGCATTCAGGAATCGTGGTTACTACTGCTATACAATGGTTATCTGCTGTTTGTTACAAAATAATCACCAGCCTCTGCTGGACAATTTTTCTTCCTGTCTCAAGGCTGATACATTGATACCAAACATGCACTTTCCTAAGCCTGCACTGCTTTTCAACAGCTCCTTTCTATCGTCATAGTGGTTAACGGCATTGACAATTGCTCTGGCAACAAGTTCAGGATTCTCACTTTTGAAAATACCGCTCCCGACGAAGACCCCTTCACATCCGAGCTTCATGCATAATGCTGCGTCTGCCGGAGTCGCAATGCCGCCCGCTGCAAAATTGACCACGGGCAATTTCCCGTTGTTTTGGATTATAGCCATTACGGTTTCCGGTTTGACTCTGTGGAGTTTGGCGAACTCAGTCAGCTCTTCGTTCACTTCTTTCAAATCACCAAATCTTGAAATCATGTCCTCGAGCTCCTTCTTTATCAGCTTGATGTGGTAGATGGCCTCGCTGATATCCCCGGTCCCTGCCTCACCCTTAGTTCTAATCATTGCAGCCCCTTCTTCAATTCTTCTCATTGTTTCACCCAAGTTCTTGGAGCCACACACAAATGGAACCTTGAAATCGGTTTTGTTGATATGGTCGAATCTGTCTGCGACGCTCAAAACCTCACTTTCATCGATGTAATCGACTGCCAACTCTTCTAACAATTCGGCCTCAACAAAATGACCGATTCTAACTTTGGCCATGACTGGTATGGAAACCGATTCCATGATCTTCTTGATCATTTGTGGGTCTGACATCCTTGCAACACCATTCTCCTTTCTGATATCAGCTGGAACTCTTTCCAACGCCATAACGGCAACTGCACCAGCTCTTTCGGCAATTATTGCTTGCTCTGGGGTCGTCACATCCATGATAACCCCATTCTTAAGCATCTGTGCTAGACCTGCTTTGATTTGAAAGTTGGATGAAGTCATGCTGTAATATGATATTTCCTTTTGAGTCGTTATCGTCCTTGTTTGATGTTTCTGGTACAATATCAAATTGATTTGCAGAACTATCCAGGTGCAAGCGTATCCACAACTTTCTGTCTTAGCATTCAATTGTCATATATTTATACAACTCTGTTAATGGTCCACATCAGTTCTTGACTTCAAACTGAATTGTATTGAGGCTGAATAGAGTTGCATTTTGGGCCATATAGCAGAAAACAAGAGTCATACCGCAGGACAACTGTAATTTAACACCTTTATTGCCTCAAATTCTAATTGGGTGAAGTTGGAGTTTGATTAACACAAGAGCCTGTATTAGGGATAACAGTGAATTCCTAATCGAAAATTGTTTCAAACCTGATAACAGATTTCACGTAACGTTGTTCAATTATCAGTTTTGACGCTTGTTGGCGCATCAAATCTGATACTGCGGGAAACCATCAGTTTCTCGGTATAGTTTAGACGGTGTTCATTTTTTCAGAACTTAATGGAAGGAGGGGTGATTGCAATTCCGAAATGATCAGATTTAACGATCGCTTAGTTCAGTTCATTGATTGGAGTCACTTATATATTGGTGGTAGTGCCGAGGATGCAATGTCGGGTTTTCGATGCTTGGAAACAGAGTTTGCGGTTCTTGTAGCCATACAACACACAGCTAACCTATTAAGGCCTTCTCAGAACATAGTTACATCAACACAGAATATATGTCTGATAGAAAAAAACTCATAATTGTCGGAGTTCTGGCTCTTCAAGGTTCGTATCACGAACATCTTGCACACCTCACCTCACTATTCGAGGATTTATCCAATGATAAAGAATATAACTTAAAATATGAGTTTGAATCGAGAGAGGTGAAAAAAGTAGAGGATTTAGATAGCTTGAATGGATTGATTTTGCCTGGTGGTGAAAGTACAACAATGTCGATATTACTACAGCGTAATGGATTGCTTGAAGCATTGAAGAGGTTAATTCAAATTGATAAATTACCCTGTTGGGGCTCTTGTGCCGGTTTGATTCTTTTATGTAATGAGATCACAAACACCAATATAGATCTCAGTGGTAAAAACGTCGAGAAATCGATGAGGTATAAATCAATTGGTGGTTTGGACGTTCGGGTTCATAGGAATTCCTTCGGCCGGCAGCTTGATTCGTTTTCTGAAAAATTCACTTTGGAAAATTTCGATGGTGAATTACATAATGCTGAATTTACCTGCGTCTTCATACGGGCCCCCGTCATCAAAGATGTTCTCTCACTAGAAACCCGCCAACCTGAAGAGGCTCCTCACTCTGATACCGAAAACAGGATCGTACGGGCAACTTATATAGGTGACATAGTCAATAGGGCGAAACCAGAGGTTTTGTTGAGGCTAGGCTCGAACGAAAAAGATTCAATGATCGTGGCTATTAGACAGGGTAATGTCTTCGGTACTTCATTTCATCCAGAACTGGTTAAGGGTGATTACAGAATGCATAAATGGTTCATAGACAGGTTTATACTTGACAGCATTTGAATATTTTGTTACTAATGATGTGCTGTTATAGAAAAGGTTGTTCATTCTATGCACATCAATTACGAATATCATTGCAATACCAAACACTCTTTCTTATGTAATCATATGCGGCCAGGTGTTGAGACAAGAAGCCGAAGCTGATAAAGATCTATATTATATACCACCAATATGGATATTGATCAAGAATAAATAGACTTCAATGCCAGGGAATGTGTTAACCTTCTGAATTTTAACTTTCAGCACGAATCTATCTCCTACATTGCACGGTACCCTTGAATATCCGATCAGTAACATAAAAAAAAGGTAGCTCTAACGACGCTTTAACTGTGAGGTTATGCAATGCAGCTAGATTAACCTGTTATAGGATAAATTACCCTGTGACTTAATTCACCCCCTTAATTTTTGGAAACGCCCGTGTAGCGTAATGGTTAACGCGTTTGACTTCTAATCAAAAGATTCTGGGTTCGACTCCCAGCATGGGTGCAGGCGTATTCTTCCTTTTTTTTATTTTTTTTTGTCGTTATAATTTTTAAAGCAAGTTAGCCATGTATATGAATTATGGACGGTTAATTAGGATTCTTTGAAGAAAAAAAACTTCTTAATTAAAATAAGAACAATAACTATAATTTCCTAATTAATTATACATTACTTATTTTAACTTCAAAGTAGTGTGACACTTACCACAGTATTGTCTGTTTTCCATGTTTGCCATGAAGATACCTGGACCACACTTTGGACATTCGTTTCTTAACTTAGTGACCTTTCCATCACCATCAACTTGGTAATAGTGCAAGACAGCTAACTTAACAGACTTGTGCTTGTGCTTAAACTTCTTTGGGGTGGTGTAAACCTTCTTCTTTCTCTTCTTACCACCACCTCTCAATCTTAAGACCAAGTGCAAAGTGGATTCCTTTTGGATGTTGTAGTCGGATAAAGTTCTACCATCTTCCAATTGCTTACCAGCGAAGATCAATCTTTGCTGGTCAGGTGGAATACCTTCCTTGTCTTGGATTTTTTGCTTGACATTGTCAATAGTGTCGGAAGACTCAACCTCAAGGGTAATAGTCTTACCGGTAAGGGTTTTGACGAAAATTTGCATCTTAGGACCGTCTGCAAAAAATGCTTCTTTCTTACCTAGAATGGGTGTCTAAAAAAGTAAATCAAATTTTGAAAAGTGGTGACGAGACGAAGAAAGATGTAATATATCCGGAAGTCAAAAGAAAGTAAGATGTACGGGAGAGGAAGGAGTGAGTGGAGGTGCAGCCATTGCCGTAGGCGCCAGTGATGAAAATTTGCTCGCGCAAGTAGAAAAAAAACTTTTCAGGGTTTTACTAAGACCTGTTCTTTAGCACGTGACTTGCATAAAGAAAGACCAAAAATTTCCGATACCGGGAATCGAACCCGGGTTTGCCCGGTGAAAGCGGACCGTGATAGCCATTACACTATATCGGAGTTTTAAGTCTGAAAAGACTAATGTCTTACTTGAGGTAATTTATAGCAATCAACCAAGGATTGACGCTTCTTTCTTTGGCCGCAGAACAACTGAATGTCGCCAGATGTTTACCAGTGCAAGATTAAGAGAAATCCTTGTAAATACAAGAGGTTTATCCGTTGTTTTTATGTTTGAAAGTATTAGTTTGTAAGTAGGTTATACAAGTTATAAATTAGTAAGTAACAAACATAAGAAATAGAACCATTTATTATAGATAAATTATCTAGGATAGATGGACTTCGACAAGTTATGAGCCAATTTGCTTTTATCTGTCCTCGAGACGAGAACATGAAGCTACAATCGTCCATCAATTATCCGAAATGGCATCTTCACACATCTATGCTCAGGGTGCTGATCTAGTTAAGTTCTTCGAAACAGGGGACATGATGTTATCAGAAACTGAACCACAGGATGAGGCCTTGATTATGCAACTTCGGATAAGTTTGAACAATACGGTTTAAGTTATCTTGATGAATACTGTTCCGTCTAAAAATTATGATGAAATATTATTCTCGGACTGCATCTGGATTTGATCTACTTCAGATGATCAACATGATTTTTCTCAGATCATCTTTCGCCAACTTTTTGGTATGTCTAATACAGCTTTCGACGCTCCGGTGAGTAAGTCGCCCGACGAAAGTACTCTAAGGTTACTTGGAGAAAATTGTGTTCACTTTAATAATTCGAAGGATCGTCCGCAAATCATGTGTTTATTTTAGCTATGGATGTTTAAGTCCGAACAGGCATATGCCCGGATGCCACAAACCCAAACATCTCGTTGGCTTTGATTGAAAACACCTTGCGGGATCTTGTTCCAACTATGCATGGTTCGGTATTTGCTGCTTCATCAAAGAAATCATCAGCTAATAGACTAAAGCGCTACAAATGTCAGAAGAGAGGTCATGTGGCCAGAGATTGTCCAGCAGCTGATTGTGAAACTGGTAAAACAGTTGCACTTGTCAATTCGTCCCCAAACTCCATTTCTGGCATTTCATGGGCAGTGTTTAACTCGAGAGAATGATCCGTATTCCAAGCCCAAGTTACATTTTGGACTCCGGTGCTACCCTTCATATTTCGAATACTCGGGTGCACTTTGCTGACTTATTCTGCCTCTGGATTTATTACTGGAATTTTGTCCAACGGTCCTGGTTCCATCAAGTTTTTCATCCAGCTACTTCCAAAATTCTGACTGTAACAGACGTATGTTGTGTTCCGAAAGCCACGCAAAACTTAATCCCGATTAAGAAGGCATCTCCATCTGGCACATTTACGTTCTCTCATGAGGCAGTCCACAATATGTCTTCCTCTGATGATGAGGCCAGTAAGATTGCTACTGCGTGTGGTCTTGCACTATATGAATTTGACTATGTTTTGGTTATTGGTGATGTGCTCACTGTTCCCGGTGTCCATTTTCATGCTGCACTTGGTCAAACTTCTCCTGCTATTATGAGACGTTTAGAATTTCCTTCCGGTCCCACACTGGTTGAATGCTCCTGCTGTGCTTCCGGGAAGGTAACTCGCGTCCTTCCAAAGCAACTTTCATCGCCAAGGTCCAAAGCCCCATTACCTTTGATTCACGCAGATGTGTCTGGACCTGTTTCGATTCCAGGCTTTGGTGCTGAGAAATATTTCCTAGCAATTGTTGATGATTTCTTTCGATGGTTTCCAAGTGATCCCTATGAATATGAAGTCTCAACAAATGCATATGTTCAGAATTTTATTCTTACTGCTGAAAACCACATCAGCTCCTGTGGATTAAAAGTGTCCCAATTCGTACTGATAAAGGCACTGAGTTCGTTAACACGACAATTGACAAATTTTATTTTGACAAAGGAATCACTCATCAGTTGACGGTTTCATCTCAAAATGGTGTTGCAGAAAGAAAGCAACGCACGATTTAGGAAAAAGCTCGTGTTCTTCTCCACTTGTCTGGTTTTCCTGCTCGGTTCTGGTCTGAAGCAATCAAGACTGCTGAGTTTCTGGTTAACAGATATCCGTCGGATTTGTTAGACGGTGATTCTCCTTTCTTTCGTTGGTTTGGATATGCTCTCATATATTCCATATTCCATTCATTTGAAGTCCAGTGTCACGTCCCGATCCCTCAGACAAAACGTCTATCTGCGTTTTCTCCGGTTTCCTCCGATGCTATCTTTGTTGGTTATAGTCCGGCTAACAAGGCGTACAGATGTTATGTTCCTAATCTTAAAACTTGTATTATCTCAAACAATGTGAATTTCAACGATTATGTCTTTCCCTGTGTGCAGTCGCCAGATCTTCTCAATGAAGATAGCTCCGGGAGTTTCCCATCTGATATTTTTGGGTCATCTGCTCCAGGTGCATATCTTCTTAGTCGTACTGTGTCCAGCGGTACTAGTATCAATTGTATGTCCTTGTCGATTATTTCAGATGAAACACTCAGTGGCGTTCCACATTCTTCTTCTCCTTTGAATTCTGAGTCACTGTTTTCTGCAATTGATATTCCATCTTTGCCCAAAGATTCTGTTGCAGCGGCCGAACATCCCACTTCAATATATGCATCGGTTGCTTCTTTGCCTCTGGATGTGGATCCCCCCCCAGCTGTCCATCTAGAAGAAAGCTTCCAGACATTTATTGTTCCTGAAGGCTCTCCGAATTTCTCGAATGATATATCTGATAACGCTGAAAAAGACCGTGAAGTTTGCATTGCTCCAACTGATGCAGCTCCGCAAGTTGCAAATTATTTTCCATCCACGTCAGTTATGGATAATGTTCCTCCTGAAGTGCTGACTGTGGTTCCCGTTATCGACCCCATTCCCCCGACCTCGTCCAAATCCTCGCTGCCATCAGGTCACAGTGACACCCATCATATTGCTCTGCTCCCAGAAGATACGCACGCCTTCCGATTCTTCTAATAATAAGTATGATGGTCCGGTGGGGACCAATTGATATGCTTCTCCGGATGTGATGTCTGCACTGCACTGGTCCGCACTATTTCTGAAGTGACAGTTTTGGATGGTCTCCCTGGCAAACGTGCTGACCATCATACTGCTATGTTGGTCTTTGGTGAAGTATTTCATGCGATTGATTCTGTTCATCGAGCTTATGCTACCATGCCGTCTGCTGGCAATATTCCCTCCACTGTATAAGAAGCTCTGGCTTTTCCTGTTTCTGCTGCCTAGACGACTCCCATCAACAAAAAACTTCTTGCCCATCGTGAAAATCACACATGGACTATGACGCCCCTTCCTGCTGGCCGCAGAGCGACAGGATGTCGCAGGATATTTACCATCAAGGACAATACTATCCCTATTACTTATAAAGCTCGCCCCGTTACTCAAGGCTTTTATCAAGTACATGATATTGACTATGGTGAAACATTCATTCCTGTTGTACGAAATGAAAGTATTCGGGTGTTATTTGGGTTGGCGGCTCAGTTTAACCTCATTCTTCATCAAATTAACATTACCACTGCACTCTTAAATGGAGATTTACACGAGGAGATTTTCATGCAACCTCCTCCCGGTTCTCCAGCTGCTGGCTCCAAAGTCTGGAATCTTAACAAGAGTCTTTATGGTCTGAAACAAGCTCCACTTTGTTGGAATGTGAAAATCAATCAAGTCCTGCTCAATTTCAAATTTGTTCGATCAATGTCCGAATTTGACGTCCACTTATTAGTTATTGACATGCTATTACCCTAGTGGCCCTATATGTCGATGATTTGATAATCCTGTCCAATTTACTGTCATCCATTGATTCTGTCAAAGAAGTATTGGCCTCAATTAAATGAAGGATCTTGATTTGGTTTCTCGGTTTCTCGGTATGCAAATTACTCAACGTCAGGGTATGGTTTTCCATGCATCTTAGCCAACACTTGGCGGGTTTCTAGGGCGATTTCAACATTTCTGACTGTAATTCTATCCAGATTCCCCTTGTTGCAGGATCGTCGTTGATTCCTGAAGGTAAGCTACTGTCTGTTGAAGTCGCTTCCTTGTATCGTACCATGGTGGGGAAACTATTTTTTGCTGCGAATACATTCAGGACCGATTTGGCATATGCGGCCTCGGCCCTATCCCGGTTTATCAAAATCCCGTATGCAAATCAATATGCTGCTGCCAAACATATTCTCTGGTACATCAAATGTACGCTTGGTTTAGCAATAGTATTCAAGAAGAGTACGAGTTTTGACTTGTTTGGCTACTGTGATTCCGATTTGGCTGGTGATAAGGCGGACAGCAGTCTATCATGGTTATCTACATGCTAGGGAAAACTGCAGCGACATGGAAGTCCATGAAGCAGCAGACTGTGCGTTGTCTTCACTGAGGCCGAATACATGGCACCGGGTGTTGCAGCAAAAAAGTTACTGTGGTTGATTGAATTGCTAAAACCCACTGGGCTCAAAATGAACAAGGTCCCTTGCACTTTTAGGGCACCGAAGGGTGCAGAATGCCATCAACCCATCCGATTCATTACGAGAGAACCAAACCTACTGACATGTAACATCATTTCGTTAGACATCATATTTCAGAAGGGAATTGTGAAATAGTTTCAATCAACACTGATAATATGGTTGCTGATATGCTGACCAAAAGTTCGGCCAAGATTAAATCCAATAAAATTGCTGGCTTGGCTGGATTGTCGAACATATCTACAAGTGTTTAGACTATGGTGGGGTGTTAAGACAAGCTGTCGAAGCCGATAAGGATCTAGATAAAGACAATGCCTAGTATGATGAAATAAGCTATTTAGACACACAATAGAAAGAGATAAAAGATAAGATGGGAATAAGGCATTACAAGATAAAGAAATTTTTATCAAGACAAGGCATTAAATTAATCTAAAGCTAGAAAGATTAACCGACGTGATGAGTGTAAAAATACAAGAGATTTCTCCCTTGTATTTATGTTTGGAAGGACTAGTTTGTAAGGGAGTTGTCTAAGTTATAAATATTCAAGCAACAAACAGAAGATAATATATACCATAAAGCATGGATATTCCATCAAGAATAAATGGAGTTCAACAATAATTTATCTCGACCGACAATAGATAGGAGACGAGATAAGATATGAGAATAAGGCATGACAAGATAAAAGAAAGATCCTTATAAAGAAAAGCATTAATTAATCTAAAACAGCAGAAGTTAACCTACACGATAAGTGTATAAATACAAAAGGTTTATCCCTTGTATTTATGATTAGAATCATCAGTTTGTGCATATGTTATATTACATCAATATAGATATTTCATCAGGAATAATTAGGCTTAGCCAATTTAATTACTTTTATGTAGTATAAAATATACATTACATATAGAAAGTAGTGTAAAATATAAAGAGAAACATAATTATTGCTTAACTGATGGTAGTCCACTCATTGTCACTCCTAATGTGTTCATATTAAATATTGTCCGCTGTCCTTGTTGCAACAGAGCTATTCTCGTATGCAGGTGTTGAAGCCAAGTAATTCTTGCATGAACAGTCATTACGATTTGTCTTTTTTATTGTTCGTTATTTATAAATAGAACTATGTAACTACTTACAAAGCAAATAATTCCAAACATGATACAAGGGATACTAACTTTCATGTACCTAGATACTCGGCATGTCAGTTAGCTTTTCCACTTTGAGATTGGATCTTCATACGGATCGTTTTTCATCTTGCAAAGACGTACACTTAGCTGTTATCTCTCATCTCTTGTCTTAACATGGATTGCATTACTTACCAAGATCCTTATCAGCTTCGGCATATCATCTGAAATCTAGATAAAGCAGTGCCGTGCATGTTGAGATATGGCATCGACAAAGGTCATAGACAATAGATAAGAAATAAGAAATAAGAGAAGAGATAAGAGACCGGNTGAATATATGGATGGTATTGCAGCACAAGGTAACGATCGCATCAGAGTGGAAAAGTTAACCGACATGCGGAGTGTAAGGTAGAAGAAGTTTATTCCTTGTAATTAATCCCTTGTATTTATGTTTGGAACTATTAGGTTGTAAGCAGGCTATTTACGTTCTATAAATAAGCAACAAACAATATAAAACAATATAAAAGGAAATTATAGATATGGATATTCCATCTAGAATTAACAGACTTTGGCACTAATAGCCCACTTGGAATGCATTATACATTCAAATCAAAAGACGCCTTCCAACAACATTTCCTTCGGTTTATCTCAAGATGCGGATGACAAAACCATTTGTAGAATTTGTCTTTCAACGTATGTATGGTAAGTATTATGTAAGTAGTTTTAGTATAGGTACATTAATTCTTCTAGTAATTAAGGTAGGATTAATTCATATATGGAACCAACCGGTAGCAAGGTGCCATACTTTGTGTCAGCAATGCTTTCCAGCTTGAGGAAATCTTAGTTTTCACATTAGATAGAATTCTGACCAGATTAAACAAGTTGTGGTTAGAACTGGGTTTAATAAGGTGAGTGAGAGTAGCAAATATTGTTAGTATGCGCAGAAAAGAAAGCTCAAAGGCCCAAAGTAGAATGTTCATAAAACTAGCGCTTTGCTTGTCTCATTCTTTTTCTGCTTTGAGACACTTTATTAAACCAAATTAATGACCACCAAACTGAGAAGATTTCAGCAACTGCATTTTACCCCAAGCCCCAAATCAAAATTTTGAGGTGTGTATGCCTTTTCTTTGAGCTTTTGTCTCAAAGTATTGCACCACCCAGTTCTCTTAGCACAAGCTTACAATGCTGTTGGGCAATGGTAAGATACTCGATTTGCATTTTTTCAATACGAAGTTTTTTTAACTATCCGTCCTGCCTCCACTAAATTTCATTAGTTTGGAACATATTTTGAGACATTGCAAATGCAGTAGAAGTAATCGAGCTTTCATTATCTATAAAGTACAAATACTAAGAGTATGTTTTTATTGTTTTGGTAATTAATACTTTATAATTTAGAATTCCTCTCCAAGTTTTACGTAAAAAGCTATCATAGCAACATTCAGCTTTTTGGTTCACTTCAGGTATTTCCTTTCTTAACCTGCTATCTCCAGTATTTTACCATAATAAATAAAGTTTTCAATGGTCACGCGAGATGTACACCTATTTTTGTCTCCGGAAACTGGGAAACACCCTCTTTACTGCAGTTGGAGATATTTATCGTCGGAACTAAAACCAGAAGAGCTATGAGTAAAAGTATTAAAACTTTTCGTTAGCCAAACTTAAAGCATTTTTAATGGGACATAAGTTATTTCGATAAATGATGGGCAAAACCGAGGTTATCCCCAGAAGTGAAATCAATTAACTTCCTTATTCAATGAGTTTGAGTTTAGGTATGGAAGTATTTTCTCAAATATTAAAATGGTTGAAAAGCAAGACCATCTTGCTAACATCTTTTACATCATGACGTGTGGGATTATCTATAAGGAATCCCGAATTCATTTAGGTTTTCTGACAATTTTTAATTAAACGAAGCAAAGGGATCTGGCATCTGCCATACCTGCTTTGGTGCCTACCCCAAGAAAGCAGACCAGTTACAAAATAGTTCAGGCTTTTTGTCTCTCGGATCTACTAATGCAGGTGAAGCCACTCTATATGGGTATACTCAGCTGGACAGACGTCCATTCGGCAACAAAAAAGCACTGTAAATGACTAATGATTCCCAGAAAACCTTATATCAACCTATTTTCTGCATCCTATATACATTCAGGGTTCTTCATATCAGAATAGGCAAATGTTTTGTAAATATGCGTACCAGTTAGTGTGTAGATTTGGAAAACACTATGCTTGACATTTATTTCCATCCTGACATCCAGACATTTGCAAAGGCTTTTCTTGGCTTAACGACTTTTATTTGGACATTACTAAAATGCTTTGTTTCCTTTTGAACAATTTCAGTTGTTTATTCTGCCACGTGGCTTATACTCATATGTTTTAATTATTGTTTTCTCATATTTCAAACGTTGGACTAAGTTACTTATTTTGTATTCTAACCAGTCAGAATAAAGGAAGACTGAAAAGTGCTATTAAAACATTGGAAGTAGATATAATACAATACTCAGGTCCAGTATTTGCTGTGGAAACGCAATACTCTATAGTCTGAAAGAAACAGGTTACATCGCCTGAGTACCTAGGGGCCACAAAACAAAGAATATACTCCATGCAAAGATAAAACTATACTGATTCTAAGCTACACATAACGGCATTTATTTCGGAGCAAACTAATTGAGCCTAGTTAATAATTTTAATTTTAAGGGATCCTTTCATCAAAACCCCATAGGTTTAGCATTTTTTATATTGAGTTTATGTAACATACATATCCAAATAATAAGAAAAATAGTAGATGAATGACAGTGAAAGATTCAGTTAAGGCAGTTTTGACAGTTGATCCACATGCCGGAAAAGCAGTCGTTATGGTTAGGAGCATTCCGTCTAGGTGGAGAAAATGGTTTGCTTCCAAGCTATTTGTGGACCTGGCTGTACCATATTAGCCCCGTAATCAAGGTTTCTTCGAGTTATGGGCAAAGTATCAAGTAAATTTTCAACCCTGAAGCTTGCTTTGATATTTTGTCACGTTCAAAAGGGCTCCTAAAGGATTCTGAAGCTTCTGCTATCTTCTATTTTAGATGCTTCACGCTTAATGCTGGAGTTAGAATAAATTCAAAGAAGACTTTGTTCAACTCAGAACCTCGCAAACTACCATGATTACGATAAGTTCTGGAACAGTTGATGGATGACGATAATAAACTTAAATTTTCACTTTTATTCCGTTTCTTTTTCTTGTCAACTACTGCTTTCATGTTTATATTCATTTTTAAAGCTCATTTTATTTTTTATTATTTGTTGCTATCGATTATTCATATACTTATCTAATGTTTGCTTTTCCGCAAGTCAATTTAGGATTTATTTACTCCATGTGTCACTCCTGCTAAAAATTATAATCATTTTGCGAACTCAGATCGGAAATGATGAGGAAGGAATGTTAGCTTGTGCTTGAAGCTTTGTTTTAAGTTGTCATTGAGGTGAAGAACTAGGTGTACGCTATGATGAACAGCTCCCGTTGATCCAATCTCTTGTCAGTTCTTTTACAGGAAATTAGCGCTGGCAATAACAGCCTATGCATTCGTCTTTGCTAAACTTAACAGTAACGATTACGGCTTTTCTAAGATATTTCAACCACCGCTGCTCCCTTTTGAGCTTATACAACCGATTCATTTGCTGAGGAGCGCAAAAATATATATTGAGAGGTTCTCAAATAATTGAAATGCATAGCAAGTTCTGACTCAAAATATAATTTGGCCATGTGTGTTCTCAGACAAAAATCAAGTTACATTAATTTCGGTTCCTGTCATGGGTGCTTACTCAGCTCTTGAAAGGTGTCATTTTTTTACTTACTAAAGCTCTTGCCAACCGTGACTGGCCCGCTCAAAAAATGTTACTGTTGAAAAAAATGAGGTCAAAAGGAGACAATTGATGAAAACCCTAGCTGCAAAATTCAAGTTCATTAATGCCCCCAATGAAAGGCCCTTGGCAAGATAGCTAAAAAAATGTACATCTTAGTTTTAGTCCTATACAAAAATAGACCCGGCCCTGTTTTGCTTGAT